>OZ018398.1:4321570-4461185 GCA_963969525.1 Ontholestes murinus | reverse complement strand
CAAAACCTAAAATTGTTTATAAGGAATCACCAATAGCACTGAATATCATATGCTTGATATCGATTTTTCTTCAGAATGCTTTGTACTGACCTCTCGCTTATGCCAGTTAGTTCAGCAATGTCTTTTTGGTTCCTCGTTGATGATAGGCTTTCTTCTTTTGTTTTTGTAATTCACACCTCCCATTTACATGTCAAACTAATTTTTTAATTGACAGATGAATTTTTTTCAGTCATGGCTATCTATTCAAAAACAAATTCGTATTCAAGAACCGTTTGAAATATAAATTCTTTTATATCTTGAAAAATATCACTTCTAGGTATAGGATATGCTTAATATTTTTTGTAGGAAATTAGATGCAGAATAATATAAAATTTAAAAAAATATATGATTCCATTTAAAAAAAAAGAGTTACGACAATTTGAAATTTTAGAAAATGGCGTGTCTGATACAAAGGCAGGGTTCCTCAAAAGGGAAAATTTTTAACACTGGTACATAAACAGTACTTATGAACAACCATAGGAAAGAGGAAATTTCTTAAATTTTAAATAGAACATCAGAATAATTTTTTTTGTGAACCTCCGCTTTTTACATTTTTTTCAGAAAAATGTCAATAACTCGGAAATGCCACATCGAAATTAAAAACCAAAAAAAGGTTCAAGTTATAAAATATTATTCAAATTAGAAAATGAAAAAATATACAGGGTGTTCCATTTAAAAAAATGTTTGCTTTTGTTATACCGCAAAATTGGGACACCCTGTATATTTGAAAATAATTTTACGGCATACTGTATATATATATATATATATATATATATATATATATATATATATATATATATATACACTGTGTCTGCTTAAGTTCGCACCATATGGAAAACTTTTTTACTTTCCCTATATACGAAGTATATATAGGGGAAGTATTGTGATCGTGATTTTTTTTTTGAAAATTTTTTTTTGCGGAAATATCCGTTTTGAGGTCCCATGAGTCCATTAAACTAATTTCTGAAAAAAAAAAAATTGTGTCTGTGTGTGTGTCTGTCTGTCTGTCTGTTTGTCTGTCCGTGGGTGCTGTATCTCAAAAACGACTGATCCGATTGAGATGAAACCTTAAACGTAAGGTTTTATCGTTAAAAACTAGAACTGAAAAGCTTTTGGTAAACATTCATAAACCGGAAGTGGGTGTTTATTCGAGGCGTTTTTTGTTTTTTTCCGATATTTTTTTTAATATGAAAAATATTACAAAACTTTTCAAACAAAAGTTGAAGAGAATGAGAAACTGAACAAATTTTGTTAAAATATATTTTTCATAAAATTCTTAACTTTCGAGAAAAAAAAAATAAAAATTGAAATTTTTGATATTTTTTGCCAATTGCTAATAAACTATTTAAGGAACGTGAAAGTTATATAATAAATAGGTAGTTGTAGAGAATTCAAAATTGAATAAATTATTATGAATAACCTTTTTGCATAAACCGCATAGTTTTCGAGTAAAATATAGGGAAAGTACTATGATGGCCACATCACCATTTTTATTATTAATTTTACGAAAAAAAGTTATTCTTTATAAAAAGTTCTGCTTGATCCAAAACTTAAAATACAATCATCAGATATCAATTTTTTTAAGCAGTATAAATAAAGTACCTTTATTTGTGACAATATCGAAAATTATGATTATGAAAAGTTGTTCGGAATGAAAAACTATGTTTTAATATGCAATTTTGCGAGATATGACGCAAACTTACATTTTTTTAAATGGAAACCATAGTTGGCTATGGCCTCATTCAAAAGGTAAATTTTTTCTCTTTAATCCAATATGACATACGACATAGTTATTTCTAACAATAAGTGAGTTATAGTCATTTTAAGTTTTATTATAAATAAAAAATGGACAGCCATGAAAAATATGAAAGTAAAACAATTGCAGTTGTTTATAATAATAGCAATATTGTAATTATTAGTTTTAAAAAGTTAAACAAAAATGAAAAACCAGCATAAGAATAATAATTTTGTAATTACCAAATGGCCTTCTGTATGTGGTATAAACCCATCTGTCAAAAAAATAGTAAGGTGGCGTACGATTTGTACACTTTTTCTTCTGTTTGGTGATTGCTTATGTTTTCGTTTTGATGGTTGTTTTTATTTTGTGTTTGGGTGATTATTTTCTTTATAGTGAGGTCTTTGAAGTTGTTTTGTTTGAGTGCGGTATGAAGAGTGTTTAATTCGTTTTTTATGTTTTCTTTGTCTGTTAATTTCAGCGAACGGGTGATTAAGGTATTTGCTACTGCATGTATCTGGGCTGGGTGATGGTGGGATTCAGCATTCAAGTAGCGGTTTGTGTGGGTGTCCTTTCTGTATATTGTGTGTCCTAATTGGCCATTTTCTCTCTTTGTTAATAAGACGTCTAGAAATGGGAGTTTTCCTTCATTTTCTATCTCCATTGTGAACTGAATTTTTGGATGGAAGGTGTTAAGGTGGTTTAGAAAATCGTCTATTGTATCTCTTCCATGGGGCCATATTACGAAAGTATCGTCTACATATCGGAGCCATAGTTTAGGTTTTAAGATGTGGGATTGTAGTGCCTTAGTTTCGAAATCTTCCATAAAAAGATTCTCCTTCGAACCCCTAAAGACTGCATCCCCCTAGAACATCAGGGAGTATACAAAGTGCCGTGCGGAGATTGCAACAAAATTTACATTGGACAAACGAACCGAAAAATCAGTAACCGAAGGGATGAACACATGTTAGCCCTTAAAAATCACGACAAAAATTCATCAATTTTCCAACACATGGCGGCCACGGATCACAGGATAGATTTTGACAACACCACAAGAATCGCACCAATTAACAATTACAGCGAAAGGATTATCCGAGAAGCAATCGAAATAGAGAAAAATCCTCTTAACATGAATAAAAGAGACGACAGCACCCGATTGCCACCTACTTGGAAACCTACCTTGAAAATTAATCTACCCTACATAAAAGGAACGACAGACAGAATTGGAAACATTTTAACAAAATTTGATTTACGGACCGTATTCAAACCCGATACAACCATAAAAAATCTCCTTCGAACCCCTAAAGACAGCATCCCCCTAGAACATCAGGGAGTATACAAAGTGCCGTGCGGAGATTGCAACAGAATTTACATTGGACAAACGAACCGAAAAATCAGTACCCGAAGGCCTTAAAAATCACGACAAAAATTCATCAATTTTCCAACACATGGCGGCCACGGATCACAGGATAGATTTTGACAACACCACAATAATCGCACCAATTAACAATTACAGCGAAAGGATTATCCGAGAAGCAATCGAAATAGAGAAAAAATCCTCTTAACATGAATAAAAGAGACGACAGCACCCGATTGCCACCTACCTGGAAATCTACCTTGAAAATTAATCTACCCCAATCCCAAAATCCCCCAGCTAATGAGGGTAATCATATTTCGGCGAACAGCCTCCAACCGCCAATTATGGAAATTCACGATGCCGACAACTCGAAAAACTCCACGCGGGACAACACCCGAAAAAACACAAAACCAAACCAAATTGCTCTACCAATCTTGTACATCGGTACATTGTTTGAAAATTTTTCAACGACATTAGCACAAAAAATTAATTAATATATATATATATATATATATATATATATATATATATATATATATATATATATATATATATATATATATACATGGGGTTTTAGTATTCGTTTAGAAATGAACATAAGTCGAATTGCTCGTTTCTGTGCCACAAATATTCTCGAGATATCGTATATTATGGGCTAAATTAGAGTAAATTAGACTGTAGTCAACAGTTAATAAGTTTTTAGTCTGAAATATTTGTTTGAAGCTTAGCATGAGATATATTGAACTGTATTTTTTTTTTATAAAGTCAAAGTGATTATACTATAACAGGTGTTTATCCACGTACAATCCTAAAAACTTTGTATTATCCATTATAGTGATTTTCATACTTTGGAAGTTGAAATCCTTTGTAGTAAATTTATTATATTTATTAGAGAACTGGCAAATAGCAGTTTTCTGAAAATTAATTAGTAGCTTATTAGTTTGACACCATTTAGAGCGTTTAGAACGGCATATATCCTATTTTCTAACTCTGCATCATTTTCTCCTTCAATAACAATTGTGGTATCATTGGCATACATACATACCTGTCTGTATGGGATATGTAGAAGAAGGTCATTCATGTAAGGAATAAATATTATTATTAATATGCCATTCCAATTTTGGTGAAGCGAAATATTTGATGCTATCAATATACTAGGATCCAGCAATAGTGCAGGTCTTGTTGGCATTGGTTCCAGATTTTAAAAGAGCTGCATTTTTTCTATAACTATCTCTTTATTTATTTTATTTCAATCAACAAGTGTGGAGGTAGAGAAAATTAAAAAAAATTATCATATTATATCAATATAATATGTTATTTCAAATTTCATGGATGAGTTTATTTTTGTGAAGTTAAACTAGATGCGTAAATTATATAATAAAGCACTAAAAACCTTTCTTCACACAGTTTATTTGGAATACCAAATATATATTTCGGACACAAAGTGACCATTATCAATGGTTTAATACAGTATTAAACCATTGATAGTATATATATATGATATATATTTGGTATTTCAAATAAACTGTGCGAAGAAAGGTTTTTAGTGCTTTATTTTATAATCAAGTTTATCTTTACGTAACTCATCCAATTAATTTACTAGATGCGTAAAACTGCAATTATTGGTGAGAAGCATGGCTTTTGTCTGGGCGACTTATAACAATAAATATCTATTTTTACAAAGTCATAATTATTAATAGTCTTAAAGTTAAATTTTCTAATTCAATAATTTATACCGATTTTGCTAAAGCCTTCAATAGAGTAAACCATGAAACTGTTAAAGGTGGAGGCTTCTACTTCGTTATACATTATTCTTCACCATGAAATATTAGTGTCAAAATTAACGCCATTCATGATACGTGCTTTGTTGTCGAATCGGATGTAGTGTGCCAATAATGAATTATTATCCAATTTTATTTTTGTTGCTTCACGTATGCTACAGGGCTCACATTTTTACTTTTTTTAAGAAGATCACAGTTGAAGGTTGCAAATCTCTAGAAGATGTTTTAAAAACTGTATATAATTAGTGCTATACTAATTATCTTTTCTTTAATATTGAAAAAATATTAAGCTAATCATATTTTCACGCAATACACAAACTAATAATTTTAATTACACTAACAATAATATTATTTTAAAAAATGTCAACAAATTCAAGGTTGGTAGAAATTTTCGATAATAAACTTACTTCGCTCACCACATTAATATTATTTAAAGTAGGAAATCTAAAATGTTAAGTTACATTAAAAAACCTCTGTTAATTTGTCAACCACATCACTTTATTGTTTGATGTTTACTTCGCATTTATTTCTCGTCGTGTTTTTGCTCTCTATCTCAAGCCATTTTTATTATAATAACAATAATAAAGGGTGTCTCAAAATGAACTGACGTTTTAATTTATTAATAAAACATATTATATTATTAGAAAAGTACGAATATTTTTATTTTAATATAAGGTACAAACACGGAGGTTATGTGTGGAACACAATATCAGATAAAAAAGCGCCTCGACCTTGTTTCAAATGGTCATTCCTTTAATTACAAAGGTACAGACCGACAATTAAACGCATTTATTTATATAATAAATACACAACACAATAAAATAAATTTCACTAGTGAAACAGAAGTACAAAAATCAACTTCCTAGATTTAACAATTACCCGAATAAATAATAAACACGATTATGCAATTTATCATAAACCAACTCATACAGATATGACAATACACTATAATTCACTACACCCAATGACACACAAATTAGCTGCATATCATAGCACGATTCACAGACTATTAAACATCCCAATGACAGAAAATAATTTCAATAAAGAACTAAACATAATTTTTAAAATTGCAATAGGAAATTGATATAACAAATCCATAATAAAAAATATACTGCACAAAAAACAAAATAGGAAAATAATTAATTCAATATACCCCATCATTAAGGAACCTTTAGCTAGTAACTATACCTCAATTACATATATAGGAAAAGAAAGCAATACAATCGGAATAATGTTAAATAAACTAAAAATAAAAACAACAATACCATAGGAAACAAACCGGAAGATCATTTAATGACAGAATAAAAGAACATAAGAAAAACTATGAAAATAATAAAACAAATTCAACATACAATAATCATTTAATAGAAGACCACCAATTTAACAACGACTTTAGAATACTACATATAGCAGAAAAAGGAAGAAAACTGGATACACTGGAAACGATGGAAATCAATAAAAGAAAAAAAACGACCTGTCCAACTCACCATTATTGATCTTATTTTAACACCGGTCCGACCTCACCACCGCACACTTAGTATAAATAGTTTTAAAAGTAAAAATTTTTGTATAATTTCTTCGCCTGAAGAAGATACTGTGTGTCAAAATAATTGTCGCGAAGGGCAAAATAAATATGTCATTCTTTTGACAAAATTTTCAATAACATTTTGGCATAATTGCGGACTAATTTCATTAATGGTGCGTCTAATTTCTTCCTTGAACTCCGGACTTGTCTGTGGATTATTGGCATACACTTTTCCTTTCAGAAAACCCTAAAGAAAGAAGTCTAATGGCGTCAGATCGCACGATCTTGGTGGCTAATTCACATCGCCGCGGCGCGAAATAACACGATCATGAAACTTTATCTGCAATAACTGCATTGTTTCGTTCGCATTGTGGCAGGTTGCACCATCTTGTTGAAAGAATATGTCTTCCAAGACCATGCCGTTTAATTAATTCCATAAAAAGTTGGTTATCATGTCACGATAACGAACACCATTGACAGTAACCGCATTCTCGAAAAAGTTTTGTTTATTCACATGGCCAGTAAGTTGAAAATGCGCCTCATCGCTGAAAATGATTTTCTTCGAAAAATCACCATCGATTTGTTGACGCCCTTCTATCCAATTGGCAAATGTACGGCGCTGCGCATGGTCTACTGGTTACAGGTTTTGTGTCAATTGGATTTTGTAGGCATGCAAATGCAGATCTTTAGTCAAAATTCGCTGCACAGAGCTTCTTGAAACGTCCAATTGCTCAGCACGATGGCGAATCGAAGTGGAAAGACATTCGCCAACACTCGCATTTTATCCGGTTATGTTTTCAATCGACCGATCGGTACGAAAACGGCCACTGCTTTTCGTGGTTATAATTAATAATAAAATAATTAATCCATTTGTCCTTATTTTTTTGAAAACGCCGATAACGCCGCCGTAAGCGTAAATGGCGAGCGTTAGAAGCAAATGCTAAACGAATTTTTTGCCGGAGGTTGCTGCATTAGATCTGAATCATTGTTTCAACAGGACGGAACAACCGTTCACGTAGCTCGGCTAACTATGCAGATTTTGAGATACCAATTTCCAGGTCGAGTGATCTTCCGTTTTGGAGATTTGAACTGCCCGTCCAGATCGCCAGATCTAACAGCACCAGACTTCTTTCTTTGGGGCTTTTTAAAATCTCGCGTTTACCACAACAAACCACCAACCTTGCAGGATTTGAAAGCTAATATTGAAGAAGAAATCACCAATTTGGATCCATATGTTTTGCGAACAACAAATCAAAATTCCGCAAAACGAGCGCAATTATGCATCAACTCGGGAGGAGTCCATTTGAGCGATATAATTTTTTCTAAGTAATGTAACCAATAATACACTTTTAAATAAACTTTTAATAAAAACAGACCTCATTTTTTTTATTTATAACCAAATGGCAGCCAATTCAAACTATGACAATACTTTTCCGCCACCTTGTATAAACAAATTATACATCTTAGATTTTCTAAAATAACATTTAAATATGTCTCAATGTTTATTGTTTAATGTTTAATGTTGAACAATATACTATTATTGTTTTCTGTGTAAAGATATTGCTGAACATTAAGATTTTTATCATGGAAATTATTCCCTATATTAATAAAGAAATTATAAAATGCATTCGCTAAGCCCTCCTATTTATATGCCGATAATAAGAAAGCCATATTTAAATCATTGACATGTTTTAGTAAAGTTAGCAATACAATAAAACACATCCTCGGAAAACACAACATCATCGTTTCTCTAAAATCTCCAAACAAATTATTTAATGTTATATATAATAATAAAACTCCGATAAATAAAATAAATAAATCAGGCACTTATAAATTAACTTGTAACACCTGTAATGGATTATATATTGGTCAGTCAGGTCGCTATTTTAAAGTTAGACTAAAAGAACATATAAGTTCATACAATAACAAAAATGAAAAATCAATTTTTGCTATTAATTTGCTAAACAATAATCACAATTTTGAAGAGACATATGTTCTTGAGATAATTCATTTCGCTGAAAAGGGCTTAAAAATGGATTTACTCGAGTCTCTTGAAATTATAAAATTAAACGTAATCCTGAAATTCTACTAATAAACGATCAAACTGACCTAATATATACCCCTATGTTCAACGCCATCTAAATTGTTTTATAAAGATGTTTGTAAATAGTATATTGTATAATGAGCATACAATGTACTCATTGCCCACGAGTATGAAATTCATACGAATGGTCATTGTATACGAATTGTACACTATACCTTTTCTACGATTATATATATGAATTTAAAACTACAAATACAAATTTCTATTTATTGACATTCAATAAATTTTTATTTATTAAAAATGTTCGTAATATTAATACGGTTATGAAATGTTGTTCTTGGAGATCATGTATTTGATGAAACATCAAATCGGTTTGAAATTTTTAACAAAACTAGTATTACTATTACTACACATTCGAAATTTTAGTTTGAAGTGTAATTTCTAATGTCAGTAGCCACGGCCATATGTCTTTTTGAGAAAAGTCAATTCAAAAGTCAAATGTGTATAAATTTAATAATGTTCGTATAATATTTGCGTGCAATTGAAAAACTATTTTTTGAAATTAAGGAAATTCACATGTATTTATTATAAAAGTCATGTAGTCTGATTCAATATTATTAATACTATGCTATTGTGATATCCCTCGCCTGTTTACATATTGTAGCACTAGTGCTACAATAGTTTCTATGACAACGACTCTATAGTGTACACATAACATACAATGTACAGCATTGCCTAATCAAAAACGAACCTACAATTATGATATTTCATTATAGGAGTAGAAAATAGTATATTGTGTAATGAGCATACAATGATACTCATTGCCCACGAGTATGAAATACGAGTGGGCAAAGGTCATTGTATGCGAATTGTCACTATACTTTTTCTACAACAATACATATGAATTAAAAAATACAAATATAGATTTCTACTTATTAACCTTGAACAAATTTTTATTTCTAAAAATTAAGATTTATGGTTACGTTAACATTATTTTTTATCAAAATATTCTTCAATTAGTTTTGTACAATTTTATTAATACGTCAAATGATACTAATCTATAGTTAGGTTCTAATCTAAATGATGTTAATTTTTTGGTTAGTTCTAATGAATTTTTAATTGCGTGCGGATAATTAAAATGTATTAAATCCTTATATAACGAGTTCAAATGAGCGGATATGTTAGATGGGGAGTTGATAAATTATACAAGACGGATAGGTTCTTCCTCTTTGCGGATTTTAACCCATATAAGCTAGGGGCAACTTGATTCATTGGAAATAGATGATATTGAATAGTATCAAAAAAAATATACTTGTTGTTATTAACGCAAGACTTAAGAGATTTAAGAAAGTTTGATGTTGGATCTTTGTTCAATGATTTGAGAGTTATTTAAAAATGAATACATTTTATCAATATAAGAAGATTTTTGTAAAATAACTACCGAATTGCCCTTATCAGCTTTAGTTAAGGTTAGACAATTATTTTGAATTTTTTGTTCAAGAGATTTAATTGTAGTATGATCTTTTATGTTATTAATAGACGCATTCTTTATAATTTTGGCAATTTTATCTGTATCTAATTCACAATCTGAAATACCTTTGAAAGCAAACTCTGATTCTACAATTAATATTTCTTTAAAATGCATACCACGTTTATGCGGTGAATAATTGGGGCCTGACTTTAAGATCTCCTTTAATCCACAATTTTTCGGCTGCTTTTATGGTTTTTTTTTGCTGCTACTGATTTGCACATTGTTTTTAATTGTACTTATTGCGTTACAATCACTGATGGTTGAACCTGATATTTAATGACGCTTGTTTAATTTTTAATTGTAGTTTAAAAAACACTCTTGCCTTCTTTGCTATACTACAAAATATAACACAACATACAAACAAAACACACAACCACACACACACTAAACATAACACAATAAATAGATATAAATTAAAACTCTACATAATAAGAACAATATTACCATTTAATGTAAAATACAACCAAACAAACTTACACACACACATTGTAAATCATTTTAATCTAGATATTAGCAATGTTATAGTATATACATTGTAAAATAGCAATAACAACCACAACAATTATTATATATTCCAGTTTCGCCCCATGATGGCTTAAAAGCCGAAACCGGTCACGATATAAATAAAACACAATACTAAGGGATTACCGTAATATATACTTTATTAAAAAAACCTTAACACGACTGTCCACTAAAATTTTATTTAATTGATGAGGAGTTTACTTTGTGGTACATTTTGTTTATAATAAAGAAGGTGACTTTGTATTACCATTTTATTTAGGTAACAATAAAGTGGTAAAATAAAGTCATCGTATCTCCTTCTTTAATAAAAATTAATTCTTTAAGTTAATTATTATAAACTTAATTTTATATATAATAAGTATATTATGACTTTTAATTGTTTTTGTGGGTGTTTCATACATTGTTTTTCAAATAAATATTTCAAATCCCTTAGTATCAAATTTATTCAACTACAACCCGCAAATGTAATAAATGAGAAAAGAAGTACAAGATACCGTAAATGTAATTTACTATATATATAATAATTAAATGTACCTTTTGCACGTTAGTTTTATTTTATTATATTTCAATAATAAGGCATGTGTGATAATCAAATATTATATTTACCTTTACTACAATTGTTTCTCCGCATAGTGATTTCTTCAGGTAAAAAATTATAAATGAAACATAAGATGGATTTTCAACTAAATGCCTGATTAATCCGCCATTTTTTGATGAGAAAACTAGAGTATTAACTTGTATCTGCGAACACTACATCCTGATTATAGGATAATTATTACTTACATTGTAACTCGTTATGAAAATAAGCCTTAAATCAATTTGTAAGAATATTTCTATATATAAACTGTATAGGTAATAAAATGTAAATGAATTGTAAATACTCTTATGGATCCTAATTTTTTTTTTTCTAAAAAACTACACAGGTTATTTAAGTTATAAACTAAATACAACGCATTTTAATTATAGTAACATCTATAAAATTGAAATAATGTTTACCTGCAGTAAATATAGCCAATACTGGTGCCCCAGTCATCGAATTTCTGTAAAGAATTGGTGAGACCAGAACTCTCCAGTCTCTTCCAGCCAATTTTACCAGTAAACTGTAAAGGGATGGCATAATTTCGGTCAGGGACAAACAGACCACGCAGATGGTGCATGCGGCCATCACCGGCCTGGCCCAGTCGACATCTCGCACCTCAAAGACCCTTACTAATGGAATTGCGGTCCCCGCTACTTCCCTGCAAACGAAAATTTACTGGAAAAGTCAAGGAAACTCGGGTCGACAATCGGCCAGTTTCAATTATGCACCTGTAGTGTGACATCAAGGTAAAAACGAGGGCGATCACAGTGTAGCACACTAAAGGGAATATCACAAATGCGGCCAGTTTGATTCGTTTCAGTATTAAGGCACTCGGAAATGTATTCGCAAAACCAAACGAGCACATTGCGGCTGTTGTTAGCACCTGAAACAAAAGAAAAATATATTATCATTACGAATATTATCAGAGAGAACTAGTAAAATCAGATGTATTAGATTTTAACTGCATATGCAATATGATATTAGTTGCATCTTATTATGTATATCAAAATACATATAAATAGAGATATTAAAATTAATTGAATTGAAATCTGTTTCTGCTTTATATAGTGTACTGTAATGATAAGGTTTACGAATGGTGTTGCGGCTTATATGTTTATTTTGTATATATGCATATATATCAATTTTTATTTGTATCCATATTTCGTGTTATGTTTTTTGTTATTAGCATACTTCATGCCTGCATTTCTTAGGAATGTTAAATAATGGATTTTTCACGTCAATTCATATCTTAATGGGTTGTTGTAAAATAGGGCCTGTTCTATTTTACAATTTCTCACACTGGGGGGTTGTTTGGGTCACTCGATGTTTCGTGGAATTAGTATATCTGCAAAGGCTCAAAGTCATAACGGTACGACCGTACGGTTAATTCTTAGAAATTGAAATCTCTTCATTTAGATAAAGAAAGAATACCAATAACAAACTAACGAAATATCGATGACCAATTACAATGCTCTCCCCACCTTGTAAATATCTGCATTTTTAGCTTTTAGAGTAATTTTAAAATATACCATTTCAAATCGTCAAACAGAAAACATCTTCCTAAAATCAGTCATTTTGTAACACACAATACTAGCATATATGTACAAATGTAAATATAATGTAAATATTTCTACATTTTACGGTAAATATATTAATAAGTGCAACGAATGTTTTATTCCACTTCAATTCACCCGCATCATAACTAGTGGCGATCTCTAGAACCAGTGAAAAATAAAAAGAAATCGACCACAACCTTTAATCAATTCAACAAATGGAGACTGTGGAATTAGCTTTCTCAAATTTTTTTTTGATATTAGTATAAAAATATTAAATTGTATATTGGTTTGTTAAATGCATTAACATTGCAATATTAGAGTTTAGTTACAAGTTGAAGAACTAATTTTAAACACGAAATTATAATAAATGAAATATTTTTTTTAATTGATTAATGGTTGAAGCGTTAACTTCGTGATACATTTTGAAAAATTAAACAAAAACGTTTACTTTGTTTGATAATGATCAGTTAATGATCGAAACTCGAGTCACTTAAAAATAAAGTGTGATATTAACAAAGTAAACGTTTTTGTTAAATAATTTTTTTTTCTGGCTGTAGGTGGTTATTATTCCTCCTTCGTAAAGAAAATTTTAAATTTAACCTCTGAACTTTAGCTTCTATTAATAATATTAAGAACTGAATAGTGCATTCGAAGTAGATAAAGCAGTTCAAAGCCAAATTCGGTTTACACAATTAATGTAAAATGCCAGCGTGAAATAAAAGATTAGACATGTTTTTAATATTTTCTATTTTAGTAAAAGTAATGTATTGACCGCAACAAATTGTGAAGTCGATGATTCGAATAGATGTCCTGTATCGGAAGCGCCTGCGGTTATTCACAAACAATCGGCTTTATGTAAGTTTACCTACAACCTTAACATTGTCATGTTTGTACTAATAAATTTTAGTTTCAAAACGTATCGATTATATTTACAATCAATTGCATACGTTTGATTACTTAGCGACAAATATTACATCAGAAAGCGCATAAAACTTATCTTAAAGCATATTTAATGAAATTGCTAAATATACATAAATAAATAAGTAATATAAATATGACGACGAGTAAGTATTCTACAAAGTGGAAATCTTGTAAAATCAGTATTAGTGAATTAGAAAAATGTATAACCTGTTTCATTTGTGATTTGAATTACACGTGTCGTGTGGAATAAGGGGGACCGCAACAAGCATTCCAGAAATCAATCAATTAATCAATGTGTGACTACTGTATAGTCGAGTTTCCAAGGCGTAAGGCAATACAAATATTAGCAATAGCCTAACAGAGTTATTTACTTTGTTATATAATATGTAAAGGGATATAATAACTATAAAACCTGAAAAATCTGCAATTATGGAAAATAATTCATCGAAGAAACCATTAATTACATTTTTACATCTAATTCTCGTACTACTAGCGAGTGTCAGAAAGAAACTAAATTAATCAAAAATAATTCTATACAAAAACAAAAGAACCTTCTCAAAATGCACTACACGGTTCGGTCTATACGAATTCAAACGGATGCCCATCAGATTGCGAAATGCCGAGCCTACAATCCAGCGAACGATTGGCCGCCTGCAAGCACGAATTCCACATGTTGGAATACTTGCATACCTATAGCATTGTGCTATCCGATAATTTTAGGCAACACCTGAAATCGAGAAAAAACAACATTTTTCCCAGAAAGTGTTAAATTTCTCGGCCACATAATAACACAGGAATTACTACAGGTCCAGGGTTCCAGTACAAGCAATCTGCTTCTGGAGGAGCCTCAAGGACCACAAATAGAACACCTCTCTCTACAGATGTGCTCCGGGTGCCGACGGTATATGCCGAAAACAGGACACTTTTAAGAAAGAGCTTATTTCGACGCCAATTCTAAAAACCGCTTGTTGCGCTGTATGCTTTGAGCTAGTTTGTTTTTCTTACACCATGATCGTTTTCGGATAATATTGCTGTATACAGTGCCGGTCTTTGAAGTTTGCGGACTCTGCGGTCACACAGGGCCACCACCTTCAGGGGGCCGCCACTTTCAAGGAGCCGACCTTATTAAATACAATAATAATCGCTAAGGCGGCAATCCGCAAAGATTTTTGTGAAACACTGATTCGGCGGCGACGGCATAACCAAGCGCAGATCAAACAGCAGAAAATAATAATATTGAAGGTGTTAGCAAGATGTGATCTCGCTCAATTGTGTAGGGTGTCGAGATTGTGTCTTTGAGGAAAGCCGCCTTAGCGATAGAATAACCTGGTGCATATAGTAAGACGGCAGGCTATTCTAATAAGCACACGTTGAAAATCGTAAAAACATGTATGAATTTATATTATAAATGGGCTGACTCATCGACTTTAAAACCTCCTAAATGTCAAAATTTTTATTTAATTTCAGCGTTTTTGGCGCGTTTGTAAATATTTTTTTTTTCAAAAAGGGATCGGTTTCATTACGTTTAATGTGCGTGTCACGGGCTTTTTAACCAGCCCAAAGCGTTTTAAATGTTTTTCTATCGCAATATACTATACACTTAACCTCTCTGTTATCTCACGAACAATCATGTGAAGATTCGGCTCGACTGACCAGAACGATGTTCATCTTTAAGAGAGTAACATATATTTATTGACAAATGTTGTACATATTTACATTGAAATGATGAGTAATGAATGAGGTGTTAATGTATTAATTTGTCAAAAGGCTATCGACCAGGGGTCTTTTTGCCTTGTTTTGTCCAGTCATATGGCGTCAGTCGTTAATGCGTAGAAGGATGCAATGATGAAATCGAATATGGTTGAATTTTTAAATTTAAGGTTAATACTAGGGTTTCTATGAAGAAAATATTGGGATAATATATGGAAGTTACAAGGATTTTTAGAAAAAAATTCTGATAGGAAATCGAAGGCGTTCTAAGATGGAAAAAACTAAAGTTGTATAGAGGAGCTGGTTAGAGGGATTGTGCAAAGGATTAAGAGAATGGCGGAGTTTTCTTAGGGTACGAAGGGATGCTCGCTCGCTAACTTTAATATTGCGGAAGGTTGAATTGCTGGGATTGGGATAGAGGGCACAACCATAGTCAAGTAGTGGGAGGCAGATCATCTTATATATTTTTACGGCTGTTTTGTGGTGATACCATGGTTTTTGTTCTTCTAAATAATTTTGCCCTAGAAGTAATTTTGCTTTTTATAATGGCTGTATGTTTTTTAAAATTGAGTTTTTGATCTATGGTTATGCTCAAGTTCTTAACGTAAACTGATGGAGGAATCACAGTTTGGGAAATATAAACTTTGTGAGGGGAATTATTGCTGCGATTTTAGTTATTAGGAGCTGTGATTTGTGGGGAATGCGCCATTTTGGAAACCATCTTTGAAGGGAGTCAATAAGCTCTTGGAAGAATTGAATGGCTGTTGGAAGTATGGGATTATGTGTGATTAGGACAGTGTCATCTGCAGGAGAAATTTGGATGGATTAAAGTAGAGAGAACCAAGGTTGTAGACATCAGCACATAAATGTTATATAACAGCGGAGAGCCTAAACAAGTACTCCCGTTCAGGAGTAAAGGAAGACGAGAATGAATTATGGATTTTGACTTTTAAGGATCTATTAGAGAGGAATTGTTTAATTGTATAATAGGCCTTGATGCTAGACAGAGTCAAAAGCTTTCTGGACATCTAAAAATAAGGCTGCAGAAGATCTGCCTTCAAGGTGAGATGTTTGAATATTTGGGACAAAGATAGTGAGTGGAAGGGAAGTTGATCGGCGACGAAGAAAACTAAATTTGTATTTGGGGATGAGGTTGGAAAAAAAGAGAATTTTGTGTTTGAGATGGGATTCATAGATTAACAGGTAGGAGTATGATGGGACGATAGCTGGATAATAAAGTAGAGGGTTGGTCGCGTTTAGGGATACAAATTACTACTCCTATTTTCCACACTTTTGGAAAGTAAAAAGTAGATAGATAGTAGATAGTATTTATTTATCCATTGTATTTACACTGTTACTGTTACGAACCGTTTCTTTGTATTTTTTTAAATTTTATTAGGGTAGAGTAATTTTCGCACACCAGGGGAGTTGTTTTGGTCATTCGAATTTCAAAAATCTCATCTTCTTACCACCACCTATTTTGGGATCATCCCCCGAAATACGAGTGACCAATAACAGCGACTTTCCCCCCACATGTCTAAACACATTTCCACATTCATATTTTTTTTTTTTAAGACGCAATATACTTTTAACCTTCAGCGATAAACATCTAAACTATTTAAAATTTTTAAAAATA
Source organism: Ontholestes murinus (assembly GCA_963969525.1). Taxonomy (NCBI): domain Eukaryota; kingdom Metazoa; phylum Arthropoda; class Insecta; order Coleoptera; family Staphylinidae; genus Ontholestes; species Ontholestes murinus. Next base: position 4,444,248 of record OZ018398.1, on the reverse strand, counting down.
CAAAACTGACCGTGCTGTAAATACGAGTAAATATTTGTAATTATTAATTTCAATATTTAATATACCAAGTTAACGAAGTGTTTTTCTTTAAACAACAAATTAAACATCTGCCTTTGAGTGGTGATATCTTCCAGTGAGATAATTTTATTAAAATTTTAAACACATTTGGTCCTTCGAACCGAATTTTCAAGCATTTGACGGTCCGTAAACATTTTAAATAATCAAACGTGAACATTTCTAGGAGTTGATCACTCAAACAACACGGTGAAGTGTCCAAGAGGAAGCATCAATTATCCGAGAAGTCCACATCACCTGAGGTTAAAAGCGGGCGCCCACCGCCACCGAGGGAAATTGCTGTTCATGGAGATCACCAGACGGAAAGCGAAACCAGGGGAAAATATTCAGGAGCAGCAGCGCAAGCAGCAGCGAATCAACAGAACATCAAAGCCAGCCAGCGGTTCTTTTCTCTATTATCAAGTAGTAAGTCATTTCCAAATATCCTATTTACCAGTATTAGCTTTAATTTGTGTCAAAGTTAATCATGAATACTCTTGAAACTTTAATAAATAAACTCCGTGTGTTAAAATCGAATTTAACTCGTGCTGGTACAAATTTTAAACAATTACTAGAAGATGAACCTACAGATATAAATTTAAAGTTAATTGAATCTCGCTTAGCAAAATTTCTGCCATTATACGACAACTTCACTTCCCTTATGGATGAAATAGAATCATTACATGTGCCTAATGAAGACGAAGATCAAGGCACCATTACTGAGAGAAATAATCTATTTGAATCAAACTTCTTTTTACTTAAAATTGATATAGATAACTATTTATTAAAGATAAAACCAATGCAATCAATTCCAGCTAATAAGTTATGCCGAGTCAAACTAATAACAATACAAAATTAGACGTAAAATTTCCGACGTTAAATTTACCAGAGTTTAGTGGGAAATACGAAAAATGGTCCGAATTTTCGGAGACATTTACGTCATTAATTCACTCTAGCACATCACTAGATTCAATTCAAAAATTCCATTACTTGAGGTCTTGCTTAAAGGGTGATGCTTTATATACAATCAAATCATTAGAGACGACTGCATCTAATTATGTTGTGATTGATAAACATTTAGATGCAATTGTTAATTTTCCAAATATAACAAAAGAATCCGCGTCATCCCTTCGAGCATGACACAATAGTATGCTAAGCAATTTACGATCATTAAAATGTCTTGGTGAACAAGTAGATACATGGGATACCATTTTAATTAATATAATTTATACCAAATTAGATGAAAGCACTGGACGCGTGGAAAACACTAATAAACGGCGACGCATTCATTCGAGAAATTCTCCAATTTTATTAAAGAACGTTATGTGCTTTTTGAATCTCTAGAAAGAAACAAAGGTCATAACACAAATTCAAACATAACATTCAAAAAAGAAAATAAGAACCCTAGACACGTGTTAACTTCTCAGGTAGTAACTAACAAACAAAAATGTGTTATATGTGCAGGCGAACACATTGTTTTGTATTGTAATTTATTTCTAAATATGGAACCCAAAGACAGATTAAACAAAGCGCAATCTGCGGCGTTATATGTTAATTGCCTCAGACAAAATTACAGTACACGACAATGTAAAAGTCCAATTAATTGCAAACAGTGTTATCGAAGACACCACACACTTTTACATCTGAATAAATCAACCCCCCAAGATTTAATTGCTAATAACTCAATTGCAGAACCTGTACCGTCAACGTAAACCAATTGTCACACCGTTTCGTTGCAATCACAAACTTTATTGTAAACGGCATGTGTGTCGGTACTTGATTACAAAGGAGCACATCATCAGTGTAGGGTTCTGCTAGATTCCGGCTCACAATCCTGTTTTATTACGCAAAAATTTGTAAACTTGTTAAACGTTAAAGTAGAATCAAATAATACACTAATTACAGGAGTTTCGAAACAATTAACTAATATTAAAAATAGGGTAATAGTAATAAAATCAAACTATACAACATTTAACACACAAATTAATTGTCTTGTTCTGAACTCCATAACAAACAATTTTTCTTTGATATTAAGCGTTCTTCTTTATTCTTTATTCTTTATTGTCTTTGTTACTCCTGCTTACAAAATTACAAAAAATATAAAATACATACATTCAATATAAAATAAACAAATAATTTAGGACACAGGAGTCACGGGCGGAGTTCACTGTTTACCAATGTTCTTCCACTCAAACCCAGGGACCTCCGTAGACAGGTGATACACGTTAGTCATTTCCGGAGTTCTTTTTAATTATTTTTAAGCAAATATGCTCCATTTTGTCCTCTTTGTGGGATATTTTAGACAAAGTTTATTATGTCATTTTTTAAACATACCTCAACATATACAATTAGCCGATCCAACTTTTAACAATCCAGGTGAGATTCATATGCTATATATTAGGTGCGAACTTATTTTGGGATTTGCTTTGTAACGGTAGAATAACATTAGGGAAACATAACCCTTCGTTGCAAAATACAAAATTAGGTTAAATTGTAACGGGTAATATAGAATCACCTAGGTCTAATTCTTTTTCTTGCAATATCTCAACAGTAGAAGACCAGATTGAAAAATTTTGAATTGTTGAGGAAATCGCCGAACATATTCAAAAGAAGAATTATTGTGCGAACAAAACTTTATCGACACGACAAAGCGTTCTAGTGACGGTAAATTTGTAGTAACAATGCCTCTGAAAATCACAACGGCAAATTTAAATAACTCAAGAAATATGGCGTTAAAAAGATTTTCATCACTCGAAAATAAATTGTCACGTGACCCTCAAACATCTGAACTCTATAAACATTTCATGCGAGAGTATGAAGATTTAATGCTCATGTTGGAATGTGTAGAGACATTCCCTCCTAAAAACTTAACGTATTACTTGCCACATCACTCGATTATTAAGCAGTCAAGTAAAACAACAAAATTAGGAGTAGTTTTCGATGGATCGGCTAAATCAGGAAACAATCAATCTTTAAACGATATTCAAAGAGTAGGGCCTACTATTCAAAACGACGTATTTTCAGTTTTAGTTAGGTTTAGGCGACATCCCATCGTAATTATGGCTCACATTAAACAAATGTACCGACAAATTTGGGTCAGTGATGAACACAAAGCATTGCAGCGCATATTTTGGCGCGAAAGCCCCATTCAGCCAATTAAGTGCTTCGAATTAAATACTGTAACCTACGGCACTGCTTCTGTCCCATTTTTAGCAATACGAGCACTAATGCAACTCGCATACGATAACGAAAATATATTTCCCTCTATTTCAAAAATTATTAAACAAGATTTTTACGTAGACGACATGTTGACAGGGGGAAACTCAATAGAAGAAGTTGAAACTATTAAGAATTCAAATATACATATACTTAAAAACGCTGGTTTTGAACTACACAAATGGGTATCTTATGAGTCATCATTGAAAAATCACAATCATTAAATAATAATGAAGGTGAGCAATTGACTGATTCAAACGAAAATAAGTCGTTAGGCGTGTCTTGGAACCCTACACAAGATATTTTTAATTACAATTACGATATCAAATTATTTAATGTAAAACCAACAAAACGAAATATATTATCAACAATAGCGAAAATATATGATCCATTGGGGCTAATTGCTCCGGTCATTGTTCAAGCAAAACTCATCATGCAAGAACTATGGCAACAAAAGATCAATTGGGATGACACACTTCCACTAAATATTAAAACAAAATGGGTTCAGTTTACAGAAAATTTAAAATATTTAAATAAAATTAACATTCAGAGACATATGGTATGTAACCAATTTAAACAAATTGAGCTACATGGTTTCTGCGATGCTTCGGAAGCGGCGTATGGAGCCTGTATTTACTGAAAAACTATAGACGCGTCGGGCCGTAGCGCCGTTGAAAAAATCTTCACTTCCTCGCCTAGAACTATGCGGAGTAGTACTATTATCTAAATTATTTTCAAAATTAAACAAAATTCCAGAATTCAGTATTACAAATGTTTATTTCTGGTATGATTCAACAATCATGCTACACTGGATTAAGGGTTCGTGCAATAAGTGGAAGACATTTGTCGCAAATCGAGTCACGATGATTCAGAGATCAACCAATACAGATGATTCGATTCATATACGCACATATGATAACCCTGCTGATTTGATAACCCGCGGAGCAAATCCTTTAATACTTAGTAAACTTGATTTATGGTGGAATGGTCCAGTTTGGTTATTAACTAGCAATGAATATAACGACAAGAAAACACATTTACCCGACACAGAAAATAACGATGAATTAGAAATTAAACATGCAAATATATGCAATTTAGGTGTAATTATTGTAAAAAATGAATTACTTAATAAATATTCTTGCTTTCAAAAATTATTCCGGGTTATAGCTTATTGCAATAGATTTAAATACAACACATTTTCAAATAAAAGATTAAAAGGTACGCTCACGATTACTGAAATCAATGAAGCTACTATTAAACTAATTAAATTAGCTCAATTAGACTCATTTTCAACTGAAATTAATTATTTAAAAAAGTTAAAACCTATATCGAACAACTCTATAATCTTAGCATTAAATCCAATCTTGGATGAATACGGCATTTTAAGAGTAGGGGGGCGTATTCAAAACGCAAGCACCAAAACATGTACTATCAAAATTGATAATAAGATACAAACATGAACGTAATCTTCATTGCGGACCTCAAGCATTATTACATTTTGTAAGAAAACATATTGGATCCCCCTGGGATTAGATTTATGTAAAAAATGTATCTACGACTGCGTTACTTGTTTTAAAGCAAAACCAAAATCATCTAATGCATTCATGGGCAATTTCCCAGTATCTAGAATCAATCCAGCACCACCATTTTATAATTGTGGTGTAGATTATGCGGGACCGTTCCTTATAAAATCTAAGCTGACTCGTAAGGTATCAACGTTTAAAGCATACATTGGTTTGATTGGTTTGTTCATTTGTTTCACGACAAAGGCTATTCACTTGGAGCTCGTATCAAATCTAACATCGGAAAACTTTATTGCGGCTTTTAGACGTTTTAGTTCCAGACGTCGAGTACCACAAAATATATATAGCGATAATGGCACAAATTTTGTAGGGGCTAACTCAGAACTTGCAGAACATTCTAGATTCTTAAATGAAGAACTAGTACAAAATAAACTTGATTCATATTTTAAAAGTCAAAATACAACATGGTATTTCATACCCCCAAGGTCACCTCACTTTGGAGGACTATGGGAGGCAGGAGTGAAATCCGTAAAAACACATTTGTTTAAAATAATTCGGAATGTTAAATTGACATATGACGAATTTTATACCGTGCTGACACAAATTGAAGCGATACTAAATTCCCGTCCTTTGTGTCCCTTATCAAGCTATCCAACTTTTCTAGACCCTCTAACCCCTGCGCACTTTTTAATTGGACAAGCGCTCAACACACTACCAGATCCCAACGTGCTTGATATAAGCGAAAACAGACTATCACGTTATCAGTTAGTGCAACAATTGACTCAGCATTTTTGGTCTAGTGAATACATTTCACAACTAAAACATGGCGGAAATGGAACAAACAACCATCTCAAAAACCTTTAATTGGAGCTATGGTTTTATTAAAGGACGACAATCTCCCTCCGTGCAAATGGCTCCTTGGAAGAATTGCTGAAATACACCTGGTTCCGATGACATCACCCGCGTAGTGTCCGTTAAAACCGTTGCTGGTGTCTTTAAAAGATCAGTGACGAAAGTGTGCATATTACCAACAAACGAACAGTTATATTTTTCGCATCTTGTATATAATTTTATTTCATGTATACATATATATATATTTTGCTTAATGTTCATGTATTTATCATAATTATAATTAATCATAAGATTTGAAGGGGGCGGCATGTTACGAACCGTTTCTTTGTATTTTTTAAAATTTTATTAGGGTAGAGCAATTTTTGCATAGCATCGGAGTTGTTTTGGTCATTCGTATTTCAGAAAACTCATCGGCCATATTTCGGAGAAATATGCAAACTGCAATTCAAGGAATTTCTTACCACCACCTATTTTGGGATCGTCCCCCGAAATACGAGTGACCAATAACAGCGACTTTCCCCCCACATGTCTAAACACATTTCCACATTCTTATTTTGTACTTTTTTAAGACGCAATATACTTTTAACCTTCAAGCGATAAACATCTAAACTTATACATTTTTAAAAATATAAAACTGACCGTGCTGTAAATACGAGTAAATATTTGTAATTATTAATTTGAATATTTAATATACCAAGTTAAACGAGCAACGAAGTGTTTTTCTTTAAACAACAAATTAAACATCTGCCTTTGAGTGGTGATATCTTCCAGTGAGATAATTTTATTAAAATTTTAAACACACCACATCGCAACATATACCATCAAGGTAATTCCCATGTAAAATTTTTAATTGCAGCTTGTATATCTATTATTGAAAGAAAATGATAAGAATTAAATTAAAATGATTCCTTCACCTACTAAAGTTATTTTGGACGTTTTATTTTTATTTCAACTTTAGTTTTAATCGAAATATAGCTTAAAAAGTGTGAACAAATATTCGATAGTAAAGTCTTCAAAATAGTAGTTGCTATGAAAAGTCAGTGTTTGTCATCTAAATTGATTAAGCCACAGACAAATAATTATTGTAATATTTGAATTGAATTATAATTTAATTCAAAATTAGTGCTTACACCACAAAAGTAAAAGTTCAGATCATCAAATTGAGTTTTGGCGAACATTCTTTGCGTGATATTTGCGAATTTAGTATAAATTTTAAAATTTGTCCAGTGCCAATCAACAATTTTTAGAATTGATCAGAAATTTGAGGGAAATGGTTGTGTAAACTGAACATATTGCTCGGAATAAAAGGAGGACATCTGAAGAAACTGTAAATGTGTTGGCAATGATAACAATAAATCCAACATTAAGTGGAAGAAAAGTAGCTTCGAAATGTGATGACAGCAAATCAATTCATCAAATTTTGAAAGCTTATAGTTACCAACCCTATAAAAACCGAAAATATCTAAATTTTGTAATGGAAATGGATTTGTTTCCAAATAGTGTGTGTTTTGCAAATAAATGTACTTTTTATTTGATGCCTGAAAATAACGAACAAAATAATCGTCATTGGTCTTAAAAAAAATATTCATATTGCAACATCAAGAAATGAATATCCACAAAAACTTAATATATAGGCAGGAATTTTAAAAATAGAGTTGATAGTCCTATTTTTATTGAAGGCAAATGAAAGTGTTTAGATTACTTACAACATAAAATCACGTATCAAATTACAGAAGTTATAATTAAATATGATTTCACCAGGACGTATGCCGCAGAGGCGGTACACAAGATAAAAACAGAGCAAAAGTATTTAAAAATAAGCATTTGCAAAATAGTTGATATAACTATATAATGATATAATAATTTATTAGTTATAATTTCTTCACATAATTCTTTATATTTATTCTTTACATAAGCATTACTTACTTATACTTAGATATAACATCTAAAATTACAGATGGCAAGTTCAAAGGCACAAATTCAATACTCTTGTTGAAACGAGTTTTGCCCTAAACAAAATAAGACTCTTTTTAGTATTTCTTACTTATTTTGTACAAATTTCAAAACCGTATCCAGTTAAACTAGATTTATTGTGTTTAGGGCAAAACTCGTTTCAACAAGAATATTGAATTTGTGCCTTTGAACTTGCCATCTGTAATTTTAGATGTTATATTCTGACATTTCAAAGCACTGAACTTTTCCTTTTGTGGTGTAAGCACTCATTTTGAATTTAATTATTTGTTTGAGGGTTATACAATTTAGATGACAAACACTGACTTTTAACAGCAACTACTATTTTGAGGATTTTTATTATCCGATATTTGTTCAAACTTTTTTAGCTATATTTCGACTAATACTAAAGGTGAAACAAAAATAAATCTTCCAAAATAACTTTAGTAGATGAAGGAATCATTTTAATTTTATTCTGATCATTTTCGTTCAATAATAGAGATACAATTGCAATTGAAAATTTTACATGAGAATTCCCTATGATGCGTCTTCGAATGGGACACGCGGTATAATAATACTTTCTTACAAAAATTTTGATTGCACATGAAAAGGCTCAAATTCATACAAATATGATCTTCCACTCTTGCCTACTATTGCTTTGATGACACTGCTGCCACATAAGGTCTCTTTGGTGGAGGTTGTTCCACCATTTTCTTGCCATGTTTGGCTTATATTCCTCTGAAGAGTGAACTTCTATTATATTAGTTATGTCATATTTGACAGTTGTTAAAATATTGTTTTTTGTAAAGAAAGTTGATATTATTGTAGATGTTATCGTGGATGTGTAATGGATTTTAGAATATGTCTATGTATATGGTCGTGTCCAGTCGCTGCATTGTTTCGTAAAACGTCAAAGTATTTATTATCATATTTTATTATATTTATTTTAGTAAGTGTTTTTATTTGTATTTAAGATCAATTTTATAATAAAGCTGTACTGAAGAGAGCGAAAGTTCGAAACACGTGTCTGCAGATGATTATAAACTTGAATGCTAGATTTTTTAATTGCTTTTGCTAATTTAATTTAATGAAATCAGTTTAAAATTCATTTTTCATAATTTTTCATGTAATAGTTACATTTAAACAATCTAAAGTACATTTTATCATTTATTAGTTTGTTCAACAGAAATAATTTCATTCAAATTAGTGTTGCTTTGATAGTTGTACTATTTGTAACACGCAAATTAATTTGTATTATTCAATGTCTGTCGAAGTATTAGCTAGAGAAGGAGTTGTTTCAAATTAATTTGTTTTGTAGTCTTAGTAAGACTCATTGTTGTAGATTCACGAAATGTTTTCGTATTTTTAAATTTATTGTCAAAGTATTCGTCATGAATAAAAATGTCAGTTGGTTCTAAACAGTCATTTTTTTCAAAATATTTAACGTACCAGTCGATCACTCTATTAAAATGTGTTCGGTCAAAGTTTGGGTCTTGTGTCATTGAATAGGTCATGTTAAAATTGTCAGCAAATTTTTGAGCAATTATGTAATTTCTGTAAATTGTCTGTTTTTTGCATTTGGCGAGATTGTTAATCTCAGACCAAAATGTTTTTCCATTTAAATCGTTAATTTTGCTACATGTATTTAACCAAACGCCCGTCTTGAATTCAGTTATGTCTTTTAATGTCTTTGTTAACGTTATTAACATTTTTGTCTAAGATCAGTAGTCTGTTGTATGGCTCTGTATAATTGTCTTTTAAATTTAATAAGTCTGACAATGTATTTTGGGACGGGGTATTTATAAAATTGTTTTGATATTTAATGGAAGAAGAGAATGGCAAGGAACTAGGGTGACGGACTGGATAAGGTTACGGATGTTTTGGGTGGAAAGTAGTACATCAGGGGTGGTGGCTTGGGAGTTGGAAAGAATGAAGGCAAATGACGGAATTTTGATTTACTTATATTGAAATCACCATCAATGATAGCTTTGTCGAATAAGGATGCTTTTATAAATATTGAGTCATCAATTGAGGAATGAGGATGTATATATACTAGGAACAAGTTAATTTGGAAAAAAGTAAATGGAGGCATTCATTTAGAGGATTGTTAATTTTTGGGGGATTAGCTTCACCTATTTTAATAGAAGGATGAGCTGCCGCTATTTGACGTTTTGATTATGAATAATAGCAGGGATTTGCAAAAATGGCCAGGTTTGAAATGAAAGAGAACGTTGGGGTTTGGTTTCGACAAGCATGCAAACATATCTGGGATTATTTCACAACTAACAGCAACAAAATAATTACGTATTACTTTAAATAAATGTTAATGTGAATGTGTAAATTAAACCACTAACACAATTTATTCATAAAAACAAAGCAAGGCTGTATATGAGCGAAATTATTTAGTTGCCAACCCAATATTATCTTTTGGCCATGTGTCTAAAAATGGATGTAGTATAGAAAAAGCCAAATCATCAACGATTATATTAATATAAATTAAACAAATTAAATTAAATATACCTAGTAGTGTTTGTCTAGTTCTCTTAATAGTATGATGAGTTATTACATAATATTTTAAAATTACCTCTTAAATTGCATACTATTAAATGGTTACACATATAAACAATTATTGTAATTGGGAAAATGTTATTTATTTAAAAAAAAAAATAATTCTTAAGGACGGTGAATTATTTAATAAATCTTGAAACTTTCAAAAAACTAAGTAAAGTAACAATAAATTTATTGATTGTTTTTCGTAGAGATGTTTTAATATTGACATGAATAATCATTTTTTGTAACTATCTAAATTAAAAAGACCGATACTTGGTTAGTTTAATAACACAAAAACTACTTCTTTGGTTAATTCCTCGACAGATATTGAATGATTAAAAAGTAGTTTGCGTGTTACAAATAGCACAGCTATCAAAGCAACACCAGTTTGCTGCCAACTAAACTAATAATTAAGTGTACGTTCAAGAGTTTGTGAGTGAATATGTAGTGAGAAATTATGAACAATATATAGTTATAATAAACTAACAAAAGTAATTAAATAATCTAGCATTCAAGTTTATATTCATCATCGAAACAGTAGATTTTTGAAATATAATACAATAATCTTTATTTGGACACATTTACAATACATAATAACATTTAACATACAAATAAATAAATGGTGTTAGTCCGTCTGGGCTATAGACCTGAGGTCTTTGTTTGGAATTTAAGGTGAGAAAAAAAGGTCTCTTTGCTAGCTAGCTTAACTGTCCTGGTGATTCGTACAAATAAATTGATGAATTGTGAGGGGAGGATGTTGATATTTAGAAGGGATATTTGGGTTTCGAGGGATACAGAATTTGGTTAATAGGGGTTGGTTGTGGGGATTATTAGCAAATTTAATGCTTAGGGTTTCGAAATATTTTCGTATTTTTAATTTGTTAGTCATTATCAGACTAGAAGTACTTAAAATTATATTTTTCAATTTTATACATCATTAAAATGGTGATGTGGCCATCATAGTACTTTCCCTATATTTTTCTCGAAAACTATGAGGTTTACACAATAAGGACATTCTTAATAATTCATTTACTTTTTAATTCTCTAAAATTATCTGTTATATAAATTTCATGTTACTCCAATAGTTTATTGGCAATTGGCAAAAATGTCAAAATTTAAAATTTTTATTTCTTTTCTCGAAAGTTAAAAACTTTATGAAAAATATGTTTTAATAAAACTTGCTTATCTTCTTATTCCCTTTAACTTTTGTTCTAAAAGTTTTGTAATATTTTTTTATATTAACAAAAATATCGCAAAAAACAAATAACGGCCTAAAGTAAACACTCACTTCCGGTTTATGAATTTTTACCAAAAGCTTTTCAGTTTCAGTTTTTAACGATAAAACCTTAAGTTTAAAGTTTCATCTCAATCGGATCATTCGTTTTTGGGATACAGCGGCTACGGACAGACATGCAGACAGGCAGACACATTTTTTTCCAGAAATCAGTGCAGTTAACTAAGGGGACCTCAAAACGGATATTTCCGCAAATTTTTTTTAAGAAAAATCACGAAAACAATACTTCGCCTATATATACTTCGGATATAGGGAAAGTAAAAAGAAGTATATATAAGCTCAGTCTGGTCATTAATGAATAGAATCTCTAGAATGTGCTTTGCTTTGAAAAGTTCCAGGGCATAGATTAAATCTATTTTAAGCCCATTTTCAGTAAAATGGATTATTTCGAGTACATCATTACCATGAGTGTGATTAGTTTTCAAGTAATGGCTTGCAACCCTTGATTTGTTATTTGCGTTATTTTTATACGAGCTTATATGTTCTTTAGTCTACTTACTCTGACCTGAGTTTCGAATATATACTCCTTATCAGCTTAATTTTAATTTATATATACCTGATTTATCCATTGTATTTATATTAGTTTTATTAGTATACAGTGTCAGCCAATTAGTGTTGCATGGAAGATTATGGGTTTATTAGCATACATTTTTAAAATCCGTTATAGTGAGACGGTGGAGGACCCTTAAAGCTACAACATAAAAATATTATTGACTAAGTTGCAATTGTTCAATGTTATTCTTGAATTTTGGAGGCATTTACTTCGTGGTACATTTTCTATTTTTAAATAAAGAAAACACTTAACTTTTGTATACCACTTATATTTTTTATTTTTCGAGAGTTTCAATTACGGGGTAATCATTATCAATCTGTGACAGTTTGATCATGATTACCTAAAAAAAACATAAGTGATATAAAATGTTAAGTGTTTTCTTTATTTGAATATATCAATGTCTTATTTTAAAATGCCACCCCTGTGTATTATCACATATTTGGATTCCTAGGTCAGTACTAGTGTGAATTATTCTTGTAGCAGCAATTCGTCATTTTAACAAATAGTAGACCGCCGCTAAAAGGCCGTGAATCTGGCATGATACTAATTATGAAATACTTTAACAAAAGCCGGATGGTCAAAGCCAAACTTTTTTGTGTTAATAGAAATTTTTTAATTAGAACTACCAACAAAATTAATTTTCTGTGAAACAAATTACATTTTTACTTCTAATCAAAATAGTTCACAAATGTTTCACCATGGGATAAGTGAGCAATTAAAATATTAAATACAGGGTGGACCAAGAGTTCGTTTACATTTCAAATGATGATTTAAAAGAAACTAGTTAAGTGAGATAAAAACTTTCTGTTTATTATTGAAGTACAAAATGCGGATTTTATTTAAAAAAAATTACATTATCCATATGTGATCCTTGACTATTTTGACACTGCTGCAACCTGGAGCGGAAATTTTCAATGACGGCCTCACAAATGTTTCGTGAAATGTTTTGCATTTCCTCTCGAATATTTTCCTTTAATTCCTCTAGGGACATTAGGTTGCTGTTGAAAACTTTCGTTTTAAGGTATCCCCAAAGAAAGAAGTCCAGTGGGGATAAGTCCGGGCTACGAGGTGACCACTTAATGGCACCTCTTTTGGATATCACTTTTTGTCCACAAATTTCGCGAACAGCACTTAATGCGTCATTGGAAGTGTGTCATGTTGCCCCATCTTGCTGAAACCACGATCGTTGATTAAAACCATCGAAATCCTGTAGCACTGGTCAAAAAGTTCTGTAGCATGGCAATATATCGCTCTGTATTCACTGTAACAGTATTTTTTCGGCGATTTTCAAAAAAGTATGGACCAATAATGCCCCTCGCTGACAACGCTGCCCATATAGTAACCCGAGGTTTTTGATGCTTCAATGTAGAATTAGTGTCACTCCAGTATCTGCAATTTTGCCTATTCACATGCCCATGTAGATGAAAGTTTGCCTCGTCTGAGAAAAACATGTTGGTAAAACTGGTGAACTTCTCTAACATTTCGTTTGCAAATTGGATTTGGATTTTATACGGATGTTAATATAAATCTTTGTGAAAAATACGAATCAAAGATGTTCTGGGCACACCTAAGGCGTTAGAGCGCTTCCGAGCAGAGAGTCCATGATTTTCACGAATAGACGCTCTTACACGCTCGACGTTTTCGGGATCTCTTGATGTTCTAGGTCGGCCGGATCGTGGTTGTTTCATTGTTGAATCTGTCTCCTCGAACTTCTGTACCCATTTTCGAATCAATTGAATCGATGGAGCTTAATTTTTACGCCGTATGTTGTAATGAGCGCAAAATTTTCGTTGCGCTAGAGTAAAAGAATCGTTGTTGCGGTAGTACAGAACGCACGTTGTTTATCGCTAAACGACGCCATAGTACTGAATTCCCACCCCGCCGACGCTGCTCGTCGCAGCTACCGCTTCAAGTTTAAACGGACTTTTGTTCCACCTTGTATATAAAGAATTTAACATTTTACTAGGAATAATAGAAAACATACAAAAAAGTTTGACTTGGACCGTCCAGCCTTTGTTACTATATTTCATAATTAGTAGCTTTACAGAGTCACGGCCTTCTTAGTTTTATGATAGATGCCATATTCAATTTTGACCGTATGTTTCCTTTTTGTTAAAATTACGAATTTCAGCTAAATTAATTATTTTAGATACTATGCATGATACATAAAGCCACATCTGAATTGATATAAGAATTCAAATATGCAGTAATATAGAGGGGGTTCCATCTAAAAATATGTAACTTTAATATAAATCAATATGTAAAACAATTGCAATTCAGTCAGAAATATTTTTAGGTAGCAGCCCTAAGGGTGCTTCACCAATGCACGATAACGGATTTAAAAAAAGTACATTAATAAATATCTCAGTGTAGCGTTAGCGAGAGTGGAGTAACGTTAGTTCGGATCAGCAGTTGGATGGGTGATCGGTACCATTCACTATTGGGGTAAAATTAATGGTGCTTTAAAGTGATGGGGGCGATCCTTTAAAGTAACATTTACACACACACACAAATACATTTATAACACGGATGAAGGACTACGTGGTCGATAGCCAAACACTACTAATACTACTATCTAAGTGTATAGATACGCAGGTTTTTTTTTTATTAGCAATTTAAAAATTTACAGCAGGAGGCATCAAATCAGGAGAGATGTTCTTTTTTTCACAGAATCATATCGATTCATCCTGTCACAATTGGGGATATAAATCATGTCGGTGCAAATTGGTAAAAAAAAATAGGGATTTTAAAAGACGCTTATAACATAAAAATAAATGAGAGATATGGATATCCTCGAACGGAATTGATTTCGACCGTTGTGACTGCAGACGTTCCCCATTAAATCGAATCAATTTTCCGAAGCTTCGAGATATTTAATTTCAAATAAATGACTTTTTTCTCTCGACCCCGGCACCGCTTACGTTGATATAGTCCGTTGCGGTTTCAGCATTTTCTACTCGAACCTTCCTTTTCACGTTAATGGATATTTATGTTGCACTCGCAAATGCTATATTGCGGGAATGCATTTATTCTGAACAATAATTTCTCATTAATGTTAAACAACATTGTATAATATATAATGGCTTGGTGATCAACCTGACCTAAAACATGTTCATAATTATGAGAAAATAGATAATGTTGATATTGAGTACATGGTACATATAGCAAATCAAAATAATTTACGAAGAATTTATTTCTTTATTTCACTTAATAAATTAAAACCTTTACTAATAAAAATAGATCATTAAATTATTATTTTTTATAAATAACACATTTGTTAATTACATAATATGTACCTTTACGACAATTAAATAAAATTTACTACTGGAAACCTACAATAAGAATAATATGTTTAGTACTAGAGTATTAATAATATTACGATTATTTTCTCCTGCTATCGTCACGTAATTAATTCGTAAAGACAATCTCCAGACACTTGTTTCACTGCATCATAGCTCACCAGTGGAGCTATGCCCCTATTACGTGGGTCCTTCCAAGTGAAAGGGCTGCACAAAAATACATCGATTTATTCAGTCCTTTCTGAATTTCTACAGTCACTACCAACAGTGCAAATACGAACATAATAGAAACAGGAATTGCAGTTCAATGCAAATATTAAGTTACTTCGAAAAGAGCAATTTTCCATGCATATGTATATTACTCCATGCCGAAAACGAAATAAAAATATGAATGACATAGGGATATAGACGAATATAACCTTTGTTTGTTTAATTAACAGGGTTGGATATATAAATGGTATTTTTTACTGGAAATATTTTAATTTTAAAATAAAATACTTGTTAATTACTTATAAACAATATTTATTTATTGTTAAAATGCATTAAATTTTAATTTCAAGAACAAAATCTAAAATAAAATTAAATATTGAATTCGCTATGGAAGCCATTAAGGCTGTTTAAAAAACCACGACAACAGATTAAATAAAGAAACGCAATGCAACAACCACATCAAATAATTAGTGCTGATAATAGAAAATAACTTGTTGAAAGTGATTCACGAAAATAATGAACTACTAATGATAAACTAAGGCGTTCGATAAAAGTGCTATGGAAATAAATGTCAAGTCTTCAACTGAAACTGCTGAATATTGCAGGCAATAAGATATATGCGGAAGTTGCCCAAACCAATGGAAACACTGATGACCCGAATTGGAAAACGACAACCGGCAAACCCTAGGGTAACTGGAAGAAACAGGGTTCGACACAGGAAACTGCGAAATTCAATATAGGACTAGTTAAAGTTTTAATTAATTATAAAACCGGTTGACCTTAGTGATTATTTAAAAAACGTCGGTTTTAATGATGATGATAATGTGAACTGTCAAACTCAAAAAGTCCGCAAGAGTATTTATCATTTAAAATCGGTGTCCCAGAGATCAACATTTCTGATTTAAAAAATCGAGAAATTTAGCGAAAAAACGCAAGGGTAAACAATTTTTTACACATAATTCCGAAAAAACGACCAAATGTATAAATATTTTATTTTTAAATTCGCGATCCATACGGAACAAAATTATTGAACTTGAAGTATTTATCGCTGACAAGAATGTGTCTTATATTGGCTTAAGTGAACATTGGCTACCCAAAAATGAATGTTCGGTCTCTCGTCTAGGGAATCTATCTGCTAGAGCATACTACGCCAGCACATCTGGAAATTATGGTGGGACAATAATCTACGCCCAGGACGATATCACTACGAAAGACTATAATGATACGCTTTCCGAAGAGTAATCTAGTGAACTATCCCTAATTTATAATTCCATTCCTATTTCTATAGGCCACCATCAGACGATTTTAATTGCATTTTTAAACAGTCTTATTTATTATTAGATAAAATTAATTATAATGTGACAACGGTTTTGTTAGGTGGAGATTTTAATATTCACATTAATAGAAGTGATATTTGTGAACAACACCTTAATGAGTGCCTACAAACTTATGGACTCTAAAGTGTCTACGTGAATACGAGACAAAATACTTGTCCCGATAATGTCTTTACAAATATCCAATCCGAATACATAAAAATTGATTTTTTAGACACCGCTTTATCGGATAATTGTTCTCAAAATAGAGCTAACGGAAGTCATGGATGAAATACCAATCTATCAAAACAGACCCATAACCCAAGAAGTTAAATTCAATTTACTTATTTCTATGTAAGCCGTAAGTTGGGATTTTGTACATGATAATTCAATAAACTTCCAAGACAAGTGGTACATAATAAATAGTGTATTAAATAATTGCATTAAAAATTAAAAGAAAATAGAAAATTCTCATCGAAAAAAGAATATATTTTGGTTCAATAGGGAATTACATGAAAAGCAAGAAGAACTCACAACAGGGCCTTGGAGACATCTAAAAAAGGCCCTCTCCAAAAACTCCTTACCAAAACTCACTAGCCTTAAAAGGGCGGACGGCTCTTACACGAACTCACGTAAAAACACAGGCAAACTTTTAATGAGGAACCATTTCCCGGGCTGTACCTTTAACCTGGACCAGAGCCCCATGGATACCCCCACAGAGTCCCGAACTAAACCGGATTGGGACCTGGCGGGCTCCATCGTTACCGGGGAAAAGGTAGACTGGGCAATGATGAGTTTTTCACCAGGGTTGGACAAGATTTATCCGGCACTCATACAGTGAGACAAGGATGTTATCCTGAACACCCTCGTAGGCGTGTACAGGGGCTGTATTGCCTTCAGCTATACATCCTATGCCTGGAGGAAAACTAAAGTAATCTTCATACCAAAATCAGGACGCTTAGACTACACAACAATATTCCGACCAATAAGCCTCACATCCTTTCAACTAAAGATACTGGAGAGGCTATGCGACCGGTACATTAGGGAAACAGCCTTAGTAAAACACCCTTTAAATCCCAATCAACACGCATACTGTGAAGGCAGTTTGACGGACTCGGCCCTGCACACGCTGGTGAGCCGAATTGGCCGATCCTTCGAGCAAAAAGCCTTCACCCTTGCGATTTTCATCGACATTGAAGGAGCCTTTGATAAGACCTCATTCCCAAAGATAAAAGCGGCACTTCGACGCAGGGGAGTTCCGGTAGCTTTAATCCAGTGGATCTCCAACATGCTGCAATGGAGGACAGCCAAGATTTCAATAGGCGACGCCAGACTTGTATGTCGGGTTGTCAACAGGGAAAAGTGTTATCTCCCTTACTATGAAACCTTGTCGTTTACGAACTACTGGAAGCAGGACTTCTACACAGGAGGTTACGCCAACGATATCAGGATCCTACTTTACGACAATTCTGAAAGTATGCTAGCGAAACGTATATCGGATGCTCTCGAAGTAGTAAACAAATGGTGGACATACCAGGGTCTATCCGTAAATGCGACAAAAACGGAACTGGTGCTGTTCACAAGGAGAAGAAAGATTAAAGATTTCAAACCACCAAGCTTTCGGGGTAAAGAACTCACCCAGAAAGATGGAGTCAAATACTTAGGCATCCTTCTAGACAAAAAACTAGAATTTCCACCCGACGAAGAGATCTAAGGAAGTATGCATAGCCCTCTTGCAAAGCAGACGAGTTGTGAAGAAAACATGGACACTATCTCCAAAAGTAGCTCTATGGATCTACAAAGCCATAGTGCGGCCATTGTTGGCATATGCATCAATAATATGGTGGCCAAAAACGACCACGAAATCAGTCGTAAAGCTCCTAGATTACGTTTAACGAAGCGCCCTTTTGAGCGCGCCATGAGAACAACATCAACTGCGGCTAGGGAAGCCCTGCTGCAACTGTCACTCTTGGACATACGATATTGTTCAGAGAACAGGCAGCAGCGACGCACAGTGATTCAATACTCGAAAAACGCGATCGAAATTGTTTTCTCTTTACTTTTAACAAATTTTACATTAAAAGTTGAGTATATGTTTTTGGGTATGCTAAATCTGAAATTAAGCATCAAAAACTCGTATTTGTCAAACCGGCCCAAGAAATAAAACCCTTAAATGCGAGAAATTGATATCACCTGATACAAGTCCGATGAATATTTTTATATAGATTATACAGTTTAGTTTGCAAATTCGAAGTTTGTAAAAAAATGTACACCTTACTGCATTGACTTTGACATGTTTAGTAGTATGTACTGGGTTAATAAAAAAACAACAACCTTCAAAAAATCCTCAAATTATATTGTAGAAATTTTTGTCCAAAATACCAAATTATGTATTTTTCCTTGTAGAATAGCGTGTTAACTTGGATATAACTTTCAACCACGTTTTAAAGCTGTTGCTTTAATAAGCATATATTGCTGCTTCGTAAAACCACCCGAGATAAAAAAGTGACAAAGACTCTTCAAGTGTCATAACATTTTGTTCTTGTTCGGGACTTCTTCGTTTCTCCATTATACGTTTGCCTCTACTCGGTGTAGTTGAAGTACAGATTGGGTATAGTAAAACACTTGTTTTGTTCCATATTTTTATTTTCAGTTGCCTGACACGTGTTTCGATCCGTTGCGATCATTTTCAAAGGTAAAACTAATTTAAACTCATTAGTTTTACCTTTGAAAATGATCGTAACGGATCGAACACGTGTCAGGTAACTGAAAATAAAAATATGGAACAAAACAAGTGTTTTACTATACCCAATCTGAAAATTTGGTTCCATCAAGAAAGTAGCATTAAAAGTGTTAAATTTAGTTGAAGTACTTTCATTTATCAAATCGGCAGTTATAGGTTATAGGTTATAGGTTAAGTAGGGTCTTAGTGAGGTGTGTTAGCCTCTCGTGAACTGCGACCTAACAGATCTATTGTTCTACCCTTAAGCAATCAATTCCCAAGCAGTCCCATGTCCACCATGAACCTGGTAACTATCTTGGGGTTAATAATGCTCACTTCTTCGGGGGACAATCGGTCCCTGCCGAAGTGTGAAAGACGCTTGTGGGTAATCGCGACACAAGTGCATAGTATGTGCTCGGTAGTTTCATCTGCCGAATCACACAATCTGCAGTTTCCACTTTCCTCTTTTCCCATTTTCCACAAATGGTATCGGAGGGCACAATGTCCTGTCATGAGTCCGGTGAAAGTTCTTAGCTCGTTCCTTGTGAGTTCAAGCACCTTGTGGCTGTGATCGAGTTTCAGGAGTCGTTTTGATTGATCTAGACCTTGTACATTGTTATAATGCTTACGTCTTCTGTCCTCTTCCCATTTTTGCACCACCTCTCTTCTATGCGCCATGGGGAGTCCACAAAACGGCTCTGGTCCTATA
Source organism: Ontholestes murinus (assembly GCA_963969525.1). Classification (NCBI taxonomy): domain Eukaryota; kingdom Metazoa; phylum Arthropoda; class Insecta; order Coleoptera; family Staphylinidae; genus Ontholestes; species Ontholestes murinus. The sequence continues at coordinate 4,424,003 of OZ018398.1, read as the reverse complement.
GGAGTGGCATTTTCACCTCTTTTTGCGAGTTCATCGGCCACTTCGTTGCCTTTAATATCCCCGTGCCCTGGGACCCACATGAGGGTCAACAAGTTCTTCTTCGCTAGTTGCGAGAGGGATCTTCGACAGTCCCAGACAGTCCGTGAGCCGTGACTATAGGCTCGAACGGCCTTCAATGCGGCTTGGCTGCCTGAGCAGATATATATATGCGCGCCATTTAGGTGCCTATCCAAGCATTCTCTGGCGCACATATCAATTGCAATCGTTTCCGCTTGCAAAATCGTGGGCGTCGTGCCCAGAGCCATGAAGCTCATGTGGTTTTGGTTAGGGCCATAAATGCCTATTCCAGTACCTCTGGTATTCTTGGCACCATCCGTGTACCAGGCTGATATCCCTCGTCCAAACTCCTTGACTCTCATCAAAGCCGTTTTGGAGTCCTCAATCGACACCTTAAACGGTAATTCGAATTCGAGCTTCCTGCACATAATGTCCGTCGGTTTGAACAGAAGGGCCGGGTCTATTTGCTGCAGTATTTCTAAGTGACCTGTCCAATCCCCCGGCAGTGTTTTCTTCCTCTGGTGTAGTCGGGGGGCTGCCACAAGTCCCTCATTTTGTACCACTAGATGGAGCGGTGTGAGACCAATGACTGCCTCCATTCCAAATCGGCAGTACTCATATCTCCATTTTCTCGTACTTTTATTGCAGTAACATGCACAAGTTCTTCCACGGAAGTACTTTCTCTGAGCTTCTGGGTCTTACGCCTTTTTATAAAAGCAGAACTTTCAGTAAAACTCTTTGAAGGACGACCTAGAATACCCAAAGTGGATGGTAAACGGATTAAGGAAAAATAATTTCTTCTTGTAACCAAACATTATATTATTTCATAAAAACACTTGATATTCTATTGGACCATGTGTCAAATTCAGTCGATTTAACATCATTCTTCATAGCGACTTTGTGTAATATCGATCGACTTATTTTCTTCGCGGCCATTATGTTACAACCTTCAATAAAACTACAGCGCAGTCTTTTACAAAGTCACAATTTTCGAAAATAGCGCACAGAATAATCTGCATGCAGGTTCGATTCAAAGTTGAGTTTGAACTGATCGGGTACCAAGCGAGATTTTCTTTTATATGTTCTGAATAGGCAAATATTGGCAGCTAATTTTCTTGAATTTACAAAGTCAAATAGCTAATTTAAGCATAATTAAGGTAATTTCCGTGCAGGGTTGTGTAGAACTTAAAGTAATCCTCTACTTAAGGCAAATTTTTATAATCCGAGTAATTTCTTGTAACAGGTAAACATTACCTAATAATAAGTAATGCGACTTAATAATACACTTATATACAATGTACAGCAATATTATAATGATATCAATAAATAGGCGTATTTGCTGGTGGTACAGTCTGTTTAATTATACCCTAATTTCTATACGTAGCAACGTTTCAATTTTACTGAACTTTGAAAGCAAATACAGAAAAGCCTATGCTAATATTATTAACATCATCAAATAGAGCAACTATTCAAGATTAAATTTTAAGAAGAAGTGGAAAATATTATTTCCGAACGCGTTTTTCGCGTTCTAAACCACTATGCAACAGCAATAAGGCTTCGAGCAACAAAGACATTGCTTGTAAACAACGGAGGAAGTGGACATTATAAAATCTTAGAAGATCTAAGGAAAAGAAATCCCGAGATTATGATGGTGGTGGACAATATAAGCAACGGAGGAAATGGACATTATAAAATCTTAGAGGATCCAAGGAAAAGAAATCCCGAGATTATGATGCCGATGAACAATATCCCTTGAAAATACTTTTTCACCAGAAAACTTCAAATAGACCTGAGATTTGAAGACTCGGTAGTAGGAAGGAATGGATCATCAACGAAAGCAGGAGCTGGTATAGGAATTTTCTGCAAAAACCTATCCCCAAAAAAACGGCACTGCTATAGGTAAGATAATGAGCACACCAACAATAGTGTAACTCGAAGGTATACTACATGCAGCAAAAGCAAGTTCTAACAAGAAGATTAAGGGAAAGAACATATACATCATAACGGCTAGCAGAGCGGCAATCTTGGCCATTGCCAGCTGCAAAATTACCTCAGCATTAACGGTGGAATGCTGCGAAGAATCCAAGGCTCGACAACAGCAGAGGGAACAGACTAGCAGATGGTTCGGCGGGAAAGGCATCTGGACGAACGGTATACATACCAAACCCTTCGCTGCTGCCCTTCCTGCTAGATCTGAGTACCCTACTGAAAACTGAATCAATCAGATGCCACAAGAAGCGATGAGATAACACACCTGGCTGTAGAGTCTCAAAAACCTTCATCGCAATGAACACCAAAACGGCCAGATACTGTTTGCAACTGTCTAGAAAAAAACAACGGAAGATTGTAGGGCTTTTAACAGGATACTACGTTTTACGATCACACCTGAATAAACTGGGACTACAATCTAGGCGAGGGTATGAAACGGAAGAGGAAACCACGGAGCATGTACTTTTAGACTGCCCCGTATTATCCAACCTACGTGAATCTTTAATGGAAGAGGGATGTCTAAAGCCATCAGACATTCTCAGAGTATTGGCAGAGGAATGAGGACTCAGATGGGAAAACGCACAAAGAGCCCATTGGGTTTAAACCAGAACTAACATGAAATGTATTGAAGAATGCTATAAACACACTCCAACACCAAATACAAAAGTAATTCGAGATACCTATAGAACAAAGTACAGACGAACAATCTCCGAAAATATAACCCGATCAAACAGTACCTTTATAAATGAATCCACTTATAAACAACGCGCTACTTGGATAGTACTAAATTCTCATAGAATATGTCAAGAATTTAATGACTATTTTTAAACTATAGCAGAACAACTAACTACTATTTTAAAAGACAAATGCAATTCAAATATCAACATAAATCCGCTATTAGACACTATACAAAATCTGAAAACACAAAAAGCAACAATATATATGTATAAAATCAGTGTTCATATAATTAAATGTTTAAGATTCATCTTCATTCATGCTTTTCACTGCATTTCGCATGACATTTTATTACTATAATTAAAATTATACGGTTTTAGAAATAGTCTTAGCCGAAAACAAGGCTAATGAGTCTCTAACAGAGGTTACCGAATGGTGTGAGGCAAATAATCTTATTCTACATCAAGAAAAAACAAAAAAATAAATTTTACTCCAAGTCCTAGTAAAATTAAATACGATAACATAGGCCGTTTTCTTGGAGTTTAGTTCAATGTATCACTAACATGGGATCACCAAGGGCAATATCTTGCCAAAACCCTTACCAGAAATATTTTTCGCCTTACCAAAATGTAGGACACGCACAACTATTGACGTAGTACTTTGCCTTATTTAAATCTCGAATACGGTATGGAAAAATTGTGTGCTGACATTCATCTTCACGTCATCGTATTTTTGCACTACATCGACAAATTGTGAGAATTATAGCAAGGGTACCTTAGCTTGTTGTAAAAATGCATTTATTATAGACAAGATTTTAACATTTATAGCAATATATTGTAATGTTTATTTCATGTTAAAACACATTTCTCTAAGTATACGACTCATGAACATCATGAACACAGTACTGGGGAAAGACTTAACATATTGCAGCCTAAAATAAGATTAGGTCCAAACTATTATGGAATAATTTTACCTTACAACATCCATGACTTTTTAGATGTTATTTAATCCCTTTAATAAACATTTTTTATCCAAAATATTAAATGGCTTTTGCAAATATGCATTTGTGAGTGTATGTATTTTGTATTCCAATATATTTATTTCTTTGTGTGTGAATTCTTTCAGCAAAGACATTATATATGTTTTTATATGTTTCCCTAACTTTAAATTTAATTTTGATTTTAACATTTATTTTTTCTTTTACTTTTAAATTTAATTTCAATTTTAATCCTAATTTTAATATTAATCTTAATATTAGTTTTAATTTTGATTTTACTCCTAATTTTAATCTTTAATTTAATTTCAATCAATTCAATTTTAATTTTACGTAAAATTTCGATTTTAATTTTAATTTTAGTTTTAATTTTTAATTTAATTTCAATTTGGTATTAAAATATGAAAATCATATGTTAATGGTAATAATATTGACATTCTAGATTTAAGTATGGTAATAAATATTTCTTTTTGTGCAATTAATTGTAAATTCTTTTATTCGATAGTTCTATGTTTATTTCTTTTGTCTTGGCCCGTGTAAAACAGTGTTATATGCACCAATAAATATTAAAAGCTTATTAGATGAGGGCATATCCTATTTCTATTTAAATTATTATCATTAACCTACACGTTTCTATTCAAATATTTCTAGTAGTAGTAGTGTTTGGCTTTCGACCATGTGGTCCTTCCGCCGTGTGATTTGTATATTTGTGTGTGTGTGTGTAAACGAGCTTGTTACTTTAAAGGATCGCCCCGTCACTCTAGAGCACCATTAATTGTATTCCAATGGTGAATGGTACCGGTCACCCATCCAACTACTGACCAGAACCAACGTTGCTGCACGTGTGCATCACTGGCGTATAATTATTTCTATTAACACGGAAAATGAATTTCTTGTTAGCAGATTTTAGGTGGGTTTACGAATACGATGAATTAATTTCTCAATTAACCCGTGGTGAAACATTTTCGTATTAATTAGATTTTTAATTAAAATAAAACCAAGCATTTTAATTAACAATTTAATTAATGTATTTATGAAGTTTAAATCAATATTAACTAGAATAAACTTGCGTTGAGTCATTTACAAACTATTCTTTAACCGATATTGATTTTATTTTATTTTATTGCGAGACGATAAAAGCTTCATTAAATCATCTAATATTACATGCTTAAACTAACTAAATATCTGGTAATGTAAGATTCATATGGTTGTTTAAAATTATATTTTCTGGTTACTTGCAGTAACGGCACATAAATAAATTTAAAAATCGTTTTATCCTTTTTGGCACTAGTATATTCTTACTTAAATTACATTAGATTGCTTATTTAACTACAGTAACAATATTTGAAAAACTGACTGAGAAATAGTAATAACAGATGTATACAAAGTTTTTAGATTGCATATTCGACTTATAGCCTTGGAAACAATCTGAATAAGCAAGAAAATCGAAATAAAAATTCGATGAATTTTCTTTTAACCAGTCACCTTTATTAGTAAAAGAATAAGAGGAAAAATCGGTGAATAAGGCAACATTTCAACTTTAGAATTATCATTTGTTATGGAAGAAGGTTAAAATTAGGACACCTGAAGGAAGGTTATCAACATCGAATTATTAAAACATTATGACAAAATCACATTCGATAGTTTCTTGTTTTTTATACAAATGTAATAGTTAACAACATCTTGCATTACAAAACACAAAGGAAGGAACTTAATAAAATTAAGCAAAACCAACCTACCATGAACCTTTTTCCCGATGTTAAAAAACCTTGACCAAAGAAGAGAATACACCAATGGCGAACAAATTAAAATAAAAAAAACTTAAAACTCGGCAGGTGGTCGGAACGCTTGTGAATAGCAGGACACAACCAGGAGTACAACTCTTGTTTATAGTGAACGGTCGGAACGCTTTTTAATAGCAGGACACGACCTCTAGTTACCAGCCAAAGAAGCGCTTGTTAATAGCGGAACCCACGGAGTAAAACTCCGTCTTCTCGCTAGTTGCACGTCGTTAAATAGCCTGGGTTTTGGCCGAACATCGAATTATTAAAACATTATGACCAAATCACATTCGATAGTTTCTTGTTTTATATATAAATGTAATAGTTAACAACATCTTGCATTACAAAACACAAAGGAAGGAACTTAATAAACTTAAACAAAACCAACCCACCCTGAACGTTTTTCCCGATGTTAAAGAACCTTGACCAAAGAAGAGAATACACTAATGGAAGAAAGATTAAAACCAAAAAACCCTAAAACTCGAATATAATTCTCTGGCTAACGACTCAAAAATCGCAATAGAATGCCAAATGAAAAAGTATAGTCATAAAAAGAAGAATTAAAAAAAAATGTATTGAAAACACTAACACTTTCTTCACAAATTTATTGGTCGGGGGTTCTTTTCTTTAAATTTACCGATAAAGTCCAATAATTAATCAAAAATTAATATAAATATATATTTACGAAACTAAAACACAGATCCAAATAAAAATGTATGTACGGACATATTTTCAAATGCAGTTCAACTAACTTAGTTAAGGAAACTAATTTTGTGTGCACACGGCATGATCGCTTGCACAGCGGTATCATTATTATCAGTTAATTAACAATTATATGTTGACCCGCGGTACTATCATAACTCGTTACATAGAATATTATCAAATCAATTAAAATAAAATTTGAGTGGAATGATTTAATTACTTCCAAGGCAAATAAAGATAACATAATCAACATTATGAGAAAATAAGAATATATATCTAAAGTGCATGAATTTGTACATAATATTAACTTCATCAAACTGCCAAGAGACTTTATTAGCAAATTTTGTAGAACACACACAATTATATATGGCACATTTCGATGAACAAGTATTTACCTCTGACAAAAATCTATTTCCCAACGTCCACTTTCTTATGTCGACAGTTATATCAATTATTAAACACTCCAATGACATCAATACTAATATTATATTTACAATAGAAATCAAAAACTACTAAGAGTCAAAAAAGTTTTTAAATCCAAGCCCCTTTTAAGTAGATTTTTTTAAATTTTATTGGATGCACCAATAAAAAAATATTTTAGTTTTTAAGTGGTGGTACTACTGTTTTTTATACTTCCTGTCAATCTCTAATGGCCACAATAACTGAAATGATGTATGATATTATGGTACTTATTAATAATAAATTTCATTCAAATCAAATAAAGCGTTCAATTGTTATAAACAAAAGAAATAAAAAATTTTGAAACTTTGAAGCCAAATTCCGGCTTAACCGTAAATTTTTGGATATAGATAAGTTGCGTTAAATCGTCATATTTTGACCCCAGGAATCTATGGTCCAGCCATTTCCCCGCATTAACGGGACACCCTGTATATATGTGTGTGTGTGTGTGTGTGTGTGTGTGTGTGTGTGTGTGTATGTGTGTGTCGCCTAATCAAAAGGATCAGGAAAATCAATAGCAGTCAACAACGGTTATTTAGTTATTTGATCAACAAAATTTTAGAGAAGACAAAATAAATCATATATACACCTCTAAGTTACCACCTATTTCATTATAATCTTAAAAACCTTCAAAAATGAATATGTAAAATTGCAAATATATGACAGCAAACTACAAATAAAAACATGGAACGCAACAAGTGTATTCAACTAAACAAACCTATTAAATACTTGTTAGGTCAAGAGTATAGCTTAGAAAATGTTTATTTTATTATTACAATTGTCAGAATAATAAAAACTTTTTGACAATTAAAGCTTCTTAGGGGTTTAAAAACGATCAGACGAAATTTTAAGGTACGATAGAGCAGTACAGTGAATACACATGTTAAAGAGAGATACAGAATTTCTAGACGATGGAAAATCGCATAGCAATGCATAGTCTGTATGTAATGACACACAGTCATGACAAAAAAACGCCAATGAAGGAAGGACAGGACGAGACAATAAATAAAACACTATTATTTTGTTTTTAGTTGATTTTTATTTTTATGAATTTGGTTCGGAAACTTTTACTAGATATTATTTAATATTAAGTAATTTAAAATGGCTACTACAATTAGTGTATAGCAAAGGGTGAATGTGATGGGATAGGTGCATGAGAAGGCGAACGAGGTGGAGAGGCAAGAGAGACAAGGATGTTTGGAGCAGAGTGAATATCATGAGGTTTATAGAGATTGGCCTGTATAAGGGAGGAGGCCGAGATACCTGGAGGATAACCGCTTTGCAAGAGACCTTGACAAGGGCGTGATGCAGGACGGATGAGAGAGAGAGGAATAAATGGATGGGTGAGAGATACGAAGAATCTGTGCTGTGTGAGGACGGGAAGGATATGTGTTGTCCACAAATAAAAAAAAAACTTTTTAACTTTGTTTGTATAACAGTGACTTTATTAAGTGACTATAGTTTGATAATGGAAAGCTAAAATTGTCAAAACTATAGTCACTTAATAAAGTCAGCGTTATACAAAGTTAAAAAGTTTTTATTTGTGAAGAATAATGTATAACGAAGTAGAAGCTTTCACCGTTAACATATGTGTTGTTATCTGGCAAACAAATGCAAGGGATTAAGTATTAGCTTTATGGATGTAGAAGGGTGAGACAGTGAATGAAAGAAGACGGAGCCAGAGTAAAGATACTGACGAGACTTGGGCGGGAAAGAGGGTGGATGAAGAAGAGTATAGTTTTTTAATTTAATGTATTATATTATTAATAGAGGAAAATGTCAAATAAAGCTTTTGTATAAAATATATACAAATGTTTTTTGCGTACTTATAAAACGGAGGATTGTAGTAAAGCCTCCTTGAAGATATATCAGTTTGGTCTTTAATTATACAAGAGTGTATAATTTAATGGTAGCAGAACCCATAATGGGCAATTTGCCTCAATATCGTACAAATAATCTAAGGCCATATCTTAAAACAGGCAATAATAAGGTGGCCCCATAATGATAAAGGAAGGCCAACGAAAGAATGCGAAATTGATTAAAACGATCTGTCATTCCACTTCTTAATCGGCGAAAGTCTGCGAGCGATTCCGGAACCAACACCAAAGCAGGTGAAGATTGGCAGATTGTCACTTTGGTAAGTAATACAACAAAAATTCTGGGCGAGATGTTGCAAGGAGTACTTCCAGGAGTTTACATTTACATTTGAAATTGACAGCCGGTGGTAAAAACAAAAAGGTTGAGATTAACACAACCTTGTCACCTCCGCTAATAATTAGGCTACTCATACAATCAAGAAAAGATCAAAAGTAGAAGAGAAAAATTCATGTTAAAACAATAAAGTTCACAAAATTCTCTTGTTTTAGCCGATGTTTAGGAGATTTTAATATACTGGTGGAGAATGATGCGTCTTCGGTTGTTAGTTTCTTTTTTTTTGAAAACGCCTAGCATACAAATGGTTGTGAACCATCCAGAATTGATTGTTCAAAAAAGCACTAATGGCATAGTTGCCTGTTTTACTTAAAACAAACAGTCGACCATTTGCTACGTAGTGCTTCGTGCGTAAACATATTTTCTTAAATTTAGCTCATTTTTAAATACCCATACAATCAACTATTGTTTACTTTTAGGCCCATATGCATAAACCATGATTCGTCACCTGAATTCATATTTCTTGAGAGATTTTTTTACCAATCAACTCAAGCCTTTTTTGAAATGCAATTTTGCATGTTGGTCCCAATAATACTAATAGTAATAATAATCTCACGATAAGTCACAAAACGATTTTGAAATACCAGTTTATGCAAGGTATCAGTATTTTCTGAATATGCTATTAATTTTGGACGACTTTTACGAAATTCATTACTAAGTTACTTTAAAATACTTTATCTAAGTTGAGTACAACAGTATACAAGTAAAACTAGAATGCTTAATTATGTAATAAAAGACTCAAAAGAACAATATTTTTTTGAAATAAAGCAAACCAGTTGAGAGGTGTTAACGCGAAATTTTACATTTATTGTTGAACACAGCAACATGTTTCGCCACTGTGTGCTTCGTCAGATAGATGAATACGAATTTTATAAATTGCAGGTAAAAGCTTATATACTATTAGAGCTAATGGGGTTATACAAAGGAACACAATTATTTGAATGATAATATATTAATTAAAAGGGAATTATTAACTTCTATTTGATCATCTAATAGAATACCCTTTCTAATTTCAGCTTGTATTACAAACATGCAAAATTTTAAAATTATCATTAAAGTTATGCTAGTATTCTATTAAATGATTGGCGTAGGTTGTGGCAGTTTTCTGGAATTGAAAGCATTTCTTATGTTCTTGAATATAGTCTGGGAAGCTGCCTCCAGTTAGTCCAACGTATACCTTAGAACAATCCCCACATTTTAACATATATACGCACCAGTTCGTAGTTTTAGTTTTAAACTCAAACATAATATATATTTTAGCCTGTTGCCTGACATTTAACTACTTCATTACTAAAATGACTTTCGTACTGAATAAATATGGTAAATGCCAAAAGCATTGATTAATTTCATACTACAACTTCAAAATAAATATCGTTTATAGATAAATAGAAAAAACACGAAAATATATTCGTAAAATCTACAACAAATGAGTTAGTTCATTTTACAGAAAGAAATACGTTCAAAATAGTGTTGCTTTGATAGCCTTGCTATTTTGTAACACGCAAATTACTTTTGTATTATTCAATGTCTGTCGAAGTATTAGCTAGAGAAGTAGTTGTTTCAAAAGTGATTTGTTCTTCTAGTCTTAATAAGACTCATTTGTTGTAGATTTTACGAATATATTTTCGTGTTTTTTCTATTTATTAGTGAATTATCTACAACGTAAATGACTTATATATTTTATTATCGTTTATAGCCATCGAAAGATTTAAAATTTAATTGTATAACATATCATTTATACGCAAAATAAGTGTACGAGTATCAAAGATATATTAATAAAAACATTATATTACATCACATTTTGCTATATTGGATCTCGTAATTAAAATATTTTGAGAAATAATTTAAATAAAATTGACGGTTATATCTTGATGGTAGGATAAAATAATGGTGTTAGATATAATATGATATATTTCCTTATTGAAAATTTTTCAAATAGTGCTTTCGCCTTTTACAATAGACAAAAAAATAACAAATATACATGTATGTTCTAAGTTATTTAGTTTTAAAGTCAAATTATGGCAAAAGAATGAGAAATAAAAACTTTTGCATAAAATTAAAATATACAAATAAATACATTATAAATACGCATTTAAATATCATACTATAATTATCCTTACCAACATATTATTTGTTTTTCTATGTAAATTTTCAGTAATTTTAATATATGATAGGTTTATTTAATACTATATTTTGAACGCAATTTTGTTCATGCATATTGATTTAGTTTTCCCTTGTGGGCGAACGCGGTATTGAAATAAATGTGTTTGTTTGTCTGCTGTCTGGAACTTGCCAAAAACACATAAATTAAATTCAATTGTTTTAATCCACAGAGTATAAAATATTCCTGGATGTGTAAGTAATAAGTCATTATATCTGTAAAAAATTGAATAATTTCATCATAAAAATAAAAATAAATTCATAAACAACACATTATTGTTTCTGAAACCAACATATATGTGCTAATCTGCACGGTGACAGATTTTGATATTATATACTACTACTAATAATACCATATTAAAAATGTGATAAATAACTATTTAAATTAAGCGATTAAAATATACGATTAATTTATTTATTAATTAACCCGCGTTGCGACATTTTTTGTGTTAATTACAATATATTGTTGATTTTAACGCTTGGGGTTGTTTCACTTGTTTTTATTTTTCTACAAATTCCAATTATACAGAGTGGAAGAGCTAAACGGAATAATAATAAAGAGCTTTATTTATCTAAGAACACATAATACATTACATTATAACTACAAAAACACTAACAAGATACTCTTAGATAAATTGGAATATGCTCAGATCACTGATAACTGTATCTGTTCTTCCGCGTACCCTTAACCGACAAAATATGTACTGCTAATAGCATAAATAAAAGTGAACATATTTAAAACATATACAATAAATAAAATAATTAATTATTTCGGTTATAGTCAAAACTATTCGAAGAAAAATAAAAACAAGTGTTAAAAAGCCAAGCTAATTAATCAACAATTTAATTAAGTAATTAAAATTCTAATCAAAGTTACATTATTTTTCACCTCACAAAACCAATCTATGAATGAACGATCCAGTATTTATTTAAAATTTTTAGTTTGTGTCAATTTTTTTTAATGTCATTAGTAATTATATTTCTGACATATCTTAGGTAACCAGCGCCATGAATTTTATTTATTTTAATTTTATTAAGTAAATATCTTTAAAACAAAATGGACGGTCTTTCAAATTTTGCAGGTAATGGGGCAAAATGCATCTGATGTACATTTTTTGTTAATAATATGCTTTTGGTTTAACCAGGAATAGACTCATCCCTTTTAATTTGAATGGGACCTCCCATATATTTCTGCAGATTTTTAAAGGGTGTATTATTTCCAATTTGTACATACTGGGTTAAAACGAAATAAAAAAAAAAAACTCGCGACCGTCACTATAGACAATATTGTAATTCCAGAATGTGCAACTTTCCAGGAAATAGTGCGTATCATGGCGTGTGTGTTCCGTTTCAAAATAAAATAAATATCAAAGCTCATAGCGTGCTTAAAAGCGGACCCCTATTTTTAAACGAACTAAACTCGTGATATTAAAAAAAATACAGAGCTTGAGCTTCAATCGTGAACTACAACTCCTCATACATGGTTTAAGTGTACACTCATTAAGCAAATTGCTAAAACTCAACCTACGTTTTAACAACGAATTGATTAAAAACACTTGGTTTGTTTCACTAAATTTTATATTCACTCGACTAGTTTCGCTTTTTACAACGTTTTCAAGAGTACTTATTATTCCACAATGTTTCACCACGAGGTAAATGAGAAAATCATTCATGAACTACTTTTTAACAAAATCGGCCTTATTTGAGTTGGAAGCGCAACGCTTTCCAGTAGCACTAGTGCTACCATGCAATCACAGACTTACAAAGCTTATTGTCAACAGTGTACATACAACTATATCTAATTTGCATATGGGAGTACAAGGAACTCTCACAGGCTCCGGTTTTGGCCAATCGACAGCCGCGCTCATTGTTGTGCTCGATTGTCGAAACATCTGCATTTTTTTGTCCACATTGACCTAGTATCCGTTTAAGCTGGATTGCTTTCTAGTCGCGTTCTACAAATTCATTTCTCTTCGAGGATGTAATGCCAGTGTAATGTTCAGCGATAATGCAATGGATTTTGTGGGTACTCGAAATAATCTTCGCGAATTAGGGCCATTTTTAATGGAACTTGATAACGCACAAATTATCGCAGAAAAACTGACTCGCCGTTCAATAAAATGGACCTTTATCCCTACTAGAGCTCCGCGCTTTGAAAACTCAGCATAGAGTAGCAGAAAAATATTGCTCATATCCAAAGAGTTATGCAGTTATGTTATAGAAGCCGTTTTGAACTCAGGCCTCAGTGTCTGCTAACCGATAACCCCAACAATTTCAACCTGTTGACTCTAGCTTATTTCTTGGTCAGAGAAGCCATGACTGTCCATCTTCGAGATAGTCGCAGTAATAGTAGCTAACCGTCTTTTAGGAATGGTCACCGCTACCTTGTATTCCCAAACGAAACCAATCCCCAGATGCGGAATTTTAAAATGTATTGTGGATTTTTGTTATCTTTTCTCACTACTTATAACCCGTACTTCTGTTGAAACCACCGACCCTCATCTAAAAAAACTAACATCAAACATTGCATCTCCAACAGCCAACTGAGTAAGTTAGATTCATCACTGTGAACTTTCTACATCGACATTTACCATCCTGATCATTTTTACTTTAGTCCTTCCAAATATGGTGTACAAGGACCGCAAGCTCCAGAGTATGCCGTTTTTCGGCGGTCAGAAACGCGAGAGTGTGCTTGAAAGTCCGATCAGGTACATTAAAATAATTGGACGGCTTGCCAGGCAAGAGGGATTAATTTTGGATTTTAAAAATGATACACCTCTTCATTTTTAGGTGCAACTAAATAATTCGTTTTCTCTTTAAAAGTCACCGTCGGCGGATCCATTAGGTGTTTGGACTTAAGCCAGCGAAAACAGGAGCTTGATGACAACGGTGTGTGTCAGATGAGTACCAGGAAATGCTGGCCTTTAGCGAAACGAACTTGCTGTCAATAAAGGTGAAAGATTTTCCAACGCACACGCAAAAGCTGAACGGCTTCGCCGTTGGAATAACCGGCTCCAAAGTGTTTTGTAAGCCGTGATAACCACGCTGAAATTACCCTTAAGCGCACCCAGTATCAGTACAACGAGAAGAAGATGTTCAGCGAGGCCTATAAAGTCGCCTGCCTGGGCGTAACCGATCGTAAATGGGAGAAGTTGGCCCACTCGAAGAGTGGAATTGATTACGGATTTGCAAGACTGTGCGAAAAAAGGTGACACTAAGGGGGATGCAGGGGCGGTTTCGGGGGGAGGTAATTGGGTAATTACCTCCCCTAAGAATTATTCGTTCGCTTATTTTTTTGATTCTTAAAAATTACTAATATTTCAAACAAGCAAGTTAAGTGTCGGTGAATCTAGTCAGCGATCTATGACGGTGCACTTTTTCAAAACAGGCAGGCTATGTACACAAATTAAAATGCGCAAGCACCGTTAGAGAAGTGATGACTTTCTTCCTTTACACAGGGGGTTCCCTTTTCTAATAATACTCGACATATATTGATTCTATTCTTCTCTTTGGTATCGATAATCGTTACATTGTTTTAGATTAAGAGAGCGCGAATCATATTTCTTAGTTTAATTTACAATATTTCTTGTCTTACTTGGTTTAAATGTAAAAGATAGAAACCGAAACTGTTTGCACGTCGCATATAAATATGGAACTCGCCTATTTCGGCTGCCCTTATTACCTGACCTCTAATCTGTATATATAGCGACAAACTGTTAATCTTTTGTACATTTCTCCTTGAGAATGACTTATAGTCGAAACTAGTCGGATTAAAATAAATAACAAGTGAAATCATACCAAGTGTTTGAATTCAATCAAATTAATACAAAAATGTTTCACCACGGGTTAAGTGAGAAACTAATTTATCCCAAAATTTTAATTGACTGATAACCAATTTATTCTAATTCAATCAATTATACATAACGTATTCTTGATTAAGAATAATATATGCATTCTATTAAATAAATTTATTCCTGATTTTTGTTTTTAGTTAATTAAATTAATAAATAAAAATTGATAATCCACGTTGGATTTATTTGTTCAGAAACTTGAAAAAATGACGATTCTTCAACTGTCAATTTAAATCATCCATCCACATCTGCATCGACATTTACCGAATACAGAGGAGAATCTTCAAGATCTTCATTAGGTTGTTCCCAGTAAGAGAAAAAGGAGCATACAACATGCTAATAACGTTGAAATTTACATTGATATAGTTAAATTTAGTAAGTTGATGTTGATGAAATTGAGAAATTTCGAATTTTATATTACAAATTGAAACCAAATGATACCCTACTCTGTACATAAAAAAGGAGGAAAGGATGTTAAATATTACTTGTGTGAAAAACATTTTAGATAATTTAATATTTTCTAATCATCTAAACGGAATCTTTTGCAAATATTGCTTCTTTTTTAAAAAATTTGGTCCGATAATCTTAGAAATACGGCGATACACGAAAACTTTGAGTAAATGGATAAATCTTACGCCAATAACTGTATCTTTATCCAATAAGAGGAAAACTACTGCCACATCGTTTAAACAATTTATAATGATGCAGTCAATATTTTAAGTGTAATACCCCTGTAGCTGTCACATATTTTTGTGTCTCCCTTTTTGTGTACGGGTATTTTAATTCGCTTGTTCCATTCCTCGGGTATCTTGTGATTCTTACTATTTCCAAGAATTCTTCCTTCCCCTATCACCCATATATTTTATTATGTCGGCTATGATGACATCTATACCTGGAGATTTTCCTAGTTTTATTTTCTTGATTGCTGCTTCCAGTTCTTCGATTGTTATTTCGTTGTTTCCTCCATTTGTTTCCCTTCTTCATCTCCATTATGGTCTGTTTTGGTTATTTTGTTAAAGTATTCTTTCCATTTTTCTAATATCTTCGTTTTTTCTGTTATTATATTTCGGTTTTTGTCTTTTATACTTGGTTGGCTTAGTGTTCTTTTATTCCTCATTTGTTTAATTGTGCTGTAAAATATATTTTGGTTTTCTGTGAACGTTTCTTTTAGTTTCTTACCGAACTGCTCCCAGGATTGCTTTTTTGCTATCTTGATTTTGTGTTCCACTGTTTTTTTTGCTATTCTGTAATCTTTGTTTTTAGAAATTGTTTTACCTCTTCTGACCACGACCTGCTTTTCTTCCTCTGTTTGTTTGATATAGTGATTATCTCACAGCTCTCTTGGACTGCTTACCATATGATTTCTTTCAACTTTTTCTATTTGCTATTTTGTTTGTCTTTGTCTCTATTTTTGATTGGTATTCATCCCTAGTTTCTTTATTTTCAAATTTTGGTTTTTGTGTTTTTGTTTATTATTGTTTTCGACTACGTACTCTTAAAGTTTTCTGCTCCTGTATTATTTGTATTCGTACCAAGTTGTGGATTAAGAAGTAGTCTATTATTTCTCATTTCTTGGTCTGACTTCTCTAGTGTATTTGTGTATGTCTTTGTTGTTTGCAATACATAATTCTATAATTCTTTTCCATTTTCGTTTCTGTTTTTATCTCCATACTTTCCCCTTTATCTTTTTTTGCCTTAATAAAATCCTTACGTTGTAGAAAATTAACTAATAATTAGAAAAAGCACGAAAACATTTCGTAAATATGTCATACCATAGTCACTCACAAACTATTTAACGTACATTCAATATTTTTAGTTTATTTGACAGAAATAAATACGTTGAAACTAGTGTTGCTTTGATAGCCTTGCTATTTGTAACACTCAAATTACTTTTATATCATTTAATGTCTGTCGAGATATTAGACTGAGAAGCAGTTGTTTCAATAAGTGATTTGTTTTATAGTCTTAATAAGACTCGTTGTAGATTTACGAAACGTTTCTTCGTGTTTTTTCCTAATATTTTTACCTTTGTTATCCTGCTTTACACTTCCATTAAGATCTCCCATGACTATTGTGATTCCTTTGCTTTCCTTTTTACTTATTTATTTTTGCAGTCTCTCGTAAAATTTATCTTTTTCTTCATTTGTGTCGTTTTCTTTTGGCGCATATGCCACAATTATATTCTATTTAGTTTCTTCCATTTTGATATCCACGCTCATTGTTCTGTCGTCCCTATATTTTTCTTATATTATGCTTTTTTCCGTTTTTTTTTTCATGTCTTCTATTAATTCCTTTTCTTTTCCTTTAATACTTCTTACGTTCCATATTCCCATTTGTATTGTATTTAACATTTTTCTTATGCCATTTTCTTCTTCTTAGTTGCTTTGTTATATTTCTCTATTTTTTTGTACGAATCTTTGTACATGTGCTAGGTCATTATTTGTTGTTTTGTTTGCCATGTCCCAACTTCGATTCGTATTATTTGTTTTTTCTATATAATGTGAAATTCTCGACTTCCTTCTGTTCTTGGTTTGAATCTGCTTCTAAGCCTGTTATTATGATATTATTTTTTATTCATTTGCTGTTCTTACTTTTCCACTTTGTTTCTAGGTTTTCGATTCTTTTTAACATCTCTTGCTTTTCTAGGACCCAATTCTCTTCTTTATTACTAATTTCTTTCTTTATTAGTTTTCTGATCTTATATTTTAGTTCTTCTGAGGTTTTTTGCCATTTCTTTCTTCAAGTCTTTAAACATGCTCTTTTGTTCCTCCATTTCCACATCGTTCTTATATTTAGATTTGCCTTCTCCGTGAGTTTTTTCCTTATTTTCTTCTGCCTTTGTTTTATCTTTGTATCCTGTTGTTACAACGTTTTATATCGCTGCTTCCGTTCTATCTTTTTCTATTCTCCATTGCTCATTTGGAAACCTTGGAATCCATATTCAGGGCTGTCAATATCTCTTTCTCTTTTTGTACTCATTTGTTTCTTTCAATGTGCAATAGCAATTAAGTCTTAATTAGAATTTTGGAAATTACAATGGCAAAAGAAAAATAAACTAAAAGAACAATTACCAGATAATACTATAGATGCATACATAAAATTTGACCCCTACATTTACTGAACATAAAAATAATTTTACAAATATGATGTACTCTGTCCGTTAGCGTTGCTTCTGCAGAAAGAAGTTTTTCAGCACTGAAAAGAAGGCTGCGATCCATTATGTTTCTAGAGAGACTAATCTAGTTAGCTCTACTATTTATAGATATATGGATGTTAATATTGACAATATTATTAATAAACAATGCTACCTTTCATTGCTTATTAACAATTTCATTATTTAAGACATAATTGAATAGTTGAGGCTTTTAGTTTTTGAAAGTTCATATTCTTAATCACTTTGGTAAATTTTCGTAAATAAAATACGATAACACTTTGAAATATTTATTTTGCTGTTCGCGACGATTGTTTCCAAAATTTACTAAAGTGATTAAAGAAATAAATCGTTTTTTTTTAATAAATTTAGTTACAAAAATCTGTTTTAAATTTTACAGAATATTTTTCTTGTCTTGACTCTAATTATGTATAAAAAATCAACATCAAAAAATCCAATCACCCTTCATCAATTTATTAGTTCGAATCATCCAGACAGCTAGCTTAACTGTCTAGATGATTCGAAATAAGGAATTGATGAAAGGTGGTTGGATTTTTTGATGTTGATTGCTTTGTATTTATGGAATAAAGAAAATATTTAAGTTTTTTTTAATTACCCTTCCTAAGCCAGTTGGCTGGAAACGCCCTTGGGGGGATGGTATGATTAGAGATATTTACGCTTACAGAGGAAAAGGCATCGCGCTTGTATTAGAAGGCGGGGCAGGAACACAAAGCGCTTACCATGTATTTGAGGATATTCGATTAAGTCTAAGATTATTTTGCATCGACCGATAACAGCCAGACGGCGTGGATCCTTTCACGACCAGGACCAACAAAGGGAGCGAGAGAGAAATAGAACCTTAACCGCAGTACTCTTCTCAGTTTAGACAGTTCCACAATTCTAATATGTAAATATGGACTCCCATTAAAGTTCCAATATTACAATAACTTTTACCAGACCTGCAGATTACAATGTGTGATTTTTGTTATAAGGCATTCCATGTTGATGATGTCGAACTACAGCTGGTGCAGAAGGGCTACTGTCCGTTCTGTCAGTGTTCGGCCGACAATCTCCTAGGATTTTAATATACGTCCGTACGTCATATTATAAGATTTATTGTGATATTCCTGTAGGGAAATATAATGATTATTACGTATAATCTTTACTCCCAACTTCTATATAATTCTATATAGTATAGCGAAAGATTAAACTTGGTAAATTTCCATTTTATAGAAAAATTTGAATTTGTACATATAAAAAGTTGATAAAGTAGTAAGAAATTTTAAGGATTTCAGTGGATTATGCATCGAAACAAAAGTATCTATTTGGTAGATATAAAGCTAATGTTAGACCTAGAGGGATAACAATAGTGAAAGATACAAAAATATAGAATCTTTGTGATAGTATTAACAAAACATGTAAGTTAAATTAGAAAAATACAAAGTTGATTAAAACACTAACACTTTCTTCACTATTAATTTTTATTTCATCAGATGCACTTTTCGGGTACTATGCATCTATAATAATAATAATATTACATTCACGTATTATTTATTTATTTTTTAATAAGAGAATATATTTTAAGTGTATATAACAGAAAATTATTATAAGTAAAATTGGTTTAGACGTTTCTAACGTTAAGTTGGACATTTTGCCAGTAAAATCGCTCAAAGCATTTCAATTATTTCTGTTGCTTTCAGTAACATGGGAATAAAATCGCAAACATTTCCGTGCGATTATTTTTTTACAACTTTGGAAGTAAATTATATAAACAAAAGGGTATCAATAAATTTAATTTACTGCTGGAGCACCATCAAAAACCATTACATATCGATTATACACGGAATTCTATTATAGCCGTGGTCCGCTCAATATATAATTTTAGTGAAGGTCATCTAAAATGTTGGATTGATGAGGCTGTTTTCAACAGGTAACAGCCTCAACAATCCAGGACATTTAATAAAATACTGACACAGTATATGGTTTCAAAAACGTTTTTTGTTGACGAATCATGGATATATGCGAATGAGTAAGCAGCAGTCGACTGCATATTTAGGATGAGCCAAATCCAACAAAAGATTATTGTGTCCGAAGTACTTAATTACAAATAGTCGCCTGTCCAAAACAACCGAACATGTGGTTAATTCTGAATAGTACCCTACTATTAGTTTTTTGCTTTTTATTCAGAAATCTAGGAAAAATAAGGAAAATTAACTCCTAAGGCATATCATACTCTACCAGCGCACTCACATCGGATCAAACACGAGATTTTTAGAACAGATATTCGAATTGATGGGTCATTCGACTAACCGTAGTGATTTTGCGTCCAGTGGCTTCTTTTTACTGCCGTAAATCAAAAATAATAATGGCCAAACAAACAGATTTGTTCTCTATTTATTAATAATTTAAAAATACGAAATTTAAAAGGCATTCCTTGTATATATTCTACGAGACAAAATAAAAATATATATGTGTACGGTTGATTATATCATATGACATAAATAGAGTTAGGTTTTGAAAACAAGTAGCGTAAAGGAAATGGCATAGTGATAATGTAGAACTCTTTTAGTAAGTGAAATATAATGTAAATGGCAAACGAGTACATAAGCTGTGAATTTTGTAGATAACTTTGATGATAAGGTAAATAGGTATGTAACTAAATATGCTTACAAGAGAGAAAATCGATTCTCTTTGTAAAAATAGTGGGAATTAAATTTTGTTATAATGTTATTAATGCGACGAAAGCATCGATTTGTAGAGAATAATTTACGTTCTATTATAATAAAATATATTTAATAATATCCCCTCAGTTTTCGTATTATTTTCAGTTACAAAAATACTTAGTTTAAAATAATACTTGTCTACATCATACAATGAAATAAAATTTAATTACGCCATGGAGAGCTTTAGAATTGGTCTCCCGAGCTTAATTAATATTTGAGAGAATATAGTATTATGAAGAACAATGAATATTCATGTTGATTTTAGAAACAGAAATATATTCTTTACAACATAATTTTCATTTTTACGGCCGAATGAATACATATATTATAGATATTTATTGAAGCGCATATATGTATCATGTGCTATTTGTGTCCTAAACTAAAATATTCACAATGAGGTACAATTTATATGCTGCGGGCATAGAACAGTTCGAATTTAATTTATATGTTTGTGGCAAGTTCCAGACAAAAGGCAAACAAACACATTTATTTTGATACTGCGTTCGCCCACAAGAAAGTGCTTACGAGGGAAAACTAAATCAATATGCACGGATAAAATGGCTATCATAATAAAATATCAAAAAAATAAAAAAGTACTATAATAATAAGATAAATTATTATTCTAACGCATTTTTTTAAGAAGAGAATGGTTGGACGGTTACTACTGAATTGAAAATATCACTATTCACTACAAACATTTGTAGTTTAACTCTACTTACTACTGAATATGTTAATTATATTTAATTTAAATATAATTGATAATTTACGATAGAGGCTTCTACTTCGTTAGAGCTCTCGGCGGCCCGACTATAGAGAGTATATTATTAGCACTAATATAAAGTGCGATATACTTTAGTTTGGTTATAATTATCAGTTGAAGTAATAATATCATCAGTGACGTTTAATTAAAAAAATGCACAACCATGGTTTGATATAAAGAGAAACTAATTAATTGGTAGAATACTTTTGGATTCATTATAGATAGCTAATTGTTCCTTAACCTGGTTTTGTTTTGTTATTAAAATAACGGATGCGAACTCGAATTAATGAAATAACCTGTGATATTTGAATCAACATTTAACAAATTAATATTGTGGTACAGTAAAATTATAGCAGTTGGCAACAGTGTTAAGATATTTCCGAATTTACATTTTATAAAAATTGTTTATCTTGATGTGATTATTAAGACTAGTTTATATACACACCCACCCCACCACCAGGGTCAACTATTCTTCCTGGGTGTATAAATTTATGTCCATTAATCTAAACAGGCGAGACATCACTTAAATGATTTAGCCATGTTTCAGTTACAGCAGTTGTGTTAAATGAATAACTAATTATACGAGATAATATTTACTATACACTGAAATAAATTGTATGTGCCGCTCACGAGTAAAAAAAAAAGTTGAATTATAAGTGGCATGTATTTTACTATCGAGATTGTTTTTAATAGTCGACAGATATCATCGACTGACGTTGATTGAAACAAGCATTCATTGCCCGGCAGGGGTCCACTATTACCAATGCAAAAACAATTTGTAATAATTATATCTTCACCTACTGATAATATTTAGTTGAAAAACTCTATCACCTTAATATTTTCATATACAGCGTGTTCAATTTAAGTGAAGACAAACAAAAAAGTTAAATAGGAATCCCCATTATTTGTACGGATTTGAATACTCCGGGAAAAAATAAGAAAGTTTTACCTGAACATTTTTTTTGTATTGGTGACAGACGACGCTATAATCGACAAAATTCAAAATTGGCAAAAATCGCTAAAAAATGGGGATTTCATGAGAAATACGAAAGGGCTTCGTAAAATAAGGTTCCCTGTGCTAATGAGAAATAATGCGACGTGCTGGGAGAAATGTAAAAAAACTGTCTTACACTGTCAAATCTCCCTCTCTCTATTCCCACCTCTCACGCCAGGCAGCATTGTTCAATGCCGGCGTAGCAGCCTTCAAAAATGGAGCTTCCTATAACTGTTACCGCCAGATGCGAAATTCGCGCTGTGATACGTTTTTTAAGTGCAAAGCGGATTTCACCTATTGACATTCATCGTCAGTGAATCGAAGTTTAAGGGGAAACTTATCATAAAATGACAATGAGTCGACTCTTATGCGCATCTCTGACAAAAAAAGTTTTGGATAGTATCTATTTTCTGCAGAATTCATTTAATTTCATTTCTAGAACACAATTACAAGTGAATAATGCATCGTGCAAGCGTAGAAGAAAACATTTAAATGATTCTGATTTATGGCGAATGTAGGAGAAATATCGACGAGGCTGTTGTCTTATACGCTGAGCGTTTTCTGGATAATGTTCGATCGCAGTCTTTTTTTACAATATTGTTAGAACATTTTTATCGGATAGTAGTATACAACCCAAACAAAGAAAACGGGCAAACACTGTCACAGGAGTTTGCAATGAAAGAACTGTGCTAGCAGCTGTTCAGCAAAATCCACAAATAAGTACTCGACAATTACAACGTGATTGCAGAATTTTTGTAGGTAGTATTGTTAACATTTTGCACATATTTCACATATTTCATTGCACTAAGAACATCATGGAGATGATTTTCTTAATAGAGTAGTATTTTGTGAATGGGCACTTCAACAAATAGAATCTAACCCAAATTTCTTCGTCAATGTAATATTTTCAAATTAGTCTACATACACAAATCATGGTAATATTAATAGGCGTAACATGCATTACTGGAGTGTAGAAAATCCCCACTACTTACGACAAATTGAGCATCAACGTCCTTGGTCCGTAAATGTTTGGTGTGGAATCATAGGGAAGAAACTCATTGGTCCATATTTTATTAACTGTACGTTAAATGGAATTAAATATGGACATTTTTGGAACAAGAACTACCAATACTCCTTTAGAATGTTCTTTTAGATGTTCACCAAAGTATGTAGTTTGGCCTAGGTCGCCTGATTTAACATCACCAAATTTTTTCTATGGGGTTTTCTGAAAGATAAAGTTTATAACAAGTACCAACGGGCAGAAAAAACATGATAGAACGCATAACAAACGCTTGTGCTCAAATTCCCCCGGATATGCTTCTATCGTGTGTACAATCAATCGAAAGAAGGATCAATAAGTGTTTGAACTTGAAGGTTGAATTTTTGAACACTTGCTTTAATTAGAAAACTATTATGTGTAAGAGGCATGAAGACTCACACATTCGTTTACATTTTTCAAGGATTTTTTCCAATTTTGAAGTTTGTCGATTATAGCGTCGTCTGTCACGAATACAAAAAAAATTGAGATAAAACTTTCGGTGTATTCAAATCCGTACAAAAAATGAGGGTTCCTATTTAACTTTCCTATTTTGACCCCCTATCTCCTAGGGCAGGGTTTCTCAACCTTTTTTGGCCCGCGGACCAGTAGAATTTGTTAAAAACAATTGCGGACCAGTGTTATTTTACGAACAAATTTTTACAAGGTATATATATAAAGAACTGCTACGTAAGTTAATTGTAACATTTTTATTATCATTTGCTTACAGTGATGTTTAAATTATAGAAATATAATTATAAAAAATTCAGAACATTGCAAAAAAAAAATCACAAAGTCATGGTTATTGGAACACAACGATAAATTTCATTCTTACGATTACCAATAATTAAACCAATAGGAACAAAGTGTTCAGAAAAATTATAAAAAAATAGATAAATCTTTAGGAAAAATAGAACAAAAACTAGCGGAATTTATAACAATAATGACAAGCACAATTTATTGAACATATTGTTAATGAGAAGATTGCTGCTGCTCTTCTTCAACCAATGTGTCAATTTTTGGTTCCAAATTAGACAAGCTCAGCCGAAGCGGTGAAATAACCGAAAGTCGATTTCTAAATTTAATTTTTATTATTGTCATGGATGAAAATCCCGATTCACATAAATATGCAGTTGCGAAAAGGATTAACAGTTTCATTGCTTTCTGGTATAGAGATGGATATTCGTTTTTTACTTTGATCCAAAATTTTTCTATAGACATGGTTGAAAAACTAGCTTTTAAAATAATATCTGCATTAATTTCAAGAAGGGATTCATATTCTTTGTCACTTAAATTTAACTTACTATTGTCATATGTTATAAAAGGGTTTGTTATCCACACGTTTCTTTCACACGTGGTTTTTTCAGATGGGAAATATTTTTCGAAACTAATATTTAAAGATTGTAAATGTTGCCCAATGATTGTATTTAATTTCGTTAGGTTTAAATCTTGTTGCATATTAACAAAATCAAAATAATTATTAAAAATATCAATGCTATTGTCATTTACTTTAGCCACCCAGAAGTTAATTTTTTTCTTAAATCCGTCAATTTTATTAAATAAATGAAACGCATTTATCGAAGTTCCTTGTAAACTTAAATTTAAATCGTTTATATATGAGAAAATATCACTTAAATGCAACCCATTCTATATCAGCCAAATGCATACTTAAAGGATTATTTTTTTCCCTTAGAAATATTTCTACTTCCATTCGTAATTCGTAAAGTCTGGTTAAAATTTTACCCCGAGAGAGCCATCGAACTTCAGTGTGAAGTAATAATTGTTCGTGTTCTGCACCAACCTCCTGACAAAATATTGCGAATAACCTGCAGTTTAAATCTTTTAAACTGTTAACGGTGGAGGCTTCTACTTCGTTATACATAATTCTTCACAAATAAAAAACTTTTTAACTTTGTTTGTATAACACGGACTTTATTTAGTGACTATAGTTTCGACAATTTTAGCTTGTCATTATCAAACTAGAAGTAATTAAACTAACAATTTACAGGTATATATATGCTTAAAAATTAAGGTTTTACAACAGCGTTAAAAAGGGGGGTATATATAAGGTCAACCTGGTCGTTAATTACGGGGGTTTCCGGATTAGCGCGCGCTTTGTAAATTTCTAGAGACTCCAGGAGGTCCATCTTACGGCCTTTTTCGGCAAAATGTATAATTGACAGTACATCCTTACCAAAAGTATGATTGTTTTCAATCATATGTCTGGCAAAAGATGACTTATCAATTAAATTAAGCCGAAAAGAACGAAGATGTTCCTTTAGTCTTGTATTGAAATTACGACCAGATTGCCCTATATATATTCCCTTACAATTTTCACAAGTAAGTTTGTATATCCCTGATCTGTGAGTATTCTCTATTGATGTTTTCGGATTAAAAATTATGTTGCGTATTTTCTTTTTAAGAAAGAATGTGTAATAATATAAGAATTAAGTGCGTTAAAAATCTCATTACTTGCTATATATGAAACCAATTCTACACAAGACAAGAATTCTTCTTTTATTTCCTCCAAAATAAAATCAATATATCTAACGTAGCAAATTAATATGGCTTTTTTGGAGACATCGCATGATTCGTCAATTTGAATTGCATAAAGAGTTGATTCCTTTATTTTTTGTATTAACTGATATTCCAAATTTCCTGATAATTTTTCAATTCTTCTTCTTATAGTATCATTTGATAAGGGAATCGATTTGATTTTATCAACAGCAGATTGTCCAAACATCTCTAAACAAACGTCCATTAAAACTGGTTTTATTAAATTTTCCCCAGTGGTAAATGATTTTTTGGTTTTAGCAATTATAAGGGTAACTAAGTACGAGCATTTTAGTAATGACTTGTTCTGAATAAAATTTTGTTTAAATGTTTTTGTTTGTAATTCTAATTCTTGTTTCCTACGCTCAAAATATTCACGCGGTTTATTTTCCAGCTCAGAATGTATAGCCTTCATATGTCGTAACATTTTTTATGGTTTCATAGCATCATTTGCTAGAACTTCGTGACAAATGATACACATCGGACGTACATCTTCTTCCGTAGATTTGGGCAAAAGAATAAAACCATATTTTAAATATTCAGGATTGTAGTGTCTGATAATTGGTTTCTTCTTTTTTGCTGGAGAATGTCCTGTTTCGTGGTCATTTCTTTGAGAAGTTGAACTGGTATTCAAAAAACTAAACAGCGTGCCTTGTTTGCGGTTCATATTACTAAGGTTAAAACCATTTTAAATTAGCGTTTTATGTAAGTATAAGTATAAAAAAAGCAATAAACTTACTTTTAAATTAGTTCAATCCAGTTAAACACACGTATAATTATTATAATGTTCCATATAAATTAAACACACATCAGAGCCCAGATCACAGCACAATTTACAATGATAAAGCGACCGTGAACTTGACGAATAGTTTGCGCGTACTGGCAGGTGCTAACGAAGGCGAACGTAAGACTTGAAATTTGATGTACGCGGAATCAAAGTACCAAAATGAGCTTTCAGAATATTGACCGGTGAAAAAATAAAACTTCGATCGACTCGTACTAATCCTCGATCTATTCTGTCATTATTTACATGTATTTTGTCACGAACAAGCATTTGTTTATTTCTTTATATGAACGATTTCCTGAGTGCGTCTGATTACGCAGAACGTAAATCAGCAGCGATTGGTAAGAAAATGTGGACGCTGCAAAAACATTACTATCAACGATGCGAATTTCACTTGTAAGCAGTTTGGGAATTTATCTTCTGTGCTTAACTAATCATACAATACGTAGAATTACATTAAGTATTTTTTTTAGCTATAGGAGAAATGTTCGCGGACCAGTAAAATTTCTCCGCGGACTACTGATGGTCCGCCGGACCAGCGGTTGAGAATAGCTGTCCTAGGGGGTTGAGGGTAGTGGGTCAAGTTTCGTATCATTAGATGTCTCCGAGGTGAACAAATTTAAATTATATATTTTTTTTATTCGATGTGTAGTTTTCGAGACATTTCAATCAATGTCTTCACTTAAATTGAACACCCTGTATATTAGGTAATCTCATATTTTCTACATTGGCATTGCTGATTTCACTACATATATTAAACATTGCAATATATTTGTCGATGATTTAAGAATATTTTGTCAAGATCAAATAGATTTGTATAATTTATGCAATTAATGTGATAACAATAATTTGATTTTGAATAAGCCTTTGCTTTTGCATTAGTTTATTAATGACTATACATTATTGAAAGTAAATTATGTACGTGACCTTCGAGTATTTTTTGATTGCCAACTTACATTTGTCAGACACCGAGACAATAAATACCGTAAATTATTTCAATTATTGCTCGTCAGTGAGGTTTTAGATGGAGGACAGGGGCAAAAGTGGCGGTTATCTAAATTCACCGCCTTCTGAGGTTGACAATGTTTGCCCGGTCAGCCTTTGGATGTGGAGCAGACAATTAAGCTCCTAGCGGGTTAGAAACGAAAAAACGAAAAACCCGAGGGGATATTGGTCCTGATGGGAGAACCAAACGAAGAAATCACTCTTCTACAATAGTGTAGCCAGAATATAAGGTGTCATCTCATATACACAAGAGATTGGGAAATCCCAAGAAGAAAACTTCCAGTGAGACCAACTATAAAACCCAAAGGGAAGCCGAGGAGAGCAGAAATGAACCTCGAAGAGACGCTACCAAGTTTAAATGGTAACAAATTAACGAGCCTAAAATAAACTCACCATTAACACATCCTAAACTCATATAATAAAAGTAAAATAATTAAATATAATTCAAATAAACTAACAACATTGTAATAAGGCGGTTCAAATACGAATTACCCTGGTCCTAATCCATAAACGCTATGTAGTGGCAAACAGGATATGTGGATTGGGTAATTTAGAAGGCGCCATAAAAAAGTGTATACTTATGCCTTAATTTTCCACAGCGGATTTCAGAGTGGTCCGTTTCGAAGGAGAGGATTGTGGTAAAAGTTTTTCTAATCTGTATCTACCCTACGGTGCAACCGACTCACCTCTCTTACGTGAATTGGAGATTGTGATTAGATACTGTGAAACTAACAAAATCAGACTCATTATAGGTTGTGATTCTAATGCACACCACTCAGTGTAGGGAAGCACGAACACAAATAACAGAGGCAAAGTTCTACTCGATTTCATTTTGAGCATAAATTTACACATACTCAATAGAGACTGTTACCTCAAAAAAACAAGAAGTGGTAACTGGAATATGTCAACGGATACTCTCTCCTGGTCATATCACAGGTGGATATGTTACAAATTAGGTACTAAGCTTCCCGAAGAGAAAGCGTTCAGAAATCCAAAGAAATTGATAATAAGTAACTATTTACAGAAATCTTATCGGAACAACTAGAAGTTGAGAACAGTTAACCAAAAACGCAGGCTGAAGTCAATGATCTCGCACTGCTTTTAGAAAAGGTTCTCATCTCCTCATATGGAAAATCAATCACCCCATTTAATTCGGATAGAGAAAAAACCAGTTGAGAAAGTAAGCAGGAAAAGCGTATAATAAAGCGAAATACTGAACGCAGGAAATTGTTTGGACCTGTTATAAAGTCACCGACTATATAAACAGAAGGTCAGACAACAACATAGAAAATCCTGAAGATTGAGTGCACAACCCCTTTCTCTCCAAAGGCCCTGTACCGTTCCAATTTTTATAATTGCTAAAGTTTTTAGTATAGTCCTGTGCTAAATTTGAATTGCGAGCAAAAAATTCTATCGAGAGTGCACGGCCTTTTTCTTCGCGGATCCGGGGTGGCTTCGGTAAAACCAGTGAGGAGAACTTTTTATAATAATTATAATAATAATTTGTCTATCGTGAATTTCTTTTGAATAATGGAACGATGAGTTTTACTTCTCCACTTATCACCAGAGAATTTTAATTTCGATTTTTTTGAACTGGTTGTACACACAAACGCACTCATGCAAGCCAATTTATCAAAGAGTGTTGTCTAGGTGGTACGGTAGTTTTTGTGGTGTTGCATGAGTTGAATGATCGTATTAGGGCTGCCAAAAGAAAAACTATTTGACTAACTGCAAATTTACCTTAACCACGTTTTGTGTTTTTTTTTTGCTGTCACGTAGTTTATTGTCGCACGTTTAGTTCCTGCTTTGCTTCCCTTCACTACAATCTACATCATTCCTTCATTTAGTCGCTATTTTGCATTATATAACTTCCCCATAGTAGGGCCTTCTTTAGCATATTTACTGCCTGTCTTTGCTTTTTGTGGTGCTTGAATCTGCAAATCGCACAGGATACAGTCAGAAGGTACGTAGAGGCAGGTATTGGGTATCGTGACTTGTGTCTGTAGAAGCGACATTGAGTTTATAAAGGACAAGGCCAAGATTCGGAAAGGATACTAAATAAGATCCAAGGGCCTCTTTCTCCTTATATCTGCTGCTTACTGAACTCCTGTGTGCTAAATTCCTGTTAGAGCTATGTGACACATGCTGACAAATTTCCGCTTATATATAGACCGTACCAGGGTTAGATCTTCCAATTTTATAGACAATTTTCGATAACGGGCCGATACCACAAATTAAGCAAGGCAAAATATTCTGTGCAATAATGTATTAATCGCGCTTTTGTAGTGGCTCTGCCCCACGTTGTAATTTAAATTTATGTCACTCTTTTCATTTCATCCATTGCTTATTACACTAGTTTTTTTATTATATAAGTTAAGTAGTAATAACAGTTACATTCGAAATTAAAAGTTTTTATCCAATTCTGTAACCTCGGGAGACTGGCGCCCAGTTGTTAGTAAAGTAAATCAATGTGGAATGAAAAAAGAAGGATGGCAGTTATTCTGACAAACTCGTAGAGTCTCAGAAGGTCGTTTGAAAATCAAGGGAACTATCACGAAAAATAACCATGTGACTGTACACTGCCGAATAATAAAACGACGATATATCGCCAGACAAAAATGTACTTTTAAAGTGTTGTGCCACTACAGTGTGTAAAATTTTAATATGTATTCATTGTGGCGCAGCCTACCATAAAATCTGCACAAAGAAGAACGGCCTAAAAACTCTGGATGGAATTTGCTTGATCTGCAACGACTGCTCATCTAGTTTCGAGGTTAATATAACACGGAAAATAAACACCGAAAACCGCAAGTGAAAATTTGAATAATCTTATAATAGAAAATAATGTTAAAAAAATGCAAAATAGTTCAATTAAAACAGAAAGAATATGTAAACATGTCTAATGCTTGCGACATCTGTCACCCAGTAGGTAAAACTACACAATCGGAAACTGGTAAAATCCGACAACGTTGGCGGAGCATACATTAGCATAAACAAACAATAAAAACCATTGTAAATCAAGCAGTGAAATAGAAACACAGCGTAACAGTAAAAATAATCAATATAACTCAACCGAAGAGAAAAGTGAAAAACTAACGAACGAAACCAAGTATAATAAACCAAAGAAATCTGAAAATCAAATTAAAAAGCAGTCTGATAATCAGACTCATACAAAGGAACTAGAAATATTTAAAAAACACGAATGCAAGAAATTATAGACCTAGATACACCCAAAATCAATAAGAAGTTGGAATGGATCAGTGTGGATAAACCTTAACCCAAACAAAGAATTGATTAACGAATGACAATTCATTACTCCAAGGAGCACCTAGGTATGGATACCTCCATCTCTACAAGGCAAGCACCGAAACGGTAACTAGCACAATAGTAGATTATCTAAAAACTAGAAACTTTACAAATATTAAATGTAAAGAAATTAATTCCCGGCGCCCACAGGGATTCCTTTAACTTTCCCAATAAAATACCTAGAAAAGTTAAGAACCAAAAGGAATATATAAAAGGGGTTTCCCGTATATAATAAATTAACTAAATCATTTTCTCAAATCATTCAACATCATAAACAAAATGCAACATGCCTATCGGATCTACATCTACCGCGATCTACGAATTCATGCAAAAGGTCTTAAACCATGCAGAAAAAAGAGAACAAACGATTGCATTGACCACAATATCTTATTATCTTATTAACAAAATTGGTAAAAGCCGGCGTTAAAGGAATCGCTCATAAATGGTCTAAGCAACAGCACTCAAAGCGTGGTGATAGAGAAAAACGGAATTTTTGCGAAATATAAGGCTTTAGCTATAAATTCGGGAAAACCCCAAGGAAGCTTAACAGCACCGACCTTATTTCTACTCTTCATTAATGATTTGATCTCTACTCTCAACAACCCTAAACAAAGCATCATTAATTACGCGGATGATACCAACCTTCTTATCTCTGGTACAAATGTAAATGATCTAATAACTGATACAAATGCATTATTCATAAAAATCAAGGAATAGCTCCTTAACAATAAATTAATCATAAATAATAAAAAACAAAAGTGCTCCTATTTCACAAATATAATTTAAGCGCACCATTAGAAGTAATTATGCTTGACAACTCTCCAATAAAACTATCAGATTCCATACAATTTCTTGAAGTTCAAGTAGACAAGAGATCAAATTGGCTCCATGAAATAAAAATAATGGAAAATAGATTGAATTCCATCACATATAATTTGAGAGAGTTATCACAATATTTGAATAAGTCTTTAGTCAAGACCGCATATACCGCAAACCTTGAAAGCATCATGTAATACGGAATTATATTTTAGGGAAATAAAGCAACTGGAAACAAAATATTTATTCTACAGAAAAAGGTGTTGCATTTGGGCTAAATTATAAATAATTTTTCCGAGGAATTTTTAAAAATATACATTTTAGATGCCATCCTTTTCTACCATAAATACCTTAAAGGGCATGACAAAAATTAGGAAACTATTCAACGAGAACAAACAACTATATATTTCCACAACACACTCTAAAAGCTACAGAATATAAGGTGCATTATTCGGCAATAAGTATGTTTAAAGCATTATCTAATCACATCAAGGTACTTTAAAATAACTAATCGATTAAAAATAGCGCTAAAGGTATTTTGACTGAATATGGAACCATATTCAATTTAAGAAATTAGGTCATGTAATTTATAAATAGATATAACTCGAAATATGTCTGCACTGGATGTGCTATTGTCTCTTCCTCCCCTGGATGTGCACATACAGTAGATGTCTGTAAGTATAGCACTAAGACTAAGACACAACGGCATCTCGTCTCCAAAGGCGGACCGAACTAGGCATGGAGCGACTCAGAGTGATGCTTTTCTAGGAAAATGTCAGGATCGTGCTACTCCAATCTACCTTTTCGAAAGATAAACTGGAGGTGTATAATCGACCTAATCAGGGGCCTGCATACTGTAACTTCATTGCCTTCCCTCAAATGGTGAAGACTATAGTTTCAGTAATATGCGTATTCTTCTTAATTTGAGAACTTTAAAGAAACGACGCATAACGATATACTAATGCATATTATATAAAAGTAAAAAGTGATTTTTTAAGAGCTTTCGGATTTGATGTGAAGAAAAATACAAAAACTTTAGAGAAACATATGAAATCTTTATTTGAGTCGATAGAACGATCTATATAATTCAATGTTTAAAGATGATTTCATGTAAATGTTGACCGCGGCTACGCCTATAATGATTCATACGCTGGGTCCAATGTTGGCATACTCTCTATAACATATCGGCCGGTATCTCACGAATAAATTCTTCAATATTGGCTTCCAGTGCGTCAACGTTGCGGGCTTGTCCCTATAGATGGTCTAAAGACCTTAAATCACACGATCTAGAGGCGGCCAATGGACCTGCCCCAAACGTGAAATAAACTGTTCACCGAACTCGCCTCTCAATTGGGCCATTGTTTCGCGTGCTATGTGGCATGTGGCACCATCTTGTTGAAACCACATGTCAGACAAGTCCAGCTCTTTTGTAATCATCGCACGGTAGCGCTCGCGATTCACAGTAACGTTCCCGCCTTCGTCGTCTTTGAAAAAGTACGGTCCAATGATACCGCCGGCCCATAATCCACACCAAACAGTGCATTTTTCGAGATGCAGTAACAGTTATTGCAATGCTTCTGGCTGCTCTTCACACCAAATACGGCAATTTTGCTTGTTCACGTATCCATTCAACCAGAAATGAGCTTCGTCGCTGAACACAATTTTCCGATAAAAAAGTGGATCTTTATCCAACTTTGCTCGCGCCTATTCACCAAAAGTTACCCGTTGTGGTAGGTCGCGTGGCTTCAATTCTTGCACCAGCTGTATTTTAAAAGGTTTTACACAAGATTCCGAATAGCCCCCTCAGAAGGTCGCCTAAACTAACCATAAAGTGGAATACTTATAGTGCAATATGCACTTTCTTAACCGAGCATGAATTTTATAATAATAAGTTTATTAACGGGAAACCCCTCTATAATACATAATTTACACGTGTAATTAGCTAACTAAAACTAAAATATAAACTAAAACATAATTGATGAAGTAACATTATTAAGATAACCACTTAGCGGAAGACAACAAACAAAAAGATAATAAATATGGAATTAATGTAGCATTATTATAAATATATTATTTTATATGAATGTTTAATTGACATTTAAAGTGGGGAATAAGATGAATTAAATAATTAAAACCAAATAAATCCGTTGTAAAAATTTGCAGATCTTAATATACGTACCATACTGTGATGATATGCAAAATTGGAAGTATGAGTAGGGATTCTAAAAATAGGTGTATTTCTTGTTCAGCTATTATTAATATTCACGTGAAAATCTATGTGCCCTAATATCCCAGAACAAGAAACACGACCATTAATTATGGCGTGCAAAAAACATAAATCCTGTATCTTTCTTTGCGCTTGATGTGGCAGTAAGATCCATATACATGCTGCAGTCCTAACTTGAACTCAATGCATCTTAAAAACTTTCTTTGGACGCTCTCGATAAGGGTAACATCTCTCAGTAGAAACGGATTCCAAACAGTTGCATATTCTAAGTGTGACCTAACAAGCGAACAATATAATATCTTTAAGCATTGAGTGTTGAGAATCTTACATGTTCGCCATATGAATCCCTATAAACTTCTGGCTTTATTGCACTTTAATATTATATGGGACCGAAACGTTAATTTGCTGACAAATATGACACCTAGATCCTTTATCTCAGACTTCTTTCGTAATACAATCAGTGTTTAAATGAAGTTTATTTCTAAGGCACCAAATGGACAGTATATCTAGGTCTTCTTGAATTATGGCGCAATCCGCAATATTATTTATTATTTTAAAAAATTTCAAATCATCTGCATATAATAAATACTTACAATTCTCAAATAAATTTTGATAATAAAATTCAATAATCTGCAAACGTTGTTCGTTTGTAAGTCGATTAATGGTTAAATTGTAGACCAAACTGAACATGTTTGACAGTGAGACATGTTACAGGAAAACAGCTGAGCTGCCAAAATGAAATTTGCTAAAAAATCACCCATTATAAATGGTCAAACAGTACACGCATTCAAGTTCTATATTATGAAATCGAATTTGCATCGATATAACTACTTCAAAATTTAGGTATTTAAAATATTTTTAAATAAATAAATATCAAGGTTAGGCCGCGGGTCGATGGCCTATGATTAAAAGATCCTAAGTCTTCCACATACTATATATACGTAGGTAAATATATACTTAATAATGTAATATTTACTTCTAATAATAAAGATGTTTTCTCTCTCAAAAAATCTCACAACGTCTCTAAAAAGCCATAGATTATATTTACTTACACAAGTAACAAACTTCCAAAATCTGCTGTAACTATTGAAAAATTTAAATTAAATATATTTAACTTAAGCATACAGTCAATAAAAAGAGTTATTGAATTCTAAATAGATGTACTAATAAATGATATATAAAATATAGTATATTGTATCTAAAGGAATAATCTCTCAATAGTAGTGAATTAGACTAATTAATGATTATTACTTCATGCACCTATCTTTTGCATTATCATATACTATAAATCTGATATAAACGTATCTGTGATATTTTTTTAAATAAAATTTAATGTTATTTTAATTGTAAAAACCAGATTGTTTAAGTAGTTTTATCAAAGTCACACGTCTCAGAATACGTCTACAAATTAGCAGAGAAAACATCTCTATTGAAGCTAGTATTTACATTATATAATTATAACAGTAATTATTGTTAAACAAACACCCCTACTTGATATTATAATTTATATAAAATATGATATCAACAAAGTAAGCGTGTCTGTTTAATTTTCCAAGATGTATCACTAAGTTAACGCCAAATATTAATTAAGTAATTATTGTGATTCTTCGTCTTCTTCACGGCTGTTTGGATTTAACATATTAACACTAATCTCAATTTGGATTAATTTAAAGAAACACAAATTGATTAGACCTTTAACAGTATTGGGTAAGTATACATTATATTATTTTTCATTAACAACGTAAAATAATTAATATTCTTAAAGATATCAAATGCAGATTTTCATTATTCATTATTGTTTTTCTGAAAGGTTAAATAAACTTAATCACAAGTGAATGAAGTAAGAGATAACTTACTTCATTCACTTGTAAAACTTATAAACTATATTTAAGAAGCCACAGAACATAAATATTACAAAAAAGCAACACGCACTAAATATAGAAAAAAATTACAACAATTCCAAACAATAGTTAGAGTTAGAGATTTTTCATCTAATTCTCCCAGAGTAATGTGGGACGTTACAAATAGAAAACTAAGCTGTCTCAAATAACGATTTGTGATACAAACTAGTGAAATTTATGTATATTTCACTGATGCAATAAATACAATGTTATATAATGTACTACTAGCATGTAATATAGATTCAATTTCAATATCCAGTCGGAAAATAAAATCTGTACCATCTTATTTTACCATTCAGATATCTGAAAGTATTTGTGGCGAATCCCTCTTTCATTTTATTTTATAAAGTCTAGTGTATGAGTGTTCCCATGCAACAAGCATTGCATTGCTGCTTGCAACGAAATAACCTAAGTGCAAATACTAGTTTCGTATTAAAACGTGTAAAAGCAGAAAGAAGTGAAATTGCCAATGCATGTTAAATTTTTTCGATACGCAAGTTAAAATAAATCGAGTGAAACACTTTATATTTGCATGACTTTTTTACTTTCAAGTAAGTTAATTAAACTGAATTTTACGTTCAAATTTTAGTGATATCAAACATTTTTTAATGAATAATCTCTAACCATAAAGCAAAGAAAACAATACATTAATATAAAACTTAGCATGATTTCGAAATAAATTACCTGTTAAAATCTTTTAAAATTCGTGTATTACATATAATATAATATAAATACCAACAGCAAATTTATATATTATTGTCAATTGAAGTAATATTGAAATAAGTATGTAGTTTTGCAGTCTTATTAATACTTATGTTGATTAACGTACATATATTATTATATATTTTATTTTATTGTAAATTGAAATTTTTCCGACAATTCAGACCATACATTTTATAGCTATAGTCCAAATTGACTAACGTAATATTATCTATTTATATATGTATAATAATTGGCATTATTTGTTTTCTTTTCAATTTCTTGGATAATGTATCTCTGTTAAGTAAAATGGTGTCAGTGCACTTAAGTACATAATTTTTCTGTAATTAATATCTTAAATAACAGTAATTTAGTATGAAAAGTAGTTGTTTTAATATGTAGCTGTTAGATTTTACATACATTTAAGAAAACGGTGCAGCAACGCTCGAAGAAGTATTTTTTTTTTCTAAATAATATATTTATATTTCTAATAATATTGCATACATACTTTCCGTTTGCACAGTAAATTTATCTTTTAAATACTAAAAGTCTAACTTTAAAAACCTTTTTAACAACTTTTGAATTAATGTGAAATAATAACGAACAATATTTAATCAATTATTCCTATCACATTTACGATATGTCTTTAATCTTTTGTGTAGTAAAATGCTAACTTAAGCTAACTTCTGAACAACTTTAATAATAAACTGAAAATATTTAATCTATTTCGAAGATTTTCAGGGCTAAATTTGCTGAATTATGATTAAACATCTATTATGGATTGGAGGTATATAAATAAAATATTGATATGAGTTCGAAAATGATGAAATGAGGTTTTTTTTTCATTTGGAGTTTCTAAGTGTATATGGATATTATGTAATAAAAGGATTTTTCAGTTAGGAATGGGAAGTGAACTGTAATAAGGATAACTGGAGTACTGTTTTGAGAAGTTATAGAGACGATTTAGGGAATATAATTTTAAAAATTCTAATTCCTCTTTTTCTACATCAAGCTAGTAAATTATTTCTGTATTTTTTAATATCTTTTGAGGTAGTTGTTTCAATAGGTGATTTGTTTTGTTGTAGATTTTCGAAATGTTTTCATGTTTTTCTAATTATGAGTTAATTTTCTACAACGCAAAGGACTTTAATACATTTTAGTTTTAAATTATACACTATTTTTAGTTCAGTATATACTAAAATTAATAGAGTCTAATCTATCTTGCTAATTACAATTGGTTGGTGAAAATGAATATGTTCAATAGAACACTCATCTTACATAATGCAGAAGTTTTGTTGTTATTCGTCGGATTGAAAATAAAGATAAGAAGTTGTTCTTTCAAATATTCAATAAAATCATTCTTTTTTGTATTTACATGTAGTCGGTAGACTTGTATATATGCACAACGGTGGCATATTTTATTATGGATTGCACTGTATTATTATTAATTTAGGTATAATTAATCTGTTTTGGTAATTGTTCAATTTATTTTTTTTAAATAATTCCTGTGTTTTATTTACTATGAAGGACATATGTTTATTTATTTCAGTCGTTTTTACCTTTGGAATGAGATAGGATTATTGAACCTCATTGATATTTGCATTTTTTCTTTACTATTTATTTTTAGTTAGTTATTTTAACTTCGCATTTGTTGATTTCATGATTTCACAATGGATCGATTTGGATTTTCAATTTTTAAGAAGATTGATAAGACATTTTTTTATGTTACTTTTATAACATATTTCTGTTAAAACGTCCGATTTTAATGATAATTTTGTGGAATTTCTACTGGAGTAGTAACATATATTTATTGACAAATTTATGTACATATTTACATTGGAATAATGAATAATGAATGAGGTGTTAATGTATTAATTTTTCAAAAAGCTATCGACCAGAGGTCTTTCTGCCTTGTGCTGTCCAGTCATAAAAGGATGAAATGATGAAATGAAATCAAATATGGTTGAATTGGAATTTTTAAATTTAGGGTTTATATTAGGGTTTCTGGGAAGACAATATTGGGATAAGATATGGAAGTTAAAAGGATTTTTGGAGAATTTCTACTGCATTTTCGTGGATTTTGGAAATTACATTCCACGGCAAATATCTTTTTTTAGTATGAACATACAGTCCACAGATGTTTATTTTGTAGCTAGAATGATACTATAAGGTTTAAGGTTATACCTATTTCAATTATTTAAAAAAAAGTTATTTACAAATTTTTAAATCGTATGTAATCTCGTTCTGGATTAATATTTAATTTGCCTCACGGTGGTATTATGGGGTTTTATTTCCTTTTTCGCCCGGAACGCCGTCTTGATATTTTGCTCTACGCATGTCCGATGACAACGGGTGGTATTACACCAGGCCTCTCTTAGAAAAAATAAGAGAATGCAATACTAGAAGAGAACGTAGCTCTTTAAGAATATTTTCCTGTTTTGCTTGTTAAACAGTAGAAGTAGTGGTAATAGTAGGGGGTGAAGAAAGAAATTTACAACTTCTCATTTCTACCATTTATGGTATAAAATATTTCGACAAATGCATTAAATTAGCCGTCATAAGAAACCTGTAGAGGCTGTTTCGCGGAATCTTTTCTTGCAAAAACATGTGTGCAATTAGATGTGCGGGCACATATGATTTCCGAGTGGTTAGGCGAGTTACAGTGGGACTAAGCGTCCTCATCTTGACTTTCTCGTTACCGATAAAATTTGAGCATTAAGGATTAATTTCATCTAAAGAAGTTGAAAATATAAAATCAGCTGTAGTAGCTGAAAGCAATGATTTACACGGTGTCTAAATTCCTAATAAAATTAAAGGACGGTGAGATACCCATTCCCTCGGATCGTTGCTCATTCTGATCGAGTCTTTAATTTTTCTATTGAGACGCTCTAAAAAACCATTCGCAGTGTATAATAGGCGATTGTAGACTTATGTGTGATACCGAATAATTTCCTTCCAAATGTTGGATTGAAACTGTCGACCATAATCAGTAATGGCCGTTGTCGGAATTCCAGAACGTTTAATCCATCAATATAAAAACAACTTTAAAATAGATTCTGCGATACTTTGAAAAAGGGGTTGGACTTCTGGCCAACGTGCAAATCTCTTAATAAAAATTAACAAGCATATGAAATAGTTACAAATATGCAAAGGGCCGATGATGCCTATAAAAACTCGAGCATTTAGTCTGACGATAAATTTTAATTTGTTGGTAATTTAAAAAGATTTAACGAACTTACTAATGTATTAATTCATCCGCGGCCATCCATAACGAGATGTTACGAGATGTTTCACTGATCTAACGCCGGGATGCGTTAGTGCGTAAAGAGGTTGTAAAATGTTAGATCTCAGGACTGTATGAATATAGAGGCGTCTTTTAGAGATTTTTGTCTACGTAAATATTTATGTTAATACCTAGCGTAGTGAAATGCTCAAGTTTGAGTGATAGAATGCCATTTCCAAAAGAAATTTTAGTTTATCATCTTCGGTTACAATTAAGCAACATAGTTAATTTCAACTCGCGATAATATATCAGCAAATCTGTTTTTGGTATCCAATATGAATCTGATATAAGTAGTGAATTGCGCTAAGAAGGTATTGTGCCTGTGCTCTAGTCCTGAGAAATGAGTATAGTTTGAATTTACAACGGAAATCAAAATGAATTAAATAAATTCGCGACCTTAAAGGTAATTGTTAAATCATTTAATTGCCAAATAAACGGCCAGTAATCCATGGTCGAAAGTACTATATTTACGTTCTGTTGACGAAAAATATTTGGAAAAGAAAGCGAACGGTCCAAAGACACTAAAAATATCCTTTTGCTGCCAGGCCGCGCCAGCAACTGAGACAGATGCGTCTACCATAGGAGGGCACCTTAGTCTATGACAGAGTTAAAGAGTGCCATAAATAGAAGCAAGAGGGTCTGAGAGAATTGCAGGAGGAGGTGGAGGAAGAAAAGTGAGGGAGGTCCTACAAATTAGTGGCCAAGAAGATGGGGTCAGTCTTCCTAACATGGTCCTGGTACCGGGAGAATCGATGCAGTTGTTGAGGCCAATTCCTATTGCAGGATGTAGGGGAGCACGTGGGAGGACGACCGAAAAGAAAAAAAAGAAACACGAGCGAAATCATGGCAGCGGTGGCAGTGCTGCGGCACAGGAAATCTAATGAACCGATGTCTGCTGAAAGGAAAAAAACCATCTACAAGAAGGTGGTGCTATTTCAAAAGAACGGGAAGTCGTCCCACGAGCCTTATCGATATTGGCCTCATTGACGGAAAGAACAAGGTGCTAGAAAGACGGGTGTTGGACCGATGGACAGCCCTCATAAGGGGGAAGAGGACCTATCTTCGAGACAATACGGATTTCGGCGGGGCAGGTCCACGGAGTAAGCATTACTGCGGGGCACTGTGTATGGGTCGCACTGAACGCCACAAAAACGCAGTTAACGCCTTGCAATGGATAATATTCTGAAGGCATTGGAAGAGAGGAGGATCCCGTAGTTTCTCCTACGGATAATAGCCAGGAAAGGATACTGGAGTTTGAGGGAGGGGACGGACTAAAAACGGCGAAACTTTCAGGGGATATTCCGCAAGGGTCGGTGCTGGAGGTTGGCACCAGCCTGAAGTACCTGGAGGTTACGATAGACAATAAGCTCCTGTCTTCCAGGAAAGTAGTGAAGATGGTAACAGACGCAGCGAGGGTGATAATAGCCATAAAGGTTCTTTTGGCGAAATTAGGAGGGACAATCAAGGGAACCAGAAGGCTTGAAAGTGGGACTTCAAGCTAGGGTGTTCACCCTCTGGGCGAATAAAAGGAAGATACCTAGGGGGGAGAAGCCAAACAATACGCCAAAGAGGCGATGATTTTAGAGTGACAGAAGAGATTGAGTAAAGTGGAATCATTCGGCGAATAGAACCTCGGGTTGACAGGGCCCACGGACAGTCGAAATATCATCTGACGCAGCTCCTATGCGGCCACAGGTGCGGAGTATCAGTGCCGGGTATAGAAGCACGACGAGATCATAGCACAATGCCAGACCTAAAGTGATCGAATGCAAGAGGTGGTCGGAACAAAGGAGGCGACTGTGCTTGTGGAACTAATGCTTATGAGCGAGGTAAACTCGGAGGCGATCGCCAGGTAAGTCAGAGAGGTACTGGTGGCGAAGAAGGAGTCACTGGCAGTGGCAGTAGATATTATGTAGGTTTATAATTGTATATTGTATTATAAATGTATATTGTAACTTTATTCTAATTGTAAATAAAGAAACTGCCCTCCAGTTTATACTTTGCGAGGTTCATTTCCTACCAGTATCCCCGAATTTAGGGTGGGGGGAGCGTGTTAATTGCGCACAGCCAATACGTCCCCATAATAATAAAAAAATAGATGCGTTTACCATAATGCTTAACTTCGCAAGAAGGTCTGGTAAAGCAAGCATAGTACAGTTAGTTGTAGATGCTCGAAGATCGGTTTGAGACTTGTGGTTTATTACATGGAGTTTTTATTGCTAGCTGGTTAAGTGGTGCTAAAATTCTTGAGCATGATTCAATCAATTTATGGTTATTTGACCAAGCCAAGAAAACACTTAAATGCTTTTTGAGCAGTGTATAGCGGAAAGCCAAAATTGCGTCAACTTTGGATTGAAGAGGTTTAATTCCTAAATAACTAACGTCGTGATATAAATATAATTTAGTTTTACTGAAAACACATATGTCATAGTTCATTTTGTTGCCAAAAAAAAACGAGTATTGCAAAACTTGGTGCAAGTGATGAACGTGTTTTTATTAATCCAAACGTTTGTGCGGTATTTCTCAATTAAAAATGCATCTTTGTATATTCAAAAAGACCAAAAGGCATTGCAGTCTTTGGAATGCCATTTTGGTAAATTGGTATTTGGTGATATGCCTATAAAAATCGATTTTTGAAACTAAAGTACAACTAA
Source organism: Ontholestes murinus (assembly GCA_963969525.1). NCBI lineage: Eukaryota > Metazoa > Arthropoda > Insecta > Coleoptera > Staphylinidae > Ontholestes > Ontholestes murinus. Next base: position 4,381,232 of record OZ018398.1, on the reverse strand, counting down.
CAATTTTATGTGAAATCAAGAATAATAGGTAAATGAAAAGGGTCTAGGAGAGTAACATTGTTCAAACCTTAGTAGTAGTCATCGTATGGGCGTCAACATGGCGATGCTCATTGGCTAGATGAAGGCCTCAAAAACCCGTGTTCTAACTCGTTTTCTGCGGTTTTGAGGTGGTAATGCTGTTTGTAAAATTGTTTACAAGATGGCGAGGTCAATACGGTTTATTACGTATATGTAATTTTTTGCAGTGATTTTGAATATGGTGAAATTTTAGAAACAAAATTAATATTATGCTTTTACGCCAAACTCTTAGAGATCCATCTCTTAAAGTCGCGACTAGAAAAGCCGATATTATTATTATTTTCATGTTGCTCTTTTGTTGCTCTTATATAGCATTTGAACGAGTTATTTTTGAAATTATAATGAAATTAGCAAAATTTATTTTGAGGACCTTGTATGCGTCGACCCTGCTCAGCTGTCGTGTCGTGGCTTAGAGCTTGCACTAAAGGATACGATGCCCTGCTCTGACTGGCTGTAAAGCCACCAGGCAGGTTATATCTGTAACTCACCGCTGTACGTGGTCAAGTCTCGCTGTCAGTAAGCGAAAGAGGGTCTGGGCTTAACTGCATGGACCAAGTGAAAGGAGAGCTACAATAAAAAACTCCTCAAGCCAAGGTGGAACAGCATATGCCTAAGGCTGCATGGCTAAGGGGAAGCTTAGTCTTAGTATGCGAACTCCGGATACCAGGCGACCTCCGGTTTCAAATAGCCTTCCTGTGGCATGCGGGGCTCTGCTGCAGGTGACCGTTTATTTCCCTAGCTTCTCGTGGGATCAATAATGAACCAAGAACTAACACATAAGGGCTCGTCCCCCTCAAAGAACGAAACTACGGCGATGAAGAGTGAAATCCTTGCCACGGGAGAAGACTTAGCGCCTGAGACCGACAGGGAGGAACTACTCCTAGCCAGCAGTGGAGATGAGGCTGGGCAAAAGCCCAAGGACCTCCAGCCACACAAGCCGCGCCTAAGCGGTGCTGGGAAGAAGAGGTTTCAATACCTCATCAGCAAGGGCATGTCGCGGGAAGAGGCAGCACAAAAGGCCTTACAGCCCTTCGGTCCAGCGCGTAAGCAAAAGACCGAAAAACGTACCCGTTGGGACGGCAGTACGCCGAAGGGTACGCCAGCCAAACGTGCGAAAGGGACTGCACAGTCCTCCACGAGCGGCATATCACCACTCAAGCGGGTGCAGGGGCAAACCAAGGCCCTCACAAGCACAAGCTCGAGTGGCGACACAGAGGGGAAGCAAAATCCCCAAAAAATAGCATCGTACAGTCAGGCCGTAAAAGGACTGAAGGTTGGTGTTATGGTAAAGGACTACCCTGCTACTCTCCTGTCAGTGGAACAAATAGAGTCCACACTGGAGTATATCATGGATATAGTCCTTATAAAGGGGAATGAAGAAGACTCTAGATTACTTGGGATTCACAAGCGACCTGGGTGGGTCGGGATCACCTGCCGCAACGAAGCTACGGCAACGTGGCTGAAGTCGCATCAGGATGAGATCGGCCCTAAAAGTCGTTGGAGCGGAGGAAATACCGCACAACGATATCCTAGTGGGATATTTTCCGGGCAGTCAAGAGTACAGGGACGAACGTATCCTGCAACTGATTGCAGTCCAGAATGGATGCGATGCCTCTAGCTGGAGGGTCTTAAGAAGGGTGACCGCTGGACCCACTCAAGAGGTTACCTTCTCCGTGGATGCTCTGTCCATGGAGAAGTTAAAAAAAAACGCAATTACCTCGTTGGGTATCGCTACGGCGAAGTACAGCTTCGCACCAAGGCGAAGCAGGACAAGCCTGATGAAGGGGCAGGAGCCTCAAGCTCCAAAGAGTCCCTGGATCAGGGTAAAAATCCGCCGTTGCAATCCGCAACTGGTTCCGGAGAGGCCAACAAGCCTCCAGGGATCAGAAAGGCTATAAGCCTGACCAAGAGTCCACCCAAGAAGCAGGCTGATGTGCGTCCAAAGCGCAGGATTATGCCCCAGGACAAACTGAAGGATGCCAGAAGTGGGGATCATTCCAAGGCCCAAAAATGAAGGGTAAGTGGTAGTGCCTCCAAATCAACCTGCAGTACTCAAAGGCAGCATCAAGTGCCTTAAGCAGCAGGCTGGCTAGGAGGAACGTCCAAATAGGGCTAATTCATGAGCCCTGGGTTCACGGAGGGGCGATTAAAGGACTTCAGAACCCATCGTACTATCTGGTATGTAATACTACGTGCGGCAGGCCACGGTCCGCCCCGATTTTCAGGAAAGATACTAATAATGCTCCCATTCCATAGTTCGTCACCCAGGACCTAGTGGCAGCGGTCGTGGACGTACCAACGGGAGATGGCAAGAGGCAAATTGTATTTGCCTCAGCCTACTTTCCAGGGGACGAAGACAACCCACCACCAGAGGCAAGAGAAGAACCTCACGGACTGGTGCCGCAGGAATGGGAAACATCTTATCATGGGCTGCGACGCTAATGCGCACCACACAGTATGGGGCAGCTCAGATATCAACAACAGGGGTAAGTACCTTCTTGATTATGTATGCGCTAGCAATCTAGACATCTTAAACAGGGGGAATAAACCCACGTTTATAAACGCAATAAGGCAAGAGGTACTTGACTTGACCTTAGCCACAGCGTACGGCGCGCAATTGATAAAAAATGCAGAACGAGCCATCCTATACAAGGAAATAGCAATCGGAATATTTGTAGACATACTGAATAGCATCAATAATTGGTGTGTTCGGGAAGGACTAAGTATCAACCCGAATAAAACGATCATAGTTCCATTCACGCGTAGAAGGAAGCTGCACATAAAGGCTCCCTCGCTGAATGGAATAGAGATAAATCTCTCCAACGAAGTAAAGTACCTGGGTATAATTCTGGATACCAAACTGACTTGGAATCAGCATGTCGACAAAATCATGACGAAGGCAACGATGTCGCTTTGGGCCTGTCGGCGGCTTATGGGAAAAACCTGGGGATTAAAGCCCAAAATCACGTATTGGCTGTATAGAACGGCGGTGATACCCATTGTCACCTATGCTGCCCTCGTGTGGTGGCCGAAGACCCAAAAACTAGACACGCAAAAGAAGCTGAGTAGGCTTCAACGTTTAGCATGTCTAAGCATCACAGGGGCCATGCAAACGACCCGAACCGCGGGAATGGAGGCAATCATTGGTCTCACACCGCTCCATCTAGTGGTACAAAAAGAGGGACTTGTGGCAGCCCTCCGACTACACCAGAGGAAGAAAACACTGCCGGGGGACTGGACAGGACACTTAGAAATACTGCAGCAAATCGACCCGGCCCTTCTGTCCAAACCGACGGACATTATGTCCAGGAAGCTCTAATTCGAATTACCGTTTAAGGTGTCGATCGAGGACCCCAAAACGGCTTCGATGAGAGTCAAGGAGTTTGGACGAGAGATATCAACCTGGTACACGGATGGTGCCAAAAATACCAGAGGTACTGGAATAGGCATTTATGGGCCTAACCAAAACCACAGGAGCTTCATGGCTCTGGGCACGACGCCCACGATTTTGCAAGCGGAAACGATCTCAATTGATATGTGCGCCAGAGAATGCTTGGATAGGCACCTAAATGGCGCGCATATATACATCTGCTCAGACAGCCAAGCCGCATTAAAGGCTGTTTGAGCCTATAGTCACGGCTCACGGACTGTCTGGGAATGTCGAAGATCCTTCTCGCAACTGGCGAAGAACAACTTGTTGACCCTCATGTGGGTCCCAGGGCACGGGGATATTAAAGGCAACGAAGTGGCCGATGAACTCGCAAAAAGAGGTGCAAATGCCACTCCTATAGGACCAGAGCCATTTTGTGGACTCCCCATGGCGCATAGAAGAGAGGTGGTACAAAAATGGGAAGAGGACAGAAAACGTAAGTATTGGAACAATGTACCAGGTCTACGTCAATCAAAACGACTCCTGAAACTCGATCGCAGCCACAAGGTGCTTGAACTCACAAGGAACGAGCTAAGAAATTTCAATAATGTAGTAGGTGGAGAAATTTCTAAAATTTGGTTTGACTGAGAAACATTTCACGAAGAAGGTTGTCATCATTGGGTGTTGTACTCTCGGAACGACGACTGTTGTAATCTTTTCTTTTCGGACAGCCTGGTTTTAACGTTTCATAAGGAGGGGATTGCAGTGGCTTGACTAAAAGTTCAGAGCTAATGTTACCTCTGAAAGTGAAGCAGCGACAATAAAATTTTCGAACTAAATTTGTTATACGTGAATTTGGAAATTCCTTCTCAAACGAAAGAACAGAGGTAGTAAGCATTTAAAAATGTTAATGGAAGTTTCTTGTTGCTCCTCCACTGAAATTAATAATAGGGTGAAAGAAAAAAGAGATAAATAAGGTAAGAGACAAAAGAGATGATGTCACCTGTGACCTGAAAATGTAAAAAAAAAACCGGATATTACAGAAGGGCTTCGGACGGTGGGGTAGGGTCAATTTGGTTTGGCCTACAAGTGATGAAATATTTCTTCTTAATGAAAGCAACTGGAACGATAAGCGGCAAGGCTAATAGTCTTCAAACAAAATATTTCTGAGTCGCTAAAGGTCTGATGATTTATTGAAATTATGTAGATCAGGCCGCGGTCACCAATTATATAGTCTTTTACTGTTATATATATTTATTACTTTTTTTGATTTACAAATTTGAAAATTGTTATGATCTCGTTGTTTTAGCTTCTTATTTAATATGCCTCATGACGTCGCTATGGAGATTTATTTTCTTTCGCTTCCAGATCTCCGTCTTGATTTCCTGCTTTTCACTTATCCGATATATACTTATAATTGCAATCAACATATATCACGTAATTTTATTTTTATTTTCAGTTGCCCTACATGTGTTTCGGTCTTGGCAGACCATTATCAAAATTTAAGAAACAAAACAAGTTTTACTTCATTAAAAATTTAATCAGCTTTTCTCAATATAACATAAATTAAAATTCCACATATTTTAAATTCATTCTTATTTTGTATCCATGAAGGTCAATAGTTTATATAAAGCTAAATTATAAACTAAATTTATTAAATCATAATATTAAACCTCCTAAAGTGAGTTTACAAATATTTAATTAATTCCATATAAATTCCCCATTGCATTGAAACAAGTAATCTAATTTGAAAGCCAATAATTATTTAGCGAATAGCTTTGTTAGATTTGATTGCAATTAAATAGAAAACCAGTTAATTAAAGCTCGGTAAAGCATAATTGTAATTACTCTCAAAATTATTTTAAAATCTTTTGTTTTACAAACGTATCGAAATTTAATTTAAAACAATTAAACCATTGCTTCTACAATTACTTTAAATATATGTGTAATTCATTCAACATAAATATTTAAGAAACGCGCTAAAATAATACCAAATTTGTTTATATAAATTTAGAATAAAATATCACACATATTTTTTAAGTTTTATTAATTTTAATTGAATTTGTCTCGCAATACTTATGTATTATGGTAATAATTTAATAAAAGTAAAACAACAAAAAACAATTACTTTCAGATTTCTGACAAAATTATATTCTTAACATAAGAAGAAATTATATCTTAATAAAAATTAAACTTACGCAACCCCATGATCGTTTCTTAAAATCTTCTGTCCAGTTCCAGAATATAATATCGGTGTGGTATCCACCTACTCCCACAAAGAATGTAAAGCTTGCAAAAATACCGAGATACAGCAAAATACAAAAGGATGATGATTTCTGGAAAAGAAATATTTATTTTAATCTAAATCTATTTATTTAAATTCCAATAATTTAATAACTAAGTTTTAAGTACTAAATATGTGTATACGCACCTCTAAACCTAGCATGAAGAGTGTTGTGATAATTGCGATCGTACTAATACCTAGGACGTCTGGCCATGGTTCGCCCAGAGAATGTGATTCTATACCAAACAACCATTCTCTGAGCCGACCATCAGTCATGTAATCCACAGTGGCACTAGCTACTCTAGCACATGTAGCTGCGGAAATTAAGTGTTCTAGAATATTCAACCATATTTCGCTAAAGGTCTGATGATTTATTGAAATTATGTAGATCAGGCCGCGGTCACCAATTATATAGTCTTTTACTGTTATATATATTTATTACTTTTTTTGATTTACAAATTTGAAAATTGTTATGATCTCGTTGTTTTAGCTTCTTATTTAATATGCCTCATGACGTCGCTATGGAGATTTATTTTCTTTCGCTTCCAGATCTCCGTCTTGATTTCCTGCTTTTCACTTATCCGATATATACTTATAATTGCAATCAACATATATCACGTAATTTTATTTTAAATCTATTTATTTAAATTCCAATAATTTAATAACTAAGTTTTAAGTACTAAATATGTGTATACGCACCTCTAAACCTAGCATGAAGAGTGTTGTGATAATTGCGATCGTACTAATACCTAGGACGTCTGGCCATGGTTCGCCCAGAGAATGTGATTCTATACCAAACAACCATTCTCTGAGCCGACCATCAGTCATGTAATCCACAGTGGCACTAGCTACTCTAGCACATGTAGCTGCGGAAATTAAGTGTTCTAGAATATTCAACCATATTTCTAGAAAGTACACTAGGTCACCGCAATATTTTCTACGGGCTAAGGATTTTTCCGCCTTGGTATAGCTGCATAAAGCTGAAAATAAAATAATTATATAAGTATATACATATACATAAAGAAAATGGAATTGAATTTAATTAACTCAAGCTGTATATACTGGACTCCGACTATTGGAAAAATGCTTAATAATATAGGTAAGTTATACTTCATATTTTTAATAAGTATATAATATATTTATAAATATTTAATTAAAACATTAGTCCAAACTAACAAATTTTTAAATTAATCAGTTACGGCACAAGATTTAATAGTTAGGTATGGCAAATGGATATGGACAGATAATATACTAACTGTAAATAGAATATAAATTTATATAAATATTTTTAAATGTTGATTAGGTTACGTTATTCCTGTTTGGTCGCAATTACTTCAATATTGAAATAAATAATTTAAATTTAAAAGGCAATTTTACGTTGTAAAATAAATTAGAAAAAAAGTGTTTTTTTTAGAGATGATAAAACACTGCATGAGTTAAATTCTTGATAATCCAATCGAGATTGACATGAGAAGCGAATCTGTAGTTGTTGTACATGGAATCTATTATAAGTAAGATAGTAGTTTGAGTTATTTTTAGCTACAAAACTAATGGACTATAGATTTTCATTACTATTTTAATATGTATTACTATATACAGGGAGCAGCGGTATTTCCTGAAGCAGATGTTAGGGGTTGAGAAGTCAACACCACAAAGGTGAAAGGTTGTAGCGGAATGGAAGATGGGGCCAGGGTAAGGATTCTGAGAAGGTTGGGGTGGGAAAGAAAGAAGCGAAGAGAGGAGGTATGAGAAAAGAAAAAAAAGATGAGGAGGAAGAAATGTTATTATGTTTATAGTTTTTATGCCAGTAAAGGTTTTTTTACTATGTACAGGGCGTCCCGTTAATGTGGGGAATTGACTGGACCACAGATTCCTAGGACCAAAATATAATGATTTAACACAACATATCTATATCCAAAAGTTTACGGTTAAGTCGGAATTTGTCGTCAAAGTCTCAATTTTTTTTCTTTTGATTATAACTAGAGAGCAGATTTCTAGCATTATGCTTATCCATAATATTAATAGCATCGAAAAAATTTCTTATAATCTATAATCTATACGAATCTTGATTACTTAGCGCTAAGTTTTTTTTTGCTTTTTTGCTTATTTTGACTTTTTGTGCTTATTTTGACTTTTTATGCTAATTTTCATGCTTTTTTTAGATTCTGATGCTTATTTGGAGCATTTTCTTAAACATTTAAAAAACATTTAATACAAATTTCACGCTGATATTAAATTAATGTGCCAATATAGAGAATTTTCGTAAAAATCTGTATGCATCATTTATAGATTTTATTTGTATTACATATTTTCTTCGTGTCTTTTGACAACATAATTGTTTTAAATCTTCATAATATGATACAATAACTATAATGAATTTTATTATTAATAAATATTAGTACAAATTACCAATTTACAATGGATTCGTTTATAAATAAGTAGATATAATAGACAGTCTCATTATTCAGATAGTACAGACGAACGCTTCATAGGAATCACACCTATGATATTCCGGATGTAAACGTCGTTAAACTAGGCCCAAACAGGGGCCCCAGTAAGTATTAAATGTAAACAAATTTAAGTGATAGCTAATAATCAGGTGTTCTGCAACCGTATCAATTTTCTACTCTCGGCAAAAATACGGATGGGACGACTGGCGCATATTTACCGTTTTCGTTAATTTTCATATTCAAACTCGCATTCATAAACTATTAATATATTTAAGCCATAATGCAAAAGGTGAAAACCACAATATAAGAATTAATTAGAGACTATCCAGAATTAACAAGTGAAAATAATACATTATTTTGTAAGGCATGTTTAAAAATAGTAAGTTTTATTTTAGTTCCCAACTGCATCTTAACTAGTCAAGACTTGTATGTAAAACATGTTATAACAACACTACATCAAGAACGTTTGAAACGTTCAAAGCTGAACTAAAAAAAACAGCACAATATCACAATCTTTAGCATCATCTTCAACAAACTATGGACAATTTAAATTAAATTCACATTTGTGCAAAATACTTTTACATTCGAATATCCCTTTAAGAGAATTACAAAATAATGCATTTAAATCTTTCTTGGGAAATTATTGTAAAATGCGCATTCCCGAGAAAAAATTATGTAGCTCTTGCTTACTATGAAACCATACAAAAAATTAAAGATATTATTAACAATAATTATATGTGGTTTGGTGCGGATGAAACTACAGACGCTTGTTTAATTTAATGATAAGAGTTTAACATGAAGACATCCGACCAATAGTATTTTGATATATACAAAAGAATTGAAGAAAACTGATAATAACATTATAGCAAAATTCATAAATGATGTACTGACAAGCTTATTTTTGCCGTAGACAATACCAAGTTACAAAATTTTACTAATAATGCATTTCGTGCATTGTACAAGTAGCACATGGATAGAAACCAATTTCTGAAACTATAAGAATGAAATTTCCATTTGTAGATTTAATTAAATATGGAAAAATAGTTCTTAGTTCTGTGAGTGCAATTATTCAAGAAGTCATTACCTGATATCTCACTGCCCCATAAACCAATGCTAACAAAATGGGGAACTTGACTATATGCTACGATGTACTATTCGAACAATTTTGAAGAATTTAATAAGGCTATATACAACTTTCCCGAAACGACAAGCAAATCAGTTAATGACTGTCAAACAGTTCTTAAGGAACAAGAGCTTCCTTCAAAACAATTTAGTTACATAAAATCGCGTTTAAATTTTGTGAGCAACACAATCAAATCTTTATAAAAGCAGATTCATTTTAGAAAATACCTGAACGCATTGGCCAAGAAATCAAAATAATATCGAAAGAAGTATTCGGTGAAAATGAAGGATTTTTAATATTAAATAAATTAAACTTGATTTTGCATGGCAATTTTCAAATGGATCCAGCTATAATTTAAAATAAAGAGAAGCTTTTCCACTTTCAAAAATTTATTGAGCTTCAGAAATAATAATTTTTACAATTAAACCCCTAGAACAACATTTAATGATCTACTGCTTTCATGAATTGATTTTAGTTATTTTGAAATGGATACAAAATTACAATTTAATTTTTAAATACTTACATACATACATACATTACATACTTTAGTTTTAAGCAGAATTTCTATGTAAAATATGTTGATAAACGTGTAACATATTAAGAAAATACAGTTTTCTTTAGTGCTTTTTTCGTGTTTTTATGCTTTTTTCCTGTTTTTATGCTTTTTTAATGCTTTTTTCTCTAAATTTTGTGCCTTTTTAAGTGCCTTTTTCAGATTTTTTAAGCTTTTTTATCCGCTCTCTAATTATAACAATTGAACACTTTATCCGATTTGACTGCAATTTATTATTAATAACTATCACAATATAATATACATTTTATTTCAGTTATTATGGCCATTAGTCCTTGACAGGAAGTATAACAGCAGTAGCTTTTATAATATTATCTCTAGGTCATACATTTTTCTTCAGTTTTCTATCTACTACTTTCTGTATTGCATTTTCTGTCATCTACGTATGTTTAATCTAGTACAATGTGTTTTATAGCATCTATGTAAAGCTTAGAGTCTTAATGTTCCTTTCGGTTGTACCATCTATGACCTATGATCATTTGTTATATTTTTTTAAATTCCTGTCTTTTGCCCTTTGCTCTTTCTCTCTGCCTTCTCTTTTTGTGTTTTCTATTTACGATATATTATCTGCTGCCTTCCATATTTCTTTTTTTGTATTCTCTCTTCTACTTTCTGTCTTGGAAATTCTATATATTGACGTATGTCTTTTGCTACCTGTTTACCTCTAATCTGGTACCATGTTTCATCTGTCATAAGTTCTCTTTATCTGTCATCTACCAGTTTAAAGCTTTTAATATTATCATTATGTGTCAAGTTGTTAAGGTACTTTTATTCTTTATATTATTTCTTTTATTAATAATCAATTTCAATCTTTTGTCTTCTATATGATATATTTATATTTATTCTTTGCTTTATGTTTATTGTTATCTGACCTCTGCAATTTATATTCCTTGTCTTCTCTCCTTTAACTTTTTTTTCTACTTTTTGTCTTATAATTTCTATCTTGCATCTCCTTTCTGGTTTCAATTTTCAATCTTATATTAAGAATCGAAATGTATTATATCACAAAGTGAATTCCTTTAAGATCCAAGAATTTAATCGCTTTTGCGACTACTATTTTCTGTCTTAGGGTTTGTATATGTAATATATCATCTTTGTTTCTATATCTTTTGGCTGCTGTCATCTGTCATAAGCCTTATACCTTGTGATAATATATTTTGTTCATATTTTTCTTTTTTGCCATTTAGCTTCTGTATTTAATATTCTGTTATCTATATTTTTAGGTCCATAAAATATGCAAATATGTAATTAACGCACATCTTCTTTGAAGTATCGGATTTATCAATTCCTAAGAATCTGTCGCTAGCAAATCCCACATTGAATAATCCGCAACATTTTTTGGGCATCAATGCATTTTGGAAATGAATTCCTGTTAAACACATTCAACTTCTTTACTAGAAAAGACTAAACGCGGCGAATAATGGCCAAAAGTAAGCCTTGCAATAATATTTCAAATTTTATTTGATGTAGTATATGAGTATGATCATCAAATTTCGAAATTTTAAGTTAGAAGAAAGTCATAAAATTGAGAAAATAACCCTCTCATGTAGGAGATTTTTTTTTTAAATAATAATAATCATCGTTAATTTCTCGACCGATTATACAACCAATAAGAGAGAAATATAAATAAAGTTAAAGTTAGATACATAATGAAATAATGAAAAACTATAATTAATGACATAATAAATAGGAATTGAACATTATGCATGCCGCCAATATTTATTAGTTAATTGAATTAAAGATAAACTTCTTAATTGCAGAAGGGGTAGTATTAAATTGTCTATATTAGAAAACTCATTACACCGTCTGGTCTTCCGAACCAAAGGAGAACACAAAATATTAGTTTTTGCGATTAAATAAACAAAAGAGATGATAATTTCAATCTTGGAACGTGAAAATTTATTTCTGAAAGTAAGTTGAAATCATTTATTCTATTATTACTTAAATTAAAACGAAAATTAAAGTTCTTCGAGACTCCAATGATGATATATCGAATTCGAAAAGCAACTCATGATTGTAATTTTGAACAGGATATATTTTATATTTTTTGAAGTAAAGTGTAACAATTTTAAAAATTTGCCCTGAATGGTTTAAACTTGTCGTATTCAGGGTGGGGCATTTATCTTGGCAAAGTGGAATATTTTCAGAACAGGGCAAAATATGGAAAACATGTTTCAAATGAATGTTTTTTTATATGAGGGGGCAAATTTTATGTCACTACGTATGATTTTGATACGTAGTTATTTCAAGGTAATTTGAAGGTCAACTTTGTTTTTTTTTTTTAAATGGAAACATTTATTTTTTTCAGTTTCTACGCCTAAAAAGAATACTAAATTATATAAATCATTTTTCTTAAGACGTACCATTTCTAGTATAAATTGCGATTGATATTGATAGAGCTTGTCATTGCTGCTCTGGCATAAATTATGCAAAATATCTAGTAAGTGGTGACTATAAATAATAATTGACATCTTGGATGACAGAAGCCATAAAATTTAAATTATTATCTCTACAAGAGAAAATTGAATTAGTTCTTATTTATGGAGAAGCAGACAGAAATGTACACGGGCTATTTGCTTGTGCGGAGAAACATCCAGAATCAAGAATTCCGTCGCAACGTTGGCATCATAAAACAAGTTGAAACAGATGAAAATGTTTAAACTAGAAAGCGAACACGCGAAAAATCAGTACCCAACGAAGCTAATGAAGTAAATATTTTAGCTGCAATACCCCAACGAAGATTCTTCATGAGAATAGGCTAAATGGGTCAGAGTGGAAGAACATTTTGAAGAAATGAACTCTGCCCGGGTCTCTTCAATTAAAATTTTAGTTATATTATTTATAATGGTATGTATTTTTGATTAACTTATGAAGAAAAACAAAGCAAACAATAAATAAATAAATAAATAAATAAATTACAATCCACACGTAAGTACCTGTGATTTAGAAAAGAATTCAGGAGTTCCACGAAGATGTGTTTTAAGGGTTTTAAAGAAAAACAAATTTCATCCCTACCATTTATCATTGCATCAAGAGTTAAATGATAATGATTTCATTCATCGATTGACGTTTTGTACTTGGGCAAATAATTAAATTATGATGAATAATAACTTTTTTCTTAAAGTTTTATTTTCCGATGAATGTTCATTTACCAATTATGGTGAAGTAAATTTACACAACATGCATTACTGGTCAACAGAAAATCCGCATTGGATTAGAGAAATTGAAAACGAAAGACGATGGTCTATTAATGTATGGTGTGGAATTATGGGATGCAAAGTAATTGGACCACTTTTCATCGAGGGTACATTAACATCGGCATAATACACCAATTCTATTGGAAGATGTAGTTCTAGACCAAAGGCTAATGATGTGGTATCAGCATTATGGTTGTCCTGCACATTATTCCCAAGTTGCTAGAAATGTATTGGACTTAAATTTTCAAGGGCGATGGGTAGGTCGCGGAGGACCAGTACGCTGGCCTGCGAGACCTCCGGATTTAACATCACCATATTTTTTCCGATGGGGCTATAACAAAAACAAAGTATCAGGACGTACCCACAACCACTGAAAACATGCAAGAAAGCATACGTAGTAAATGCCAGACCATTTCAGTAGATACCCTTATGCTCACACAAAATTTCTTAAGTTTTATGCCATCAACTATGACAAGCTTTATCAATATCAATCCCAATTTAAACTAGAAATAGTACATCTTAGAGAAAGATGGTTTAAATAATTTAACTTTCTTTTTAGACGTTGAAATAGAAAAAAATATATGTTTCCATATTGAAAAACAAAGTTGACCTTCAATTACCTTGGAAGAACTAAGTTGCAAAACCATGCGTAGTGACATTAAATTTGCCCCCTCATATCAAAAAACTTTTATTTGAAACATTCATTCATACTTTGCTTTGTTTCGGAAATATTACATTTTGCCAAGATAAATGCCACCTTGTATAACGTGATTGGAATGGAGACCATATGATCGAGCAACATTTAAGTTTCGATCTGACAAATGCGAAATATATATTAATATTAATACTTATCAAACCAAAATATCGTTGATATCAGCGGAGTTCCGTATAATGGATTCCAACATTTTATAATTTTTATACATACCTCGTTGAGGTGTGCTTGAAATTTCAATTTAATGTGAAGCAAGACGCCCAAATCTTTAATAATATTGCAGTTCGAAAGTTACGAAAATTACATTTATTTATATTAAAATCCAAGGCATTATTTATACACCACTCATCAATTTCACTAAAAGGTTCAAAGTTAATATACTTTATAAAATTTCAATGATGGAGCTATTCACAATAGCGATAAAGTATCCAGTATTTTAAGTACTATTCAAATTAAACTGATTATCAACTTGATCTTAGAAGGATTATCAGATGTACATATAATCAAATAACTATAAGACACGTTAGAAATATTAAGGAACTTTCGCTCAGTAACATTTTATCGAAACATCAAAACGATCGCCCAGGTTAACGGTCAAGAAGGTTTCGCTGTGTGCTTAGTATGTTCGGAATTACTATAAGCTGATTCCATCATGCTAAATATTCAATTCGAAGCTCTACTGTTAATAAATGACACTATATTGAAGCTGGCGATCGACCAGACACAGTAAGAATTAGCGAATAAGAAGGGTGTTGTGTGCCACCAAAACAATTATTGACACGCCCACCAAAAGCTCTAAAAGCTTGGTTTATCGCAATTTCAAGGATTAAATTTTTTGTGGTTTAAAACACATCACATTATGGATAACTTATAGTTTATAAATTATATTTGTTCCTCATTTTTATATATCCAAATGGAAGGGGAACTAAAATTTATTTAAGTCTATTTCTATACTTCACAAAAAATAAATTCGTTTTTTAACTCACCACGTACCCCATACTTCTGCGGTCTTTAGGAACCTGGTATTATGTCTGTTAAGTCTTTAGATACTTATTTAAAAAGGTAATCGGATACTGTTAACATGTCTGATGCAGCCACTGTGTGGCAAAGAATTGTTCCAGTACTTTCTACATTCAATCAGGGCAACTCAAAAACAAGAGTGTACTATTTTATAAAGCAAATAGAAGTGGTCGATCTCTCTGGCGATTTTAATGATCCGGAGCACTTGATGCCTATATACTTCCTAATTGGCCCGCGTTTAATCAGCATTTCGCATACGAACATAACACACAAGGAAGTAGGTTATCCACGTTAATTATGTCTTAGCTCATAGCATATAGCATTTAGATGATATCACATTACCATAATATGAATGACAACGGTAATTTTTATGTTTGGATGCAAATCGAATGTATTTAGATTATTAATTTTTGAAAATGTACAAACTTGTCCAAGTATAATTTTTTATGTGAGCTTTATTAGTTGCGTAATAGTTTTTGTAAAATATTTCACCATTTGGGCTCTGCCGAGTAAGTTTTCTCTGATTTAACAAAAAAGAGGACAACGGATATATTCATTGTAATAGTTTTCACTATTTGTAAGTATGTATATTTTATCCAGTACAAACATACATAAAACAGTCGCATTTCATTGCTACGGTTGTCAGCAATATTTAATGTGTTTAAAAATGGGTTAAATGCAACTCCGTCACTAATTGTTTACCTGCAGCAGTAAATATCGATCGCACTCTCTGTGGAACCAGGAGTGCAGTAATACTTGTACACTTACGTTAGTTTAAAAATACACGACTAATTTTACATTTACATTGTAATAGATGAAAACGATTTATTAAATCAAAAACAACATTAGGTAGTTTTAAATTAGAACACTTGTTACGTTTCATATTGTTGAATTTATTTTCCTGACATTTGCTTCGATTAGCGACGATAATTTACAAATTTGTAATTTCTTTGGTCGGTCATCGAAACATATGTCAGGAAAATAAATTAAACAATACGAATCATAACAAGTGCTCTAATTTAAAATTACCTAATGTTATAATTTCGTTTCATCAGGATTGCAGTGAGCAAAGCCTCTACCGTAAAATAAAAAATGATTAGTATTCATTTTCCGTTGCAACTAAAATGAAATTATTACAACCAAATTTAAATAACGCAAATACAATCAAACATATACGTAAAAGCTTAATATAGATGATTTAAATGGATAAATGTGCCTGAATAATTTATTTAAAAAAATAATAGGCATGAAATACAAACGCTATTTTTGTAGGCCTAAATAAATCATATCTGCTGTTTGCATACAGCATAAAATAACATATGGTGGTTACAATAGCCGTACAAAATTTCAGCCTCAACGTTTCACGTTTCACTGTTTTATTAGTATTCCAGTATATCTGCATGGAAAATAAACAAACTGTTTGATAGTACTCTCACACTTCTATTACAATTTAATTTATGGAAAATCATAAATTACGGTTAGAATATTCAATATTCTCCACTATAATTCCTGCGTCATTGAGGAAGTGAAACCCAATAAATGTTAATCGTATTATCATTAATCGAATTAGTATTATTAAAACCCCTTTCTAAGGTAATTTCGTATAAACATGTAACCTATAAAACACAAATATGAATTATAATGTAATATTTATTAAGTCTTGATTATTAATTAATAATATAAAAGTAATAAAAACTCATTAATACAGTTACACGGCATCAATTCATAACATGTAATAATAATTACATAATTACAATCACGTGTAAGTAAGATATAAGAACTGAAGAGGGTTATTAATTTGTTTGTTCCTTATAATTGATACATATGCTGACTTTTATGATATGCATTTCAAATTGTTCACTTTTAAATATGCACGAGAAAAATAACTTCCGAATAATAGTCTAATAATTACTAGTAATCTTAATGAATTCAGTTTAAATAACAATATTATACAGGGTGAGTTTATTTAGATGTTCTCTATGGGGATCTCGGAAACTATAATAAATACAAAAACGGTTAAATGGGGAAAGAAGTGTAGATTTACGAGAAAAATAAAATTACACTTTCAAAGGTAACTAGATGTTTAAAAAAAGGAAAAAGTGTCAATTTTTTCAAATCAATATAACTGTTATTATATTATATTCGTGTAGAAATCGCATAACTTATATTGAAATTGTTAATCTAAAGTTTAAAGTTTTAAACCATTTTAGCAATGCTTTTACGTTTATCATCTACTACCGACCAAAGATAACAATACCCTTTATTTTGTGGTGATGCTTCATACACTGTTAATAATTTACGGCTATAATATAGAGGTGATAACTCGGAACACGGTATTTGTGGTACACTTTCTAAATCAAAACTTGCCGATACAAATTTTTTGTCATGAATCGTCTTTTGTTTATCTAAGTTTTTTGCTCTATTAGCGTCGTTTTCTCGATTAATATGAGAAAGGTAGTCTTCCGACTTTACGGTCATTGTTTCTTCTTTCGCACATAAAAGATATTGATCTTTTTTTGATTTAAAAAAGATAATTTATTTTGCGTACAAAACACTCATCTCTAAGTTATAGCAGAAATAAATTATTTGCCATGACTTATTTTTGTATTTGTATTGATAAAGTAGAGTTAAGGTATTTTCGCTGGGTTTGGCGACGACAAAAGTGTGATTCAATTACAGTATGTGATGCAGTTTTACTTCATTCAATACGTTCGGTTTCGTTCTATTTACCGGAGAGTTTTTTCCTCTTCAGCCTTCCTTTCCATAAGTTACACTATTACTACTTTTATTTAATAGAGCCGTATCAACGGGTCCATGACTTATTGACAAAGTTTTTAAATAAACAAACTCTTTGTTTCTCTCTATTTCTAAAAAAAGTTATAAAATTTTGATATATTTTTTACGGGCCTATTTGAATTTCTAACTCACTTTCTTTGACACGCAGTGCTTATTTTTAGTTAGTACTCAGTATTACTTAAAAAAAATCCTTTTGTTTGTCATAGGACAGTTTGTGAAATTCTTGCCTAAAATCTTCTGAAAAATGTTTGGTGCATTTATAATGAGAGTTACTGCAATTTATATTTTTCGGTATTTTTGCAACCACTTTCTTACCTTTCGAATTAATGTAAGGTAAATATGATTTTTTTAAGTAACTTATTTTTGCCAAGATTTGTGCCTTGTGGGTCTTTACTTCTCCATCTATGATTTTGTGTAGAATCTATCGTCGTCTTACTTTGTCTTTCACTGGTAGAAACGATATTAATAGGATCTACATTGTCAAATTCTTCAAAGGGATCCGTAAGATCATTAATTATTTCTTAAACATTTTTGTGGTAATTACTTAAACTATTCACTTTTTATTAAAAAAATCAAGCTTTATAATCTTTCATTAATTTAAATATTACTTACTAGAGTCAAATAATGGCAAAAAAAATAATGGAACAAACATGATGACATGATAATAATGAACGGGAGAAACAGACTAAAAGCACTTAGTGATTTTCTCCTGTATATTTAATTTAAAAATGGACTTGATCAATTATGAATTTACAAAAAGGGCATTTTTTAGAGAAAAAAGGTTTATTAAAATTATTCCATGAAAATGTCGGTATTTTTTAGATACATTGATGTTAAACAATTAAAATCTTTTAATTTGTACTTGGCCACTTTGTCCTGTATACCAACGACATATAATGCATGTCTACTGAAGTACAATCAATTATTAATCCCCATATTTAACATGTTATAGAAGAGCATCTTAATAATCATATTTTCTACAAATTAACTATTCTTAACTTTTGGGGCTACGAATTTTGTAAATGTCTAAAATGACGTATTATTACAATATACAATAAAATAATAAACAAGTGAAAATCAAGTTACTGCGATTCTTGTATGGGTTCTTCTATAAGTCAGAATGGAAAGCAATGTTAGTGTTAGTGTGTCATTTGCTTGCAACAATATTTCTGTAATTTAAATATAAACATTTATAAAGACTATGTTAAAGTAAAATTAAAAAAATAAAAATAATATACTTAAAAGAAAGTCTTTCTTGAGTTACGTGAAGATTTCATTAATAAACTTGGAATAAAATACTATATAATGGTCACTTTGTAATCGAAATATACATCTAGCTCAAATAAAAATTATTTATGAAGAAACTGTTATTTAGTGTTTTATTACAAGTTTATACTTAAATGAGTTTCACGCTGTTGAGTATATTTAGTGTTGCATTTGAAATATAATAAAATACACTTTTCACTTACCACAATTTTGGTGTTTTTTTGAATTTTTCATCAAAATGTACCACCAAGTAAACGCCAATAACATTCAAGAATAAAATGAAATAAAAAAACCAAGATGTTTTAAAAATATTTCATCACGGGTTAAGTGAGCAATTAGTTAAATATGTTGTATAGTGATTTTACCATCACAATAATATTCAAGACCGGAATACTTAATTAGTGTTCTTGGTATAGATAATGTCATAATGATATCATGTCAAAAGTATAGCCTACCTCTGGTCAGGCACTATTTAATAATAATTTTCTTTATTTACTATTTTATTTATAACTTGAAATATCTCTGTATTATTTCGGAAAATATTGATTCTCAGTTACAAGAGAGGATTGTGACTAATTTTGAAAAATTATGAATGTGCGCTTTCAGAACTCACGCATCGGTTATAATTTTGCTAGCATACCTGAACAAGTACTTCTCAAATCTTAATTTTCATTAGATGTTGAAAATCCCTAATAATATGGACGAATATATTTTAAATTTTTTAATACCTACAGTATCCCTTATCCTATATTTTTTGGCCTATTAAAAATTACTCTTGAGTAGTTTATGTTGCCTATATTATGTGCTGCTATAAATATTCCCACTTGTGTCTGGAATAACTTGCTCGCTATTATTCACCGTAGTTACATTAAATGTTACAAAGTTTACATGTAAATTGATTCAAATATTACCTCTATCTCGCAATGTCCTGGTTGTAAAGATAATTGTCATTAAGAAGTAACGCAATCAGTAAAGGCGTCTGAAGTTGTCTCAACTGTCTCGATTGTTTGATAATGACAAGCTGAAGTTGTCGAAACTATAGTTACAAGTGTAAATAAAAAGTGATACAAACAAAGTTAATTGTTTATTTATTTTGAATTTATCAAAATGTATCACGAAGTGAAAGCCTCCACAATTACTTATTTTTGTCTCAACTGATTTGTCTAATAATATAATTGTAAATCTCATTGTGTCCTTGAATCAAATGTAATTATTTGTATTTATCTTTGGTCTCCTTCCTTAAAAAAATACACTTTAAAACAAATTACTAAAAAATGGTGATGTAGTAATAATAGTAATTTCCCTATATTTTTCTCGAAAACTATGAGGTTTACGCAAAAATGTTATTCTTAATAATTTATTCACTTTTGAATTCTCTACAATTATTTATGATATAAATTTTATGTAACTTTAATAGTTTATTAGCAATTGGCAAAAAAATATCAAAATTTAAATTTTTATTTTTTTTCTCAAAAGTTATGAATTTTATGAAAAAGATGTTTTAATAAAATTTGTCCAGTTTCTCTTTGCCTTTAATATTTGTATAAAAAGTTTTGTAATATTTTTCATAATAAAAAAAATATTTGAAAAAAACAAAAAACGGTCTCGAGTAAACTTTCGGTTTTTAATTGTTCACCAAAAGTTTCTCAGTTCTAGTTCTAAACAATAAAACCTTAAGTTTAAAGATTCATCTCAATCGGATCATTCGTTTTTGAGATACAGCGCCCACAGACATTTTCACGCAAGAAAACAATACTTCCCCTATATATACTATTTATATAGGGAATGTAAAAATAACTATTCTTAAAATTTTGGCCGAAAAAAGCACGGGCGGAGTTCACAATTAAATATGTTCTTCCACTCAAACGTCATACATCACCATGATGTTAAGGCAGCAAGAATCCTCTTCAACATCTGGGTTGTTTGCTTTCTGTTTCTGTTTTTTCTTGTATCACCTTTTCTGGGGAGATTTTTTGTTTTGAAGAAGCATTAAAATTAGTCTGCAACTCTATTTTTTAAATAAATAATAAAAGAGTGTTTTTAGATTTTATACTAAGCAAGGTTATAGAATCTAAATGAAAATAAAATAAGGACAATACTATTCAGTATTCATATAGTACCACTACGCTAAGATTCAATCATGACCATAAACTTAGTTGGCGACATCAGTGGGAAGATATTAAAAATATGATAAATAAATACTACTATTCAAACCATCCTCTAAGATGCTGACTCACCACATCTAGCCCAACCAATACTTTGGTCCATCGAGCCGGATGTTTAACCGGGTGTGTGACAGAGCTCCAACAAGATGTTTAGTCGATGTTGTCAAAAATCTACAGATAATTATAATATATATATATATATATGATATACTATGTGGGAATTATCATATTTGATAAGTGAATTATTAATTCTGCAATAGCAGGGTCTTTCGTAAAACGCCAAAGCGTAATTCGTTTCGTATATTAACCCTAATTGCGAGTGCAATTAATATCTCGAAACTAATATTTATTATAGTAAACAGACAAACACCTGTTGTTTAGTCCTTCGTGAACGCCACTATCACAAAAAAAACTAATGCGCCGAAAATGCGAGCGCGGGAGTTGATGATTCGTCATATGAGTCTGGAGAAATCGCGAAAACAACACAAATGAATAAAGAGAGGAAAAGGAGCAGATCGAATGAATATAGAGGACAAAGACAAATAGCGGAAAGTGACATCTTTGCAGGTAGAAAGAAGAAGAAAATACAAGAAGAAAGAAAGGAAAATAAAAACAAATTGTGGAACAAAACAAAGATAGGCCACAAGAAAACAGAAAGAGAAAATATGGAGGAATTGAATGAAATGATGAAGGAGATGACAGAGATTTAAAAAAATGCAGAATAATTAAGAGAAGAAATAAAAGAAAAAAGGCGGTATGAAGACGAAACAGAATAATTGGGAGTATGATAAAAAATTGAAAAACACTAAAATATTTATAGATAGGGCTGAAAGACCGCAGGTCTATAGCCCAGACTGACTAACACCATATATCTGTTTCATATTAATTGTTAATATTGTATGAATTATGTTTGTCCAAATAAAGATGTATGTATATATATTTATAGACAACAATATGACCACAACACAGAGAGAAATTCAAAGAGGAAGAGCTGGAAAATGAATTCGAAAGAATTGATGCAGAGATAGTCACAATAACAGAGACAAAAAGAAAAGGAAAAAATATACACAACCAATAACAAACACAAAATAATATATAGTGGGGTAGATAAGGATAAAAGTGCAGCTGCAGGAGTAGGTTGCATTATACGCAGAGACATAGAACACCAAATAGAAACATGGCGAAAAATATCGTCAAGAATATTAACAGTAACATTAAAAGTAAACAAAAGAGTAAAAAACAATAATTATAGTATATGAACCAAATGAAGACGATTAAGTCAGCAACAAAGAAGCTTTCTGGGAACAATTAAACGAAATAAACGAAGCGACCACCGGAGAAATATATGTAGCAGGAGACCAACAGCAGAAGGTGATACACAAATACACCAGGGATTTAGTATGTAGAAATGAAAAATCTATAATAGATTGTGTAGTGACAGAACAAAAAAGAAAGTGCAAAATCGTAGATACAAGAGTTAAGAGAAGCTTCGAAATAGCAAGTAATCACTATCTGGTAGAAACTACACTTAAGGAATAATATCAAGACAAAGAAAAAGAAAACTGCAATTAACTACAGCAATAAACTACAAGATAAGATCATACAAAGTAAGAGATAAATAAAGAAACAGCAATAAAGCAACAATATAGAGAAAATGTGGAATAACTTAAAAAGAAGTATGCTTGAGGCGGCACCAGAGAAGTGAAGTTTAAAAGAGTACAAATAAGAAACACCAGACAGCCTGGTGGTCATACATGAAAAGATAAAAGAAAAGAAAAAAGCATGACAAAGGTACTTAAATTACAAAAACAATAACAACGAAAGATAACAAGAAAAGTGAAAAATAGTAAAAGACGGGGTCAGAATAGCTAAGACCAGGGATTGGAAAAAGTTAGGTACGTCAATGGAGAATAACGCAAAGAAAAATCAAAAGGTATTCTACAAAATTTTAAAAGGATGCAGAAAAGAAAAAGGGTAAAAGGCGGGATAAATACAAGATAAACACGGAAGAATGCTGAAGGAAAATGAAGAAATAATAGAAAGGTGGAAGACTTACTAGATACAAATAACGACAAGGAGCTAGAGACAAGAAACAGCGACAACAGTAACGGAGAGTATCAACGAAAATGAAATACTGGCAATAATAAAGGAACTGAAAATACGAAAAGCACCAGGACACGACCAGATAACAACAAAATGACTGAACAAAATGTGGGAGACAAATAACATACCAAAAAATTGGCAAACAGCGCTAATTATTCCAATACACATTAAAAGCGACAAGATGATATGCACCAACTATAGAGGTATAAGACTAATAAGCATAGGAATAAAAATAATAGAAATAACAATCAACAAGAGGATAATAGCAAAAGCAGAACACTTGCTAGAAAAATCATAAAGCGGTTTTAGGAAAGCAAGATCCTCACAAGACAACATCTTTACAATAAAACAAGTCACAGAAAAAAGAATAGTAAAGAATAAAAACACATATCTAGGATTTACAGACCTAGAAAAAGCGTTTGACATGATATCAAACTACGGAGAATACTAATGGACTGAGACAAGGAGGAGGACTGAGCCCAACACTATCCATCATATAAATTGATGAAATGATAAAGAGTATGATGACAGAAATAATCAAAACAAACATAGGATACAAAAATATATGAAATTGGACAAAATATAAGAAGGAGCATACGCGGACGATATAGTATTGATAAAAGAAAATGAAAGGAATATGCAGCATAACCTGAACACATAGAATAAACATATAAAGAAATATAACATGAAAATTAACTACAACAAAACAAAGGTAATGATAACTCACAAACTATTTTAACGTACATTCAATCATTTTTAGTTTATTTTACAGAAAGAAATACGTTCAAACTAGTGTTGCTTTGATAGCCTTGCTATTTTGTAACACGAAAATTACATTTGTATTATTCATTAATCAATGTCTGTCGAAGTATTAGCTAGAGAAGTAGTTGTTTCAAAAGTGACTTGTTCTTGTAGTCTTAATAAGACTCATTTGTTGTAGATTTTACGAAAATATTTTCGTGTTTTTTCTATTTATTAAAGGTAATGATAGTAGGAAACGGAAAGAACACATAAATATAAAGATAGAACACATAGGATATAACAATTGGAGCAATTCAAATACCTAGGAGTAGAAATCACAGAAGATAGAAAAAGGAAGGGCGACTTAAGCAACAGAATAAATAATACAATAAAAAGGTACTAGGCAATCAATAACATACTTAATAACAAGAAAGAGATAAGTAGAAAGACAAAAATGAGTATATACAAAACCATTTACAGACCTATTCTGAAATATGGAAGTGAGACGTGAAAGCTAACAAAGAGAAATAGAAGTAGACTACAAGCAATAGATATGAAATATCTGAGTAACGAGAAGAGACTGGATAAGAAATAAAGACATAAGAGAAGACCTGGAATTTAAATCAATAAGTTTATAGAAAAGAAACAAATCAGCTGGTGGGGACACTTAATCAGGATGGAAAGCACAAATCAAACAAAACAAATTTAGAAAGCAAGAACAGAAACAAAAGAGGACGAGGAAGAACAAGAGAAAACTGGGACAACTAACTAGAAGTAATAATAAACAATAGAGGAAATACAGCCAAACAAGCAAAGGAATTGGCAAAGAAAAGAAGATGGTAGAAAGAGTTCATAAATAAATAAAATAAAAGTTATGTAACAAAGTAATATAAAATGCATAGCATACACCCAAAGGTATAAAACAAAAAATCGTAATCCTCTTTATAACATAATAACCTCTTTGATTTATTTTATCATTCACCTACGATTTACGAACTAATTGTTGAACAAACTTCTATTAAATATCAAGCCGAGTAAAAATAAAAATATGTTCAGAAGTAAGTTGATATCTACGTGTTACGTAATGTCATTTTTAGTATTTTTTAATTGGAATGATATGTGCAATAATTACAATGAATTGTCTCCTTTGATAATATTTGTTATTATTAATACCTTACATTTAATAGTGTTAATAATATTGATGCAGAATTATATATAGTAAACTTACATATTATATATGTATAATTATACAAGCATGTAACTAAAACTTAATATTTATTTTAATGAAATGTTTTGCCTGAAACACGATTTAGATTTATTATCCATGATGTTTTTATGCATGTTGGCTGGTGCAACGAAAGTTTTCTTAATTTTTGAAGTTGCCACTGCGACAAACAATATTAATGCTAAAAGTTTTGCTTACTCCGGTAAACATATTACACTTTTTTTCAATTTTTCCACTTTGTGCAGCGACCTCAGTCGTGACCCTTGGAAAATAAGCAATAACAAGATCCGAGTTGGCGTCCGTTCCGCCAACTTCTTACATCAGATGGTTACCACATGTTGAAAAATTGGACACGTAACGGATTTTCAGACGTGTGCAATTTTCCGATTATAATTTTCTTAAAAGCACTGTAGATTATGATGGGTGGAGCGGAAAATTATGCCCGTGCATCGTTAGCGTACGCTATCAGTTCGAACTCTTAATCGAATATGGCAGCATTATTGCTGACGTCACTTACTAATGTGATTGATTTGCTGCCTTACATTATGTTAATGTAAAGTGAGTTATTGGAAAAGTTAATTAGAGGTTTAAAGAAATCGATTTTGATGAAAATCACATACTTGTAACTACTACGACATATAATCATATGAAGTCAGTATAATAACATACAATCAGTTCTACATTTAAGAATATCAAGGAGAACTATGGCACTTTATAATATTTTGTACTTTTAAAAGTAATACAATTTAATAAAAAGTGACTATCATTGATAGTGGACTATCGCATAGTAACAAACGCCATCATATTTTTATTTTGATATATAATTATTTTATCTAATTAAGTGGCTGATTTTCATTTTTTTTAACTCACTACAATTGTTTCGCCACACTGTGGCTTCTTCAGGTGAAGAATATACAAGAATGTATCAACCAACTAAGTGCCTCGTCAATCAGTTTATAATTATTCTTGTAACATATGATTCCATATTAATTTAAATCAAATTATATGGAGTAAAAATGTTACTTTATTGACATTTCTGTACTAAGAAACTTTTTATGTCTGATGATTTGTGTTTAATACAATAAGCAACATACGGAAATATTTTTATTCATTTATTAATTCCTGATATAAATATATTGATGATAACACAGACAGGATAATACTTTTAATAAATTTACTAATAATTTAAACTGTCAAATCGTAAATCTCACTTAGACTATTAAACAAATCACTTGTAACTTAAAAGAACTATTTGCCTCGTTAGATCTTATTATTTTTAAAATTTTTATAAATCTAGTAATGAGTCGTAATCTTATTAATGGTTACTTACCATATACATATAATAAAATTTTGTCATTTCAAGAAAAAAAAAAATACAAAAACCGCTGAAAATGTGACTATTGTTAGAAAACTTCCGCTATAGCATAAAAGCTCTCTACGGCGTGGCATATAATAATAATAACAGAAATCATACAAAACTAACTCCAAAATACGAGCTACCGAAGAAATTCTAAATTTATACGACATTTTACGCATATACACGTTGTCCCCTGAAATTTTGAATATGAGTAATGTAATATGTATTGTATCACGATTATTATTATTGGTTGCCATGGTTGTTGCTGCAATATGCATGTCAATTTGACTTATATAGCTTCAAAATGTTAACAGGAATTTTATGATCGTCTGGGATATTATTTGGCTCAATAAAGAAATGTTTTCGAACATTGAAAAAGATGAACATTCTCGTGATTTGTTCTTTGTTACGTCAGAATTGTGTAAATATGTTTCATTTTAATTCCCAATTTTATTACAAATTAGAAATTGCTGATTATTTCCCGTTGATCAGTCCATTAAAATACGTCACGAGCGTGGTAACTAAGTAACGAGTAATGCATTTAAATGCCCGTATTCAAAATTTCAGGGGACAACGTGTATAATACTGACTATGTACAGAATTATAAAGCCATGAAAAAAAAAATTAATGAACAACTGATAGCATCAAAGAAAAACTATTATGACTATAAACTTGTGAACACAGATAACATAAACAAAACCACTTGGGATAATACAACAGTCAACACAACCGAATAAACATACACCTGTGAATACTAACGAATAAAATTAACTCTTTTTCAATACTGCTTTAAGAACATTAACAAAACTTCCCAAATTAGTCTATCACGATAAGATAATGCAATTTGAAACATCCATATTCTTAAAACCAGTTACTGAAGAGGAAATACTCAGCATAGTCAGTTCCTTAAAATATACAGCGGCAACAGGTTTGGATGGTATCTCGGTAGAGGTAATTAAAAATTGTATCCACTTTACCAAATATCCCTTAAAAAACATAATAAACAAATGTATTGAAACTAGAGAATTTCCAGATAATCTAGAAATGTCGATAGTCAAACAATTTTCAGAGGAGGGGATCCAAGCACCCTTTCAAACTTTAGGCCAATCAGTCTGCTAACACACTTTTCGAAAATATTCGAAAGAGTTATAAATAACAGACTTACCTAATTTTCCATTAACATAATCTATTTCATAAACTACAACACGGTTACCTTAAACACAAATCAACCAATACGGCTCTAGTGGAACTAATAAACTTCATATGTCATGCAATAGTCACTAGAGACATTTCAATAGGAATTTTCTTGGACTTAGCGAAAGCTTTCCATTGTGTAGATCATAAAATACTACTAAACAAGCTAAATAAATATGGTATACGAGAAATCAGCCATAACATAATAAAATCATATCTACACAATCGAAAGCAAAAAGGTCAATATTTTAGATAGGGTAATAGTATTGAGTCTAATATCTCGAAAGTGACTGCAGGAATTCCCCATTTTGAGCTCAACTTTATTCATAATGTACATACATGCCATTTTTGATAACATAACATCTACGGACGAAACTATGATTAGTTATGTGCATGGCATATGCAAAATTAAACCTTTCGTAAATTGCAATACATTAATGTTAGTCTATAAATACGGAATCACATGTTAGGGGGTGTCCAACAATATAATAAGAATATTCGTAACTCAAAAAGCAACGATAAGATTAATGAATCGACTGCACTACAGAGCCTCGAGTCGCGGAATTTTTAAATCAAACCAAATATTTACTGTTGTGGCTACATACATATATGAATGTTTAACATATATTTTTAAAAATCAGAGACTACTAATGGATTATCTTAACACAAATTGCCATAACACCAGAAACAGAAACATTAGTTACACATATCCGAGACACAGATCAGCGCTCCTTGAAAAGACTCCTCATCACGCTATGATGAAACTTTATAATACATTTCCAAAATCTTACAGGAATAAAACAGACCTATTTAAAGTTAAACAAGAAATAAAAATTAATATGGAACCGTACACATTAAGAGAATATTTTTCACATTTTTGAAACCAAAATGCAATTTCTTCGGGGTTTTCAAACATTAAACATTTACAAATTTCTAAATTATAACGGGTGTCCAACAATTATTGCAGTCCCGGGTGGCGTTGGAATCAAAAACGTAGGTCAATTCTTTCATGTGCCAAATAAATGAAATGACATTTTAATTGTCAAACATAACTTAAATGTGCATTAAAAATGTCAGTTCATTTATTTGCAACATGTAAGAATCGACCTACGTTTTTTATTCCAACGCCACCCGGGACTGCAATAATTGTTGGACACCCGTTATATACAAGGTGGCGCAAAAGTACTGTCATAGTTTGAATTGGCCGCCATTTTTGCAGATGGCACCAAATGTCAGTGTGCTTCGACATTTATGATGTAGATATATAGTGAATTAGTTCTCAACAAGCCATGGAGCGATGCACACCTCAAGATCGTGGATTAGTTGTTACTGCTTATTTGACAAATTTTAAGTCTGTTGCTTTAACGGAACGTGAATTTCGTCGTTGTTTTTTTGTGTTTCTAGGGCACATAGAATCTTCATGTGATGCAAGAAGATTGCATCCTCTCAAAGTGACTCTTTGGTGCGGCATTTGCAGTGAAAAAGTGATAGGTCCTTATTTTTTTGATGACGCCGATGGCGCCGTCGTAACCGTAAATGACGAGCTTTACAGACAGATGTTAAACGAGTTTTTTTGCCGCAAGTTACTGCATTGGGTCTCGATCATTGTTGGTTTCAACAGGATGGAGCAACCGTTCATACAGCTCGGATAACTATGGAGATTTTGAGACACCAATTTCCAGGTCGAGTGATATCCCGTTTTGGAGATTTGAATTGGTCGTCCAGATCTCCAGATCTAACAGCACCAGACTTCTTTCTTTGGGGCTTCTTAAAATCTCACGTTTACCACAATAAATCCCGAACCTTGCAAGACTTAAAAACTAACATTGGAGAAGAAATTGCGAATTTGAAGCCAGATGTTTTGCAAGCTACAATTCAAAATGCCGTAAAATTTTTCCAAGTAATGTAACCAATATTATATTTTCAAATAAATTTTGGATGAAAACAGAGCTCTTCATTTTTCATTTATAACAAAATGGCAGCCAATTCAAACTGTGACATTACTTTTGCGCCACCTTATATATACATTTATATGTGTTATGTGCTGTGTATATCTTATAGAAATAAACATTATTATTATTATTATATATGAGACAATTTTTAAAACTATCCTCAAACTGTTTGCAATTAAGGGTTTTTAACGCATCCGGAATTTTATTATAAACTGCAGGTATAGCCAGGTGATTTTTCGAACAGTGTGTTTTGGGGTTTGATTTAATATTATAATATTATTGTGGTACGTCTGCTATGTATATGCCAGCGAGGGTAAGAATTCTATCATAACATGATTCGATTCGTTTCA
Source organism: Ontholestes murinus (assembly GCA_963969525.1). NCBI lineage: Eukaryota > Metazoa > Arthropoda > Insecta > Coleoptera > Staphylinidae > Ontholestes > Ontholestes murinus. Next base: position 4,351,278 of record OZ018398.1, on the reverse strand, counting down.
TGTTAAAAATTAGACGAATTATTGGCTCTTGCAAATTTGCAACACGAACAGTCTGTTAAAATTATTTAGCCCTTATTATTTAGTTTGAACTGAGCGCCAGTATAGGCAGTATTGCCGCTTTTCCTTTATTTTATTTAAAAGTTATACTCATCTGGAATGGTAACACTGCTCTCGCTGATAATTTCGTGTCATTTTGTTTATTAAATTTTTTATTTACTTTTCGAATGACAATGTTTTATTGCTATTATCTAAACTGGCTTCAAATATTTGTTAATATGTTTTTAAATACTGGTAAATATACATTTTATTTTAAAGTTTTAGTTTATTTCTGCCCGAGTGTAAAATGTTTTAGTTATAAAGCTACTTATTTGTGTGAAACAATTTTTTTCGGCTGCACGAAATAGTTGTTATTCAACACGAAGGTTACTTTGAAGCAACTTAGAATAAACGCGTAGATGGAGCGCGAAAAATTCTGAAAAAATTTGTCAACCCTCTTTGAACCATTTTCGTGGGTTAATTTTTCTGCCAATCAAAAATAATTTGGTATTAAAAGGGTTAAGTTTGTCCTTCCCCAAGCTAGTATATTATTGCTCAAATTTAAGTGCACCAGAGCGTAGTAAATATCTATTAATACCTTGTTAATATAACACACTTTTAAACTTTATTTGTAACTATGGTTTTAACAGCTTTCGCCTTTCATTTTCAAACTATACTTCAAAATTTTTTTTACAAAAAACTTTTATAAACAATTTTACAAACAATTTTTAGATGGCGTTGAACAAAGAAGTATATATTAGGTCAGTTTGGTCGTTTATAAGTAGAATTTTCGGATTACGTTTAATTTTATAGATTTCGAGAGACTCAAATAAATCCATTTTTAAGTCTTTTTTGGCGAAATGAATTATCCCAAGCAAATCTGTGTCGTCAAAATTGTGATTATTATTTAGCAAATTATTAGCAAAAGTTGATTTTTCATTTTTGTTACTATATGAACTTATATGTTCTTTTAGTCTAATTTTAAAATTGCGACTTATCTGACCAATATATACTCCTTTACAAGTGTTGTAAGTTAATTTATAAATGCCTGATTTATTTATTTTATTTATGAGAGTTTTATTATTATATATAACATTAAATAATTTGTTCGGGGATTATAGAGAAACGCTAATGTTATGTTTTCCGAGGATGTTTTTAACTCCATTGCTAATTTTACCAAACAAGGTCAATAATTTTTCTGCCAACCGCTAATAAAGTATAGAAGATACATGAAATTTTAGATAACAAATAATTGTAAACAATTAAAAAGTGAACAAATTATTAAGAATATACTTTTTGCGTAAACCTAATAGTTTTCGAGTAAAATATACGGAAAGTACTATGATGGTCAGATCACCATTTTTGAAGTATAGTTTGAAAATGCGAAGCGGAAGCTGTTGAAACTATAGCCACAAATAAAGTATGTGATATTAATAAGGTATTTACAATAATTTATATGCATAATAATGTATCACAAAGTAGAGGCCTCCACAATTACCTATTCAAACAGCTTTTCTTGTACAAGATTTACGTCCACATTTGTTTCGTGATTACTTCTACTAGTTTAATTGTTGCTGTTTCTGTTGACTTCTTCTGTCTGAATCCATGATAGTTTTCTCTAATCAATCTATATTTAGTTACCGTTTTTAATTTCATGTTTTCCGGCTATTAATATTAAAGCTATCTTGAATAAAAAGGAGATTATCATTAATATTGTACTTAAAACTCTTTAGAAATATTTCCCTCAATATCTAATGGGTTTTCCATTAAAAGGTTTTATTTGAGATTTAAAAAAAACGAGAATATTTTAAGAGAAATCAATGGATATTTATTTCATTGTAAAGATAAAGGTATGCCATTAACGATGGAAAACGATATCAGCCAAATGGCCACAACAACTACGGTTGCAGCACCATATCCTTTTCATGAAATTTCCCATGACCAATTCCTGTCCTGGATAATTTCATGAATTCCATCTTTAAGGTCTTGAATCGATTATGAAGCATTGATATAGACCTTATCTTTCACGTGGCCCCAAAGAAAAACGTCTAAATGTGTTAAGTCACAAGATCTCGGGGGCTAATTGTGATCACCTCTTTGCAAAATAACACGGCCAGGAAACTTTTCTTGCAAAATTGATATTGTTTCGTTGCTTGTGTGTCTTGTTGAAAATAAACGTCGTCCACATCAATATCTTCCAATTCATGCCATAAAAAATCATTAATTATAGCTCGATAGCGCAATCCAGTCACCGTACCGGTTGTACCAGCCTCATTTTCAAATAAGTAAGGTCCAGTCACATCGCCAGTCCAAAAAACAGTGACAAACGCACCAAACAGTGACACGTTGAGGATGGAGAGGCTTTTCGAAAAGAATTCTTGGATTTTCCGAGCCCGAAATGTAGAATTGCCACATTCGTGTAGCCTCCGAGGTGAAAATGGGCCTCAGCACTGAAGATTTTTCGATGAAAATCCGGATCATTTTGATGCATTTCAAGGATCGAATCAGCAAAGATAGAAGATTGCTGGTGATCGACCGGCTTAAATTCCTGTGTAAACTGAACTGTAAAAGCCTTCAAACCTAAGTCTTTATCCAAAATACGGTGTAATGTCGTTTTTGAAATGTCTAATTCCAAAGATCGGCACAGAATCGACAAACCTGGATTTTCGTTAACAATATTGGCTACAGCAGCAATATTCTTAACTGTTTTTGATTCTTCACATCACTAAGTTGTCCCAATAGCTCAAATGTTTTAACCAGGTTTACTATTGCTGGCCGAGAAGGTGCTTCACGGCGACCCAAAAGTTCTTTAGTTTGGTGAACTGTGACTGCGAATTTTTCACCATTTCTGTAGTGAATATTAACAATTTCAATGCGTTGTTGAAGCGCGCATCGTTGCATTTTTACTAATGGCATATTTTTTACTTGTCAGATGTCAAAAGATGATAGCTGCAAAATTGACAGCTGTCCAGATAGCTATTCAAAATGAAACCTCTTATTGGAAAACCCTTTATTTATTACTATCTAATACTTTCTGTCATCAAATTGTTTTTTTCTTTACTTTATTTCTGAATCTAAAATATCATGTTTATATTTATTACTAGTTGAACTATTGGAATTAATCTAACACATTTAAAACTTGCATACCATAACCTCTAAATGGATGTTGATAAAAACGATATTTAGAAAACTTCTTAATTTCTCTATTCTGGTTGCCAATCGACAGAGTAGTCTTAGAAAAGCTTCTTATTTGATTTCTTAGGTTCTCTAAATTTCTCTAGTTTGGTTTTTGAAAAGAGTATTGTTTCATTACTAGATATGCTAGATGGTTCTCTTTAGTCTGCAAACGCAAATGTTTTGCTGAGCTGCATTTTCTTGAACATTTAAAAGATAAAAAATAGCAGGTTTTTGCCTGTCATATTCTACTGCTGCGGAATATTTCAGGTCCCATTATTAGTTTCAAAGTTACTATATCGATTTTTCAATAATTCTACAAATTATTCTTCATCGCTCTAACTGCTCTATCATCTTTCTCCTCAGTACAGTGGATTAAACAATTAAAATGAATAACTCTATTTACGTAAAGTTTAAGATCGATTTTATAATCGTTTCCTTTAACTTTTCCTTTAAGTGGTCAACCAAACTTATATAATGCTTCTTGGTTTAATAACTAGTATCCATCAACTCATTTACTGAAGTAATGCAGTATCACGACGTTAAATTTAACCTCTTAGTGACACTCAAGGAATGGAACAGTTCAAAGGTACCTTTGGCAGTTTCTGTATCTTATATTTCGTTAAAAGTATAAAATACTTTTAGCCGTACAAGCTATCGTAGACAAAGTTCTGGACATCAAAAAATCCATCGAAAAATAGGTTTTTTCTATTATTTCAGATATTCTACGGATAAGAATTTCCTAATCTATATTTTAAATGTACTCATTGTTATTATTTCTTCAGTCTAGTTGCAACCGAAAATATAGTTTCGCAATGGCTTATTTTGATACCTTGCTATGGAATTAAATTTTTCATTGTACTTAATAAGTCACTACATTCTTTTAGGTTGGCTTTTGCATTTCTTCATCAGTAGATAAATATACAATATGTATATGGTTTTCTATAGTGGAGCCAATGTTTTAATTATAAGAATAGTGACCCTTAGTACATGGTAATTCATTTCTTTATAGTAACTTGATTACAACATTTAGAAAGTTTTTTTCAGTATTTTATTTTGACCAGATTTATATTTCAGACACAAAAGGACCATTATCTAAACCTTATTCAGTATTATACCATTGATAATAGTCACTGTGTATCCGAAATGTACATCTGGTTAAAAATCTATTATAAAACTTTAAACCTTGAGCTGTGTTTTTTTATAAATCAAAATTACTTTTGATTTCATCTGATATGAGTTTGTTCTCTAATAATTGATAATGGTTACTGTATGTTCGAAATGTACATACAACTTGAATTTCGATGTTTAAAAAATTTTAAGTTTTAGTGGTAAAAGCATAGTTGGGATTTAGGTTAGGGGCAACCTTTTGGTGAGCTAAACTTCCTAGGAAAGATCTTTAGGATAATAATATTTTAAATTTACAAATTTCTTGGTTAAGATGACAAATATCTCACTATAATTTTAAATCTACTGTTAAATATGCCAGAAAATATTTAAAAAGTTTTTGAAACAGATCCCACTATATTATATTCATATTGATTTTCAAATGGTTGTTTACAGTTCGTTTCCCAAAATGATATGGAGTGCTGTTTCGTCTTTTAGTCGAAAGAATTAAACAACTAAAATGTCAAATTTAGATTATTTTTGCAAGATATAGAACATAATTTATTAATCTAAATTATTAAATGTGCACACTTACTATGTTTTTAACCACTATAATTTATTATAATATATAAATATATTATAATAAATTATAGTGGTTAAAAACATAGTTAGTGTTTTATTTAGTGTTCATTATGAATTACCACATAGTCGCAACCATCATTATGATATTAAATGTGCGTTTTGTCTCTTAATCGTCGAATGCAAAGATATCCCATTTGCCTAGTGAATATTTTGCAATTTCTTCCTTGTTGATCTGAAATTATTCTTATTCCATTTCAGTATGAGTTCTAAATGGAATCACTCTTATAATCCTAAACTATCTCTTCTAATACTAATCAAATTCTTCAGACGTTTTTCGTTTTTGTGTCTCCTTTAATTCCGCGTTTTTACAATGTATAATAATATGCTGGATAGACAGTCTCCTTTTATTTTGGTTTCTGTAAATCACTTCAGCTCATCGTTTAAACTTAATTTCGAAAGAATTTTTACCCTAATGCAACTTGTCCTTTTGTACTTTTCAACTGTAAATATCGAGGTATTATCCAGAGAAGCAGTTGTTTCAATAAGTGATTTATCTCGTAGTCTTATTAAGACTCATTGTTACAGATTTACTAAATGTTTCCGAATTTTTAATTTTTTGTATATGTAGCCACATAAAATCAGCATGGTTCTTAATGGGAATTTTTTCTACATGAATATTAGAGAAATACGCCACTAGCATTACTGCTAAAAATAACTCCTTGATATACAATAGTGCCTATCTGGTTTTAATAGGATCATAATAAAATAGCTTTTTACCTTATCCTGACTTTCCCCGTCGTTGGTAAGAAAGCTACCATTTCTACATTTCTCCCATCGGTATGTAGCACAAATTTTCAATCTAGTAGTTAATAATTTGAGATCATAAGAATCTTCTTAAGTTATTGGAATACCTCCTGAAATTTGCTGTTCTATTAAAACCTGTGTATTTCTCTCTATAAATAATGCTTTAGCAAGGTCAGAATATCTTTTAATGAAACATTACTAACAGATGCATAATCCTTTTATCCTTGATACGTAGAAGATCTATTTGGTATTTAATGTGTCAGTTTGTTCATTAAATATGTAATTCTCCATTTGATCTCAAAAAACTAACGAAAAATTAAACTTTTTGTTTTAACGAAATAGGCAAGTCGATAGATATGTTTTTCAATTGTTATCGCGGACTCAGATTTTTCCGAAGATTTTTGGTTTTTTGTTTATTAAGATTGACATCAGAGGCTAAAACGTTTGCTTTTAACTTAAAAACGGCCACTGTTAAAAGCGTGATAAAAGTTTCTAAAATAAGTTTTCTATTAAAATGTGAAAAAATAAATCTAGATCTACAAGCGAACAAAAAAGTTTTGAGTAAATAAATTTTAGGAACACCCTGTATAGCATGTTTCCCGTGGTCCGATAGAAGTTTGAATGGCCTAAGGAATTAAATTGATGTTAGTTTAAGCTGTACTAAATTGTAACACTCTTTCAGCTATTCTATTAAACCCGTGGATTTCTTCTGTAAGCAACGCTTAAGCGATATTAAAAAAATTAGAAATCAGTAATAGATGAACAATAGATGCTTAAACCAAAAAACTTCTGAGCAGACGTGTTTCTGTAGTTTTCAATCTATTGCACATATTTTTTAAGAAGGTGAACATGCTTGTTTAAATCCGGATTCTTCTAGCTGTTACAGTACCTCTTAAGAGTTTTAATGTAAGTACTGCCCTTTCGTGATCCCTTGGAGCTACTTTTAGGTAAGTATATTTGCTTTTAAAATTAAGCGTCGAGAAAAATAGTAGAATTATCGAAGTGTCATTAATTTCGTGTAGCTAACAGCTGCTCATTTTAGTTACATTATTAATTACTTACCGCTAGATTTAGTTAGAATTAGCAACATACATACAATAGTGATTATCTTAGCATCCTTAGCCATCGAGAGTGGTCGTATTTTCGTTGTCTATTTGCTTACGGATTTTCCATATCGATTTTATATTTAACCCGACATGATATATTTCTGTACTTTATGATCAATTTATTTTCTTATCATAGGCCTTATAGTTTCAATATTGATGCAATATTCTAATTAGTATAAACCTATAGTTTTGCTTGACCATTTCTTGTGTTTCCTTGTTATCATCGCGTCATGGATTTAATAGAAAATAAAAGTGCTCTTTTAATTCGAAGTTTTGTTAAAATTAGCTTAAATTATCATTTCACTTCTCTCTGGAACTAATATTATTAATATACATCCGAAAGATAATTGTATTTATGACATCCATTTCAAGAAGCAATTCATCATCTTGATGAACTTCTATAAATTAATATTTGATCTTTCTAATAATTCATATATTGTTGGTAGAACGTTTTGCAGTTTATATCGTATAAAATAGCCTTGATCAAGTAGTAGTTGATTTGACATTTTGTTGATATATTCATTTTCTAAATCATTGATATGAAGTAACAAGCCTTCTATTTGCATATCTCCTAGAAGCTTGATGCTTATAGCTCAAAAGCATTTCTGTACATTAAATATATCCGCAGTTTTCATATTTCCAACGTTTTAAGTTCTTCCTACTTATCAAACATTTATTTATATCTTATAATACTTTGGTATGATAACCTACTTCCTGCTGGTCTGATATTTTATTTCTTTTCCAGTTTGATTCAGAAATATTTCGTCTGCTATTTTCTATTATAACCTGTTTCGTACTTTTTAAGCAAATGGTAAATTTATATTATTCACAAAATAATCCAATTGTTCGAACGAGAAGTCTGAATAAAATATTTAAATACACCATGATAATGTGAAGCAATCCCGTTCTCCTTTAACGTAATATTTAAAGTAGGGCATTCGTCTCAGGAATAGAATTAAGTTTGATACTTTTAAAGCTCCGCGGACTCGGCATCTTGAAGCAACATATCGCTTTAAGAAGTTTTCCAGGTGCAGTAGATTAAAGACGTTCTCAAATCCGAGATGAAATGGGATTTTTTACACTTATGTGAAAAGACAAGATGTACCTGTAAAAAATCCACAATCTCCGCAGATCCGCAATGAGTGATAAATTCAATGAAATCTGACTCATCCAAAATGTATTATATATGTCTACTTCATAATTTAGTTTAGTTTATTTGTTTTACAAGTCTTACTAAAAATAATGTGATAAAGTAAAATACACTCACAATAACTTTAAAATTTAAATCGCAACTTGGAGGCGGAGTTATATCATACAAAATAATTTCTGGAAATTAACGGTTAATAAATTGACAATGATGGAAAATTATAGATTGATTACAATAAATTCAAATGTATTTATGTCAGCATACATTTATATTAAAAATTAAAAATATTATATATTCATATCACAAACCGCATTGTTGCATTAAAATAGCAATGTCTGTAAAATGTATAACATAAAATATCTCTAAATTAGCCCACAAACCATTATTTGTATATTTTAACATTATAGTTGTTTAAAAAATAAAAACTCGGCCTGCAGAGCGAGAAAACTGTTATCGACTGGTCAACGCCTCGAACATAGCTATAAATCTTAGTAAAATGTATCTCCTGTAAACACATATTCCGAAACAAAAGAAAATTAAAAGCATACAAAATTTCAATTAGGAAAGACTTAACTACCATACGTTCGAATATTTTAAAGGAAGCTATTTTTAAATTTGATCGCAAAAACGTGTGGACAGATAGAGGAAAAATAATTATTTTAACTAAGAGCAAAAAACTTATGATAACTTGCGACCATTATAATAATAATAACAATAAACATTTATTCCCAACAGACATTACATAATTATTCCAAAAGGAATATTCACAAGAAATGCGTAACTAAATATTTGAAATAGGGAAAGATAAAAATTAAGCTACAATGGTTGAATAAAAAATACCTAAATTAATGAATTAATTATTATCTAAGAGAAAATATACATTCTAAGACTTTTGAGTTGAACACACTAACAGCCGAAATAATAGACAGAGATTAATTCTCGAATTGTAGAATTCTAGATTGATTGTCGTATTTAATAACTTTAAATATTACTAGTTTTACGTTGGCGTCACGGAACAGCTGATGGCACTGTCAATATATCCCCGTGATTGTCAATTAGGGAGCACGTGCAAGGTTTGTTTGCAAAGTTAGTTTGTGTTAGCAATATTATTAAAATCATTTTTTTTGTTGCAATTATGTGTGTATAATAAAATTGTATAAATTTATTTTAATTTATTTAATAATTAAATTCGCCATTTCTTTTTCAAGGGTCAGTTTCATTTAGGTCAGTGTGACATTTAGTAAAAAAAAAAAAACAAAATTAATTTGCGTGTTACAAATAATACAACTATCAAAGCAACACTAATTTGAATGAAATGATTTCTGTTGAATAAAGTAATAAATGAATAAAGTGTATTTTAGATTGTTCAAATGTGACTACAGCATGAAAAATTATGAACAAAAAATTGAATTTAAACTGATTAAATTAAATTAGCAAAAGCAATTTAAAAATCTAGCATTCAAGTTTATAATCATCTGCAGACACGTGTTTCGAACTTTCGCTCGCTTCAGTACAGCTTTATAATAAAATTGATTTTTATATAATTAGTTGATTAAGATCAACGTAAATTATATTCGTTGGTAGCTTTCGATCATGTTAGAAGATATAGTTGTGCATTGCTCATTAGATTAGTAAATGTAGATCATTTAGGTAAATATCCATGTTGATTGGCTGATATTTTATATTTTACTTAAGCATAGATATAAGTAGCCAAAGTCCGTTCAAAATCCTTAGAAAAATTACATAATAAACAAATTGATAGGTAGTTAGTAAAGTGAAATGTATCACTTTTCTTAAAAGCCGGGATGACTTTTACCATCTTCCAACAAGAAGGAATAACACCAGTTCTCAATACAATATTAAATATGCGAGAGGTGGTTTCGGAAGAATGAGAGCGGTATTCTTCCTGATAAACTCAGGTATATTATCTGCTCCTATGGTAAATTTAGCCTTGGATCTTTGTAATTCTTTGAGTACCATATCTTCAACTTTTTAATAAGTTTCCAATACAATCCAATTGTACATCTTCCTATCCATTGGATGCCTTGCTGCAGTTAGTATTATTCTGAGGATTCTTTATTTTTATTGGAATTATATAAATTATCCCAATTAATTTCGCAAATATCCTGGTAGAGTATCAGTGTTTCGAAATTTATATTTAAAGCTGTTTTCTGAAGATAAAAAAAATGGGCATTTTGTCAGTGATACAATTGACGATAATTTCTATTGGTGGATCAGTATTTAGACGTTGTTTAACTAAAATCCACTAGAGCTAATTTTATATTCAAGTGTATTAAAATCACCCGTTAGAATTAAATTGTCGGTAACAACATTTAATCAAATAAAATCCAGAACAGTAGTTCACACAACACAACATATAGAATATTTCTTCCAATATTTAGATGACACGCAACTATGTCGATGGAATCAACTACCCACTATTGGCACTTATTGATGAATTTAATTTTGTTTTTTCGCTGCTTCCTATCCGAATGTATAATATTATAATTTATTTTAAACAATTCGAAATCATTAATAATGGAATCTAACCAAGTTTCAGTAAATGTGACAATATCATATATCCAATGCTCATGTTATTATATAAAAAGTTGTTTTAGATTTTACACCTCTAACGTTTTGATAATTACATTTAAGTGTTTGTTAGGGAAAAAATAGATCTATATTTATTAGTAGGAAAATTTCTAATATATTTAATCCTTCCCGGCATCAGTTCGACGTTTTTATTCATCTCGTACAGAATGTAATAAGTCCCCGATCTGACACATATATGGAAACATTGTTGACAGATCCATATGATTTTTGGGTAGTACTAATCTTGAAACAGTTATTGTCAAAATTTCATAGGACTCTGATCATTAGTTTGGAGGTTATACGAGGGGAGATTGAAAAGTTTCCGGAATGGGCAAGAAAACGCAGTAATTAAACAGGTTTATTTTTTATTTTTCAACATAGTACCCTTGTAGGGCGATACACTTTTCCCAGTGGTGCTCCAACTTTTTTAAGCCTTCAGAAAAATATGATTTCGGGAACTCTGCAAAATAAGCTTTAGTGGCGTCGATGACCTCCTCATTTGACGTAAAGCGCTTGCCTCCGAGCCAAGTCTTCATGTTTGTGAACAAAAAGAAGTCGCACGGAGCCAGGTCTGGAGAGTACGGGGGATGCGGCACCACCTCGTAGCCCAATTCAACCAATTTAGCATTGGCGATTCGGGATGAATGGGCCGGCGCGTTGTCGTGGTGGAAGAGCACTTTTTCCGCTGAAAATGAGGCCGTTTCTCCTTCAATATGCCGTTGAATTGATCCAATAAATCGCTGTAGTATTGTCCCGTGATAATTCTTCCCTTCTGCAAAAAGTCGATGTGTATCACACTTTGCGAATCCCAAAAAACGGTGGCCATGACCTTTCCAGCCGATGGGACAGTCTTTGCCTTCTTCGGAGCAGATTCGCCTGGAGAAATCCACTGTTTTGACTGCTGCTTGGTTTCTGGTGTGTAGTGGTATCCAGGTTTCGTCCACGGTCACGAATCGGTGAAAAAAATCCGTTGGATTACGCTTTAACAAGGCCAAACACTCTTTCGAAGTGGTCACACGATTTCACTTGTTGTCCATAGTCAGCAAACACGGCACCCATCGCGCCGATAGCTTCCTCATGCCCAAATGTTCATGCACGATATTTTGCACACGTTCATATGAGATGCCCGTGGTCTCTACTATTTCGCGCAACTTCACTCGTCGATCGGCTAACACGAGATCATGGACTTTGTCGACCATTTCTTCATTTGTGGCCGTTTTTGGACGTCCACTGCGTGGTTCATTCAGAAACTATTAGTCGAAAATGAAGGTGTGGATGTGGCATGAACTTTCTGCAAAATATCTCGTATCTCCGTCGCCTTTTTCCCATCCATCCAGAAATGTTTGATGACTGCACGAAATTCGTTTTTATCCATTTTTGCAAAAGTGCCTGACTTGCTTCACAAGATATCCTAGTAAACAAAAACGGAACGACGCACGTGTCTGAAAATTTGACAGCTTACTTAAAATAGGTTAGCCTTGACAACCATCATAACAATTCCACGATACGCGCGCCATCTCTTGCCCATTCCGGAAACTTTTCAATCTACCCTTGTAGTCATTTTAGTTACCATTGTTTTGTAATTTTTAAGACAATGTATAGAAAGGAATTTCGTGTGTTGATTAAACATTGTTTTTTGATGAGGAAAAATACTGATGACACCAAATAGTGGCTTGATAAGCATATGGGGACTCTGAACCAGGAAAATGAACTAATAACTGGTATGCTGAATTTAAACACGGTGTTTAAAGCACTTATTATGCTGGACGCTCTGGTCGTAAAAAATCGGCAGTTGTTCCGGAAAACAATAAAAATTAACACAAAAGAGTTTGAAAAGACAGTAACATGAAGTTCTGTGAGATAGATGACACCCTGTAGATATAAGAAGGTAGTCTTTATAATTTTAGAAAAAAAAATTATACATGAGAAAGTTCCTTTCGAAGTGAGTGCCGCGTTTGCTTAAACCGGACCAAAAACAACAACGCGTCGACAAGTGTTCAAGCAAAACAAAAAGTATTTCTTGCATTGGTACGTGACAATGGATGAAGCATGGTTTTACCACTACACGCCTGAATCAAAGAAATTGTCAGTTGAGTGAGCCAGTAAGGTTTGTCCAAAGTGACAAGAAACTCAAAAGTTGGCTGGCAAGATTATGGCATCCGCATTTTGGGACGCGAATGGAATTTTGTTCATCAACTATCTTGAGAAAGGCAAAGAAAGGCAAAATTATCAATAGTGAATATTATATGGCATTATTGGATCGATTGAGTGCAAAAATCAAGAAAAATCAGCCCTACATTCAAAAGAAAAAAGTGCTGCTTCACCAGGATAAAGTCCCGTCAAATGAAGTCAATAAAAACAGTGGCAAAAGTAGATGACTTACGCTTTGAATTGCTTTCCCACCCACCATAATCTTTAGATATGGCCCATGGCTTTTTGCAAAAAGATGCTCCGGGGAAAGAAATTTGGCTCAAATAAAGAAGTAATTGCCGAAACCGAGGCTTATTTTGAGAGCAAACAAAGAAAGATAGTTTCACATAGATATCAAAAAGTTAGAGGAGCGTTGGAATGAATGTATCACTTTTGAAGGAGACTATGTTGATGAATAAAATGGAATTTCTAAAAAATAATTTGTTTTCCTTAGTTAGACCGGACACTTATTGAGTGATGTGTTAAATAACGGTGTTGTTGGGAAGTTTCGTCAAACTTAACTCTTATATCCAACAATGTATTCTCAATGCGCAATATAAATAAAATATTTTTTTATCTTCACGAAAACCGGTCTCAAAAATCAAAAGACTGTTCAGCGTGGTGTATGACCATTTGTTTGTCTGAAGTCTTCAGTAAATTGAGAGAAACCAATCAAAAACCACGAATCATTTTTCATTATGACAATGGGAGCTCACATACATCATATGTAACAAACGAGATTTTGAACACACAAAAGATCGAATTGATGGGTCATCGGCCTTACAGCCCTGACATGGCACCCATTGACTTTTCTTGTTCCCGGTAATTAAAGATAAACTGCGTGGACAACTATTTTCATCGCGCAAAGGAGCAGTTGAGGTTTACAAAGCACATGTTTTAGAGCTACCATCTTGTGCCTGGACAAAGTACTTTGAAGAGTGGTTCAATCGAATTCAAACGTGTAGAAACCTTAAAAATGATTATTTTGAAATGCAATTAAAATATTTTTGATGAGAATATATTTGTGTATTCTCTCTATCCTCAACTTATAAATAGTAATCCTCGTATATCGTCCCGAGAGTATAAATTATAAACTCTTTATTAATAATCAATTATTGTTAACGCTTTTACTTATTGCATAATATTGTCTAGGTGATTATAATTTAACTATGGTTTAAACTAATCATATTCCCACAGATCTCGGCAATGTAAATGATACTACTACTATTATTACTATTTTATTGAATCCACACCCAAACCCAATGTTATTTATAGCATTTAATTAGCCATTATAATAATAATAATATCAAATGTAGTTTCTCTTCTCGTTTTACATTTAAATCAGTATATATACTGGAAGTTCATAAAAATTGGAACAAAATTAAATCAACATCTTGCGGTTAATATAGGCTGGACATAAAATTAATTAAATTTTGTAGCCCATATATACTACCTTTCATAAGTAATATAATAAATACTTGTTTATTAGATGAAGTCTTTCCTAATACATGAAAAATGGCATTAATTGTGTGTTTGCAAAAACAACCTACTTAATTTAATATTATGAGGCCTATAGGTCTACATTTTCTAAAGTTATAGAAATACGTATGACCAATCAAATTAAATAGCACTTGTCAAATTACAATACTTTGAACAAGTTTCAGTCTTCAGTTTCAGGCTTTAGCTGCACCACTTTTCTGTTAAATATCACAAACGACATCTTAAAAGAGATTGATATGGGTCAAATGAATGCACTATTAGTCATTTATTGCAGTAAAGCCTTTGATACCATTAATCATCAAGCTTTATTTTCAGTACTTCATTATATTGGTTTTGATCAATGACCAATTAATTTATTAAATAATTATTTAGTTGGAAGGCTGTAAAAACTGAACTCGATTTTTGTTTCATAATTTGTGTTCTATCTACAATGCGTATATAAGTAAGTAATCACGTGCACCCAGTTGTATATTTCTTTCCCAATAAAAATTCATTATTAAAATTAAATTATGACCGTAATATGTTATATAATGCATCATTTTCTCATGGACTAAATCCATTAAAGTCAGCTTATATACCTTTTGGACCAAAAAGAAAATGTACTTAATTAATAGAGAAGTAAAAGAACGGAGGTAAATGACGATATCAACCTAATATTGCGAAACTGTATAGTTGTAGCTCTATCGGCCACAATGATGAAGAATACAACTCGAAGCGGTGGTAAAAAGTAATAATACTCAACCGAACCAAGTCAGAAGCTTGGAAATCTCCATTTATACTATTGGAAATACTACTATAGTAAGTGTTAATAAAAGCAACTTACTCACAGAAAAAGATATTCTGGGCTTTTCGAAAAATAAATCATTAAAGAGTGCAGCATGTTCATATCTCCAGACTGCACCTCGACCTCAAGATTATTTAAAGAAAAAGAATGTGAACAATTACAGTGTAAATACCCTAACGAATCTTCTAAACTTAGTGCTCCATATTATTCATAAAATTAAGCAAACCAAGGTGTGGCCCGAGAACGTATGAATAAATAATGTTTATCATTAAAAAAATTAAGACAAATTAAAATTAACAAATTTGAATTTTTATTAATTTATCAATTTCAAGACAAGAAATTCAACAATATATTTCAGAATTAATATCGAGCTGGGCTCAGTGGGATTCTCATATACATATTAGACATAGGGCTGCTGAATCGAATAAAAAAAAATAGAGAAACAGAGGCACACATTTGGATGTATTGAAACCCTTGAAACTTGCAACAAAAAAATGTCAGTTATAAATTTTAATACAATTTACAATTATAAAATTCTCAGATTTCTTACAAATTGCAAGAAGTACATTAGAAGCTTAAGATAGATACAAAGTTACTGCTAGTATGGCGATAAAAACCTAGAATAATAGTAGTGGTCAAGAAGAGATAATAGAAACATAGTAGAATCGATGTTTTATTGTAACAAAAGTGGTAGAAATCGGTATGGGTCTTATAAATTCTTTTAAATAAAGCTTGCCGATTTTGCAATTATAGAGCCACGGGGAATAACATTTACTGCCTAAAGAAATTTTTAGACGTCTAAACTTTATGTAGTAAGAAACTAAGTCCTCTTTAATTTAAATAATAAAATGTTGAGATAAAACAACACAGTTAAGACAGCTTCCCATTTATATGAGATGTGGCTTTGGATTAGAGTAAAATAAGCCACTCACAAGGTTTCTTTTGAGACTGATGATAAATTGCAAATTATATAAATGTTAAAGCATAGTCTACTAGACAGAGTGCCTGACTGAGTAGACCATGTTAAGTAACTAACAATATGTACACCTAAAAATATAACAGTCTTGGTATCATTTAGTTTTAATTTATTGCTTAAAAACCAACGCGATGCAATTTCTTGAATTTATTCGTGCATCTATGATACTACTTCTAAATCTTTGGATATATTTATAAGCGTAGTCTTATCAGCATTTTGCGTTGGCAGTAAAGTCCGGTAGATCATTTACGTAAATTAAGAATAAAAAGAGGTCCTAAAATAGAGACCTGTGGAACCCCGTGTTCAATAGGCAAGGAATCCGACAAATATCCATTGGCTTTTACACGCTTAGTTTTTCCTGACAAGTAGGACATAATTTTCCGCATGTGTATTGTAGCAATAAAGTTTACAAAATAAAATTATATGTGATCGAGGCATTAGACATCTTTATCAAAAAATAAATCTATTAGTCTACAAATTATCACTAAATTGTTCTAATTTTATTTTCAATCCAATCTTCTAAATCACTGTCACTAATTTCTAGATTCTATAACATTTCTTTTATCTATCACATCCTGTAAGTGCGACTGGTGCGACGTTTTTGGAGACGCGTCTCTAAGCACTGTTATAGAAAAATGCATTACAAACCCAACTTGTTAACTCGTCTGCGTTCAACAATTTCAGTAAATATTTGTATAATAAGAAATATTATTTTATGATTTAGCAAAAAATCACTTCTTAAGAATTCTATGAGTGATATTCTTGTATCTAATGAAAATTAATTACTACTCGCAATAATCTGCTGATAACAAGGAATTTCAAGAAAATTGTCTTGCCAAATTCGGGTATTGTTTTAAATATATATCGATAATAAATTATAGTTTTAAGATTATTGCAATGTCCAAATGAGGTTTATTGTAAGATTTTAGTAGATTAAGTTACGAGTCTTTAAATACCTTCTCTGATCTTTAAATAGGTAATCAATTCGTAGCAGCGTGAACATATTTTGATCCAATGTAGCTTACAGTATATTTAATCATTACAGAGTAACATAGATGAGTTCCATACTAAATATTGTACTGTTCTTTGACGAATACAATACGTACTCTGTTTATAAAAATAATTTATGATAACTACTACAATACTGCGTGAATTGTACTGACATCATTTAAGAATATCTGCTATTCTGGATGAATGGGTACGCCAACAAACAATAATGTCGAATTTCGGACGATACCAATCGACATGAAATTCATTGCATACCAGTAAAATCAATATTTGGTACGGATTTTACGCTGGTCCATATTTCTTTGAGAACGACGTTGGCCAGTCCATCACTGTCAAAGGCGAGCGCTCTAGGTCGATAATTACCAATTTATTTTGGCCCGAATTGAATGATATAAATTCCAACGACATGTGGTTTCAACAGGACGGCGCTACGTACAACACAGCTCATGCCACATTGAATATTCTGCACGAGCGATTTGAGGGCCTTTTTCTTATGGGGTTTTTAAGTCGCATAAATTTAGCTTTGTGCTTCAGAGTAAATGAAAATTGGACATTTCGCATGTGCGCCACCCAGCGAAGCCACGGTGTACACCTGCACGATGTTATATTACAAACATACTGGCACCAAAGGCTGTTCAGGAATAACACATTTCGGTAATATTTCACACATTCTTTGTTTTATTTAAATTTAAAGATAGGAAGCGCTTAATAAAAGACCGTATAGTTTCAAGAAAAAAACAAAAACCAAAACTAACTCCTTTAAAACTTAGAATGGAACCTCTTTAATAAAGAGTCCTTCTTTGATAAAGATATTATTTATAGACCTACTCAGTTTATAAAAGGCGTTTTATCTCGAAGAATTAGGTCAAAACGGATCGAACAATGTTACACTTAATGCTATGAATATATTTTCATTACCATCATATATTATATTAAGCTTATAACTACATGCAATTTATTTACAATTGACTTCAATTATAAGTTAGAAATGTGTAATAATATTTAATTAAAAATTATTCGTATATCTATAAATGTTTCTGTTTATTTCGTATAATAATTTATTTCATTAATGAAAAAGTGTAGAAAAATGCTTAAATTTCTCATTAAATAATAAATTATTACTCGACAGTAATAATAATATTTCAACACCATTAATAATATTTTTATTAACATCAATCACATTATCATAACACAGCAATCAGTGTCAAATAATTATGATGAACTTGCAAAAATTGCGGATTAATTACGTTTCGGTTCAGCAAGGCCTGAACAATCATTTTGACATTAATAGGGTAGGCTGAAGCATGGCGCGGCCACATATATTAAAATTGGGATAATGATTCCTCCCCGAGTTGAAATTATAATTGTCTTGTTCGCAACAATGCGAAAATGAAAGTTTCATAGTTATGTCTGTTTCATTTCAAGTTCTGATGGTCGAGTTCGTGCAAACACTTACTACATTCAAAATCCACATCTACATGAAAACTTTGCAATATAAATTATATGAAAGATGTTACAGGCGACATAGTATGTCGGAAATATATTACACTGGATTATACGGATTATATAGGGGGTTCACTTCGGATACTAAACTACGGTTATGAATTAAGTTTATTGTATTGAGAGCGTTAGAGTGTTGAATATCTTAATTAAATTTGTACGAATAACTGTATCAAAGGAGCTGCACCAGAATTTCCACTGGTTAAATAAAACCTCTTATAAAATTTGCTTTTGTGTAATATAATAACTATTTCTAATTAAAAATATACAACTGAGTTAATTATTGTTTACTACTTATATACGAACTAAATCCAAGATGAAGTGACGTAAATTCTATTCTATGTATATTTTTATTAAATTTGAACATAAAATATATATTAATAACATATGAAAATGTATGGATTAATAGACATTTTTAATACGAATACCATACATCTTAGTACATAAGTTGCATTTTAAAACCACTACGATTATGACTATAATTAATAAAAACTATTAAAGAAACGTTAATTATAATAAATTTTCTAAACAAACGAATTTTTAAAAACTATTTACACTAAATTAAAATATAAATGAATAAATAATTATATTACACTCGATTTAAACATTAAATTTAATAATTAATACACAAGATTAGGTGATTTTAGTAAGTAACAAATAATGGTTACAGTCTTATTTAAGTAATTTCCTTTTCTATTTTCTTTTGTGAATACAAACTTTAGAAATGTATAAATCATTATACGAGGAATAGTACTACCCGTAAGCACCGTGCGGAAGCTCTGGCGAATAGAATAGCTTTAGGATGTGTGATAACATGTTCAGTTATATTTCAGCTGTCTGTGTGCGTCTGGTTACGACTGGTTTTGACTGTGCAGTTTAGGTGAATGTTTATATTGAAAAAGAAATAAATGGCGCCACCGGCATATTGCTGGTGTTTTAAAGCCAGTTAAATTAAATTCCATTTGTAAGGTGATTTTATAGATTCTCAAAAATATAAAGGATAATAAATATCCAACGTAAATAATCCGTTCCATCAGATGTCATTGTATCTCTCGATGATGACAATCATTTAACAACACTATGTATTTGATAATATTACTAAACAAGTCAGATATTCACAGATAAGAAAATGGCAAGGAACAAAGAAGAACCCATGGCATCGGAAGTGACAGTAGGCAGAGTGGTTACTAGAAGCAAAAAAATACGGTCGCCAGAACAAAGAAAAATTCGAGATAATCAAAAAGTTAAACATATAAGCATAGATAAAGATAATAACCAAGATAAAATAAGTAACGAAAGAGAAACGGGTAAGCTAAAAGAAATAATGAAAACATAGTGATAGAGATTCCAAAGAATACAAATTAATTGAAAGCAGATATTAGAGAATAAAAACATGAAATGAAAATAAAAGAGATTGAATGCTAGAAATAAAGAAGGGTTCTAATTGATAGAATAACGCAACTAGAAAGAAGAATAGAAGAAAATAAGAAGAGACGAAATAACACTATAATAATTATAATATAGCGAATCAGTGAATGAAGAGCAAATAACAACTGAAAAATGCAAACAAAAAAAAGAATGCACATTTGCAAAATAAATAAAAACGAATTATACCTGCTAAATTTCTAACTTGGAAGCAACAAATAATAAAAGAGAAATATATGTTAAAAAATACTAGGATATCTACTATATACAGACAACGACTTAAGATTAAAGGAAAGATTGGTGCAAAAATAAATTTCAAAACTGTGGTGGCCTGAGAACGAAAATGAATGACTTACTACTGAGCGTAAATATTAATAACTAGAGAGCGGATTTCTAGCATTATGCTTATCCATAATATTAATAGCATCGAAAAAATTTCTTAATATCTATACGAATTTTGAAGAATGTGATTACTTAGCGCTAAGTTTTTTTTTGCTTTTTTGCTTATTTTGACTTTTTGTGCTTATTTTGACTTTTTATGCTTATTTTCATGCTTTTTTAGATTCTGATGCTTATTTGGAGCATTTTCTTAAACATTTAAAAAACATTTAATAAAAATTTCACGCTGATATTAAATTAATGTGCTAATATAGAGAATTTTCATAAAAATCTGTATCCCATCATTTATAGATTATATTTGTATTACATATTTTCTTCGTGTCTTTTGACAACATAATTGTTTAAAATCTTCATAATATGATACAATAATTATAATGAATTTTATTATTAATAAATACAAATTACCAATTTAGAATGGATTCATTTATAGACCGTCTCATTATTCAGATAATACAGACGAACGCTTCATAGGAATCACACCTATGATATTCCGGATGTAAACATCGTTAAACTAGGCCCAAACAGGGGCCCCAGAAAGTATTAAATGTAAACAAATTTAAGTGATAGCTAATAATCAGGTGTACTGTAGCCGTATCAATTTTCTACTCTCGGCAAAAATACGGATGGGACAACTGGCGCATATTTACCGTTTTCGTTAATTTTCATATTCAAACTCGCATTCATAAACTATTGAATTGACATTCCAAAAACTTTGCCTATTTATCAAAAATTATTATATGCGTGAATCGTATTAACCTGGGGAATCACAGATAAATTATATTATATAATTCACATGTATATTTAGCCCATAATGCAAAAGGTGAAAACCACAATACAAGAATTAATTAGAGACTATCCAGAATTAACAAGTGAAAATTATACATTATTTTGTAAGGCATGTTTAAAAATACTAAGTTTTATTTTAGTTCCCAACTGCATCCTAACTAGCCAAGACTTGTATGTAAAAAATGTTATAACAACACTACATCAAGAACGTTTGAAAAAGTTCAAAGCTGAACTAAAAAAACAGCAACATCTTCAACAAACGATGGACAATTTAAATTAAATTTACATTTGTGCAAAATATTTTTACATTCGAAGATCCCTTTAAGAAAATTACAAAATTAATTTAAATCTTTCTTGGGAAAATATTGTAAAATGCGCATTCCCGAGAAAAATATATGTAGCTCTTGCGTACTATGAAACCATACAAAAAATTAAAGATATTATTAACAATAATTATATGTGATGATGAAACCACAGACGGTTGTTTAATTTAATAATAGGAGTTTAACATGAAGACATCAGACCAATAGTATTTTGATATATACAAAATAATTGAAGAAAACTGATAATAACATTATAGCAAAATTCATAAATGATGGACTGACAAGCTTATTTTTGCCGTAGATAATACCAAGTTACAAAATTTTACTAATAATGCATTTTGTGCATTGTACAAGTTTAGCACATGGATAGAAACGAATTTCTGAAACTATAAGAATTAAATTTTCATTTGTAGATTTAATTAAATATGGAAAAATAGTTCTTATATTCTTCTGTGAGTGCAATTATTCAAGGAGTCATTACCTGATATTTCACTGCCCCATAAACCAGTGCTAACAAAATGGGGAATTTGGCTATAAGCTACGATGTACTATGCGAACAATTTTGAAGAATTTAATAAGGTTATATACAACTTTCCCGAAACGACAAGCAAATCAGTTAATAACTGTCAAATAGTTCTTAAGAAACAAGAGCTTCCTTCAAAACAATTTAGTTACATAAAATCGCGTTTAAATTTTGTGAGTAACACAATCAAATCTTTATAAAAGCAGATTCATTTTAGAAAATACCTGGATGCATTGGGCAAGAAATTAAAATAATATCGAAAGAAGTATTCGGTGAAAATGTAGTATTTTTAATATTAAATAAATTAAACTTGATTTTGAATGGCAATTTTCAAATGGATCCAGCTATAATTTAAAATAAAGAGAAGCTTTTCCACTGTCAAAAATATATTGAGCGTCAGAAGTAATAATTTTGACAGTTAAACCCCTAGAACAACATTTAATGATCTACTGTTTTCATGAATAGATTTTAGTTATTTTGAAATGTATACAAAATTACAATTTAATTTTTAAATACTTACATAATATTATATATTGCGTAAAGAAAGTATGTTTATTTTAGTTTTTAGCAGAATTTCTATGTAAAATATGTTGATAAACGTGTAACATATTAAGAAAATATAGTTTTCTTTAGTGCTTTTTTCGTATTTTTATGCTTTTTTCCTGTTTTTATGCCTTTTTAATGCTTTTTTTCTCTAAATTTTGTGCCTTTTTAAGTGCTTTTTTTCACATTTTTTAAGCTTTTTTTTCCGCTCTCTATTAATAACTTTGATATCATTATTTAAGTTAAAACATGCTCATATGAGAATATAACTAATAGCCAACTCCAACTATATGACTAGAATATATATAGCTCTGATCATTGATGGTGATATTAGGGGTGGCGGAATTTTAATTGCTATTACAAAGTATTTAACATCAACTTTTATTTCACGCAACAATTCACTTGAACAGCTTTTTGTTTTATTAAAATTGAAGGATGTATCGTATAAAATTGAAGGAATTTATATACCCCCATCTTCTCAACTAAAAAATATCAATTGCATTGCAATAAACTCATAGAAATCTCTGAGCGCTTTAATTGTAATAATCTAATAATTTGTGGTGACTATAACCTTCCTAATATTATATGGAACAATTAAACGTGTACGCAATCTAATCATACTGTCAATGCCTTAAATAATTGCTTTTGAACGTTTTTCAAATAAATAGTATTCACGGGGAATATTCCTTGACTTAAGTCTCTCTACTTCCTCGAACACATCAGTTTCTCTTGCGCAAAATATACTCGTTTCCACTAGTATACATCATTATACACATGGCATTCAACTAAATATTGGACATATAGATACAATTGTTACCTCAGAAAAAATATATATCAGTTGGAATATACCTCAGCTGCATGAACTTTTACGATAGTCAACATCAATCGTTTAGAACTGGTACAAAAGAAATTCTCACGCTGTATGGAATTTAGAAGTGGCATTCAACATGTTTCCGGGGAATATGAAGTTATAATGAAGATGTTGGGTATCAAGAAACTCGAAGACCGAAGGAAAATAACTGACTTACGTGTACTTCATAGGATAATCAATGAAAAAATTCTCTCAATCTATTGGATCAAATTATATTTCTTGTCCCACATAGGGTGACGCGCTCAAATGTAATATTTTATAGGGACACTTACCGAACGGAGTCTAGTTATCGCAATTCACTCGCCCGACTGATGGACTTGGCCAACCAGTTAAATAAAAACCCATGGTTTGACATTTTTGCTTTTAAACACAAATTAAATATACATAGTTAATGTAATTTGTACGCACTTATGATATAATTTTTATTTTACAATTGTATTTTATTTCTTTATTGTCATTTTTTTTGCAAAGGTGGTTACCGTAAATAAATGTATTACTATTATTAAGATTCATATATAGGGAGAAAATGGAGAAAGAAAAGAGGGTAAGAGTGGAATGCCGATAAATCATAATAAATGGAGAGAGATATGGGTGTAATTATTTAGAGAAGGGTATAACAAAATATCAGATACTACAAAAAACGAATAAAAGCAGCCCAAGAAAATGAGAAATGCGGAATAGTAAGGACAATAAAATATAAGAATATTAGCTATTTAGATAATAAAGGATTTATAACGATAGAGTTTTGGAATATAGCTGAAATTATGTCTAAAAGGACGGTATGTAGCAAAAGGATTTTGAGGATTGAGTAACTCAAAAAAGGACATTGCGAAATTAATGGAAACGTGGTTGATAAAGGAAGAGCTAAAGCAAATAAAAGACTGAGTACCAAGGGGCTTGAGGTGGTCAATAAAAGAGACAACAACATCTGCAGCGATAGGAGAGAGTAAGAAAGAGAACAAGGTGGAGTTTACGAAGGCTACAGAAGCTCTTGTATGGATCAAATATCAGAATGGGAGAGAACTGGATAAATGTAGGAGTCTTGTGTTTAAATAAAAACTGGGATGAAATAAGATAGGATATAGATTATGAATACAGCAAAGGGGAAAGTTAGGTGATTGGGGGATAATTTTAATGCAACATTGGGGGAAGCTCAGACTGGGCTTAGGGATGCCGGTACAATGATGGAAAGAAAATCTCAGGATAAGTGGATAAACAAAGAGGATAAGAATGTGAAGGAATGATTGATGAAAGAGGATAGGGAAATATTAAATGAATATAAGAATGGGAAAGTAAGAAAACATACGTTGGCTAAATAGGATCGACAGTAATTGATAAGGCGCTTTTCTACGAAAGCACTACAAAGAAAGGAACTAGAAATTAGGATCGGATCTGAAAGTCGAGGCACAGATAGACAAAGGTAAGGAAGCGGAACACCAACAAGTATGTGAGAAGTTGGTGACTGATGTAAAAGCCATTAGGGATACGAAGAACAGGTTAGAGAAGATTCGGTAAGGTATAGTAAAATAAATGGAAGATATGGGGGATATCATAGTTGGGCGGGGAAAAAAATTGAAGGAAAAAAAGAAAAAAATGTGCACTTGGTTCGATGAGTAACATTGACATGCAAATAGAGAAGTGAGATAGACAATGAGAGGAGTGGATAAGCTGAGAATCATAACGGTAGCAATAAATAAGTTTAATATATCAGCATGATATCTAAGTTATATTTTTCATTATTTCGTCGATATTTCTTTGAGTAATTGACACAAGCCTTTTTTGCAATTATTATGTGGAAACTATCATGAAATTTTGGTTGACAGCATTTCTGCATCTTGTGATTCAATGCCGGTCTTGATAAATTAGCTCCCTGTGACGAGTATGATGTGTCTACGTACGTATTTAATGCATGTCAAAGTTAGGATCTTGGACCATATAAATGCATGTTTGCAATCCACCCGATATCTAAGGTTATTGATTACACGAGCTGCACGCCTTTGTAAGCCAAATAAACAATGTCGATCGCTAAGTGTCCCCATGAGAGGATTTCATAGGAAATATTCGAGTGAAACAAAGCGTAATACGTTGTATTCAGTGCAGATTGAGGTCAGGAATTCCTAAGATTCCTCAACAAGAATATAATGGAGCAGAGTTTCGATGATACGTTGGTACCATGAATGAGCCAATCCAATCGTGAATCCAAATATATTCCTAGAAATTTTGTAGAGGCATTAATATAGTTAGTAGCTCTCAGTGTAAAAATTTGTTTTACGGTTTTATCTGCATTCAAAGTTAGTTTCTTAACACTGAACCATTTTAGCACTTAATCGTTGATCATGTTACTATCTGTCAGGGCGGAATTCAAATCGCACGATTGGTTTAGAAAGGTAGTGTCATCTGCATACATGACCAGTTTTGAGTCAACCATATGATTTGGCAGATCGTAAACATATAATAAGAACAAAAATGGCCTAAGGATTAATCTCTGGGACACACCGTAACTAATAACTACCTCTGACACATTATTATTAAAAATAACTTGTTGCCTCCTATTTAATAGATAGGAACTTATTAGATTAGATTAGATGTTGTATGGGTGGCACCAGCGCCTATTCCACCGCGACCTTTCCAGGTCTATTGTGGATCCCTGTTTATCTCAGATGACCAGCTCTAGCTTTGCCTCTTTGATTAGTCCTATTAGCCCTGCCAGAGGGGCTTGGGTATAAGTCTCCGCGCTTGGGTTTGTAGTGCCTAGCTTTTGATATCTAATCCTTGCTAGACCCTCGCAGTGGCATAGAATGTGGAACGAGTCCTCTTCTTCCTCCAGGCCTATTTTGCTCATATGTTGCAGTGTCCTGTTATCAGGCCTACTATTGTTTTGACCAGTTTCCTGTCTTGGTTCAGGAGTTCGGTCGTGAATTTTGGCGATTGTTTCTTAAGGAACTGTTTCGCCTGTCTCTGTCCTGGTGAGTTCGTCCACCAGGTATGGGCCTGTGTCTCCACCCATTTTTTTATGGATCGTTTGACTGCGGTTTTGGAGATTCCGCAAGAGGGTTCCGGGCTAATTACTGCTTTTGACAAGCCTTGTTTGGCCAATTCGTCTGCTATGTCATTCCCCGGATGTCCTCCGTGTCCTGGGATCCATGTGATTGTTACTTTTTTGTGACAGCCAAGTTGGTTAAGAGCGCGTATACAGTTTCACACTAGCTTAGATTCGACCTGTGTGGAGCTTAGTGCTCTTAGTAGCGCCTGGCTGTCGGAGAATATAGCAATTGACCTACTTTTGGTGTCTTGTCTTGCTATTTCTCTTGTGCAGTGGTGAAGAGCTATCGCCTCTGCTTGGAACACCGTGGCGTCCTTGGTGAGACTGACAGAAATCTTTGTCTCGGGTTTTGTGCTGTATATACCTGCTCCTACCCCTTTGTCGGTCTTTGAGCCGTCCGTAAACCAGCATGATTCTGCTTTGGTAGGTTGGCCTTCGACCCAGTCCTCTCTTTGTGGAATTAGAACCTTGTATTTCTTTTCGAAATTGTATTTTTTCACCATGGCATCGCTAGGCATTGCTGTAATCGCGTTAGCCTTCAGCTCGTCTTCTAGCCATTGGTGCATTTTTCCGTATGATCGGATTATGGGCGCCTGTCCTTGCATCAGTCTGTATGATACGGACCTGGCTTCTCCTTGAATGAAGATGTGTAGTGGTGGTATGTTCAAGATGGCTTCTAGGGCTGCTGTTGGGGTGGTGCTTAGGGCTCCTGTTGTACTGAGACATGCTAGTCTTTGTGTACTGCTCAGGAGTCCTATCGCCCCCTTTTGCTTTGTCCTAGTCCACCACACCACTGCTCCATAGGCTATCATGGGTCTTATCACCCTGGTGTAGAGCCATAGAGTCAATTTAGGGTTTAGTCCCCAATTTTTTCCGCACATTCTGCGACACCTGCCCAATGATATTGTTGCTTTTTTGGTGGCTTTTGTGATGTGTGGTCTCCACGTCATTTTGGCGTCAAAGGTTACTCCCAGGTAGGAACTTATTAAGTGGCAACTAGTTGGACTAAAATTATAGAAGTTCTCCTATGTCTTATCTTATGTTCACGTCGATAAAAGTAAATATTTTTGAGACATGACTGAATATTCCAAATGACTTAATTAATTCGAAATATTTATTTAGAACAACAAATTTCATTTTATAATATGAGTGGGTAAATATATGGTACTTCTGATAAAGTATTTTTATTTAATTTTCTGGACTAGTTTCGGTCCAACGACCATCATCATCATCTTGTAATAAAAATTGAAAATAATATTATAAAGTATCAATTATTTTTAAAACAAGTACTTAAAAATATTAACAAAATTAAAATAACAAATATTAAACTAATAGGCTATACTAAATTATTAACATATAATTACTTACACGTCTTATTTATAAATTATTAATCGAAGATAGTATAATACTGTTTCTATTAGGAACATTACAAATTAAAATATCACACACGTGTCAAATATAATTTTTATACGAGGTTATGTGTAGCAATGTACATTGGCTTAGTCTATGTTCCATTAAATAGTATTCTATGAAAATTAGAATTTATATAAATATATACATTGACACACATACACACGCATATATATATATATATATATACATACATATACACACACACATACATACATACACACATACACATACACTTACGTAATACAAATGCAGACAAAAATGGTAAATGTACAATATTATCTAAATATGTGCACATTACTTATCTTATTTGTTGTTATTATATGATAATTAGTTGTTAGTAGGGGTTGGTTAGGTATTTATATAGGGGTTTTATATAAGTTTGTGTCTGGTCGTTAAGGCAATGTAAATGTTTGTTATTTTTTTAAATTTATCTATTTCGTATAGTTCGAGGATGTTGAGTAATTTACTTTTTATTGTTATTGTGTAGGAGTTTTATATTATTGTTATCCTGGCAAGTATGGTTATGTAAAATGTAAGTGTCGTCAAAGTTAGATATATGTGTCTGTGATAGATGTTCTTTTAATCTAATCTTTAGTGCCCTACCAGTTTCCCCAATATAAGTCGCACCACAATCGTCACATGTTAGTGAGTAGACGCATTTCTATCTAAGATGTCAGTAGCGTCTTTTGGCTTACTTAAGATGTCTTTTAAGGTATGGGTGTTTTTAAATATTGGAACAAGGTTGTATCTTTTGAACATACGTTGAATTTTATAGGAAATACCATAAAATTGTGTGATAGTTCTATATTTAAATTCTATGTCATTATTATTGATTTTGTGGTTCGGTTGTATAGTGTTTTAAATTATTTTGGTTTTGTTTTTTGGTAATGATTTTGTCAATAATATTCGGATTGAAATTGTTGTTATAGACTAGCCAATTATATTTGACACGTGTGTGATATTTTAATTTGTAATGTTCCTAATAGAAACAGTTATTATACTATCTTCGATTAATAATTTATAAATAAGACGTGTAAGTAATTATATGTTAATAATTTAGTATAGCCTATTAGTTTAATATTTGTTCATTTTAATTTGTTAATATTTTTAATACGTTCTTAAAATAATTGACTTACTATTAATTATAATATTTACATTTTTATCTACAAGACTGTTCTTATATATATATATATATATATATTGTAGTTTTCTGCTGATGATGGTCATGGACCGAAACTAGTCCAGAAAATAAAATAAAATACTTTATCAGGAAGTACCATATATTTTACCCACTCATATTATTCCTTTGTTGCTTTCGTTTGCTACTGACGATGTCAACTGACCATCTACTGCCATATCTGCCTTACGACACCCTGGCCGTCAGATCTCAAAAAGCACCTTAGGAATTCCAGAACGATAAGCAACTCCTACTTTTCCCTCCTTTTAACTCTTTCTCTAATCCAACTAACTTATAAATTAGAGGAAATAAACAGGAAATTGTTAAATTTAGTTAAACCAAACATAAAGAACCTAAAACAATTACGTCTTTTTCCACAATAAATTAAAATTTGATTAATTGAGTGAATTATTTATGATAAATTTACGCAACATACCTCAAATCTTGTGCGGTTCTTAGAATAGACTTAGATTGGAATATAAGTGAATTGTTCCACTAAGGTTTTTTTTTTCTTTTTTAAAGAAATATGGTCCTTAAATCCTGCGTGAGGCTGAATATTTTGGGGATGGTGGATGTGCCCCAAAATCTGCAGTTTTGCTTAAATGAAAGTGCCCCTCGTCGGTCATCATTAAATTCTCCAGAACGCAATGCCGAAACGATGGCCTTGATCAGTTCTTTCAGCTGGTCCTGGATTATTTC
>OZ018398.1:4139072-4321370 GCA_963969525.1 Ontholestes murinus | reverse complement strand
CCATTAAAACAAGAAAATTATAAAAAAGAGCTTAACATAATAAAACAAATAGCCTATAACAACAATTTCAATCCGAATATTATTGACAAAATCATTACCAAAAAACAAAACCAAAATAATTTAAACACTATACAACCTGAACCACAAATCAATAATAATAACATAGAATTTAAATATAGAACTATCACACAATTTTATGGTATTTCCTATAAAATTCAACGTATGTTCAAAAGATACAACCTTGTTCCAATATTTAAAAACACCCATACCTTAAAAGACATCTTAAGTAAGCCAAAAGACGCTACTGACATCTTAGATAGAAATGGCGTCTACTCACTAACATGTGACGATTGTGGTGCGACTTATATTGGGGAAACTGGTAGGGCACTAAAGATTAGATTAAAAGAACATCTATCACAGACACATATATCTAACTTTGGACGACACTTACATTTACATAACCATACTTGCCAGGATAACAATAATATAAAACTCCTACACAATAACAATAAAAGTAAATTACTCAACATCCTCGAACTATACGAAATAGACAAATTTAAAAATAATAACAAACATTTACATTGCCTTAACGACCAGACACAAACTTATATAAAACCCCTATATAAATACCTAACCAACCCCTACTAACAACTAATTATCATATAATAACAACAAATAAGATAAGTAATGTGCACATATTTAGATAATATTGTACATTTACCATTTTTGTCTGCATTTGTATTAACGTAAGTGTATGTGTATGTGTGTATGTATGTATGTGTGTGTGTATATGTATGTATATATATATATATATATATATATATATATATATATATATATATATATATGCGTGTGTATGTGTGTCAATGTATATATTTATATAAATTCTAATTTTCATAGAATACTATTTAATGGAACATAGACTAGCCAATGTACATTGCTACACATAACCTCGTATAAAAATTATATTTGACACGTGTGTGATATTTTAATTTGTAATGTTCCTAATAGAAACAGTTATTATACTATCTTCGATTAATAATTTATAAATAAGACGTGTAAGTAATTATATGTTAATAATTTAGTATAGCCTATTAGTTAATATTTGTTCATTTTAATTTGTTAATATTTTTAATACGTTCTTAAAATAATTGACTTACTATTAATTATAATATTTACATTTTTATCTACAAGACTGTTCTTATATATATATATTGTAGTTTTCTGCTGATGATGGTCTTGGACCGAAACTAGTCCAGAAAATAAAATAAAAATACTTTATCAGGAAGTACCATATATTTTACCCACTCATATTATAACATTAACCTGATACAATGAAGGATTTAAACCACCAAACTAAAATTTCATTTTAATGCTTAGTCACTACATATAATTTATACGACTTGGGATCAAGTAACAAAATCGAAATTAATTTCAAAATTGAATTGATATAATAATAATAAATAAATAATTTATTAAAACCCAGCGACGTAAAATACACTTTGTGTATGTAATTAACATTAAATTAATGATTTATTTAATTAATATATATTAGTGATAATATAAGTATGCGTTTTGTTTATAATTTATTACTAAATATAAACAATTGTTATTATTTCTTTGATTTCATTAGACATTTAATATATTACTATTCAAATCGTACAAATCGTGTTTGTCATACGTAAAAAGTTCACTTACAAGGTGACATGCCGGAGAATTTAATATGTGTCTGAAATATTCGTAGATTACGTCTTTATTTTTCATTATATCGGATAAGTTGTCGCATTATTCTTATACTATACATGCGCGCACATTTATTTCAGGATTATTTCCTCATTCTCATTTATTATATAATTGCTCTAATTCTAATAAATTGATATACCAGCATTGATTTCCAGGGCGATTCAATAGAAATTGATTGCTTTAAATGCTATCATTTCTTAAAGTATCGAAACTTTTTATCACAGTTACCCAATTTTGTGAAAGATGTGTGAGGTTACAGATCTAATGTATAAATAAATAGTTAATACGCCATAATTGTCCTACCCAGATGATTATTCGTAGTGTGGTGGAAAAATTTGAATCTACTGGTACAGTAAACAATGGACCAATACCAGTACGGCGACGAAAACATCCGAGGCAGTCGATTTCGCGTCGCTCACAAGAACTCGGCTTTTCACAGACCACAACTTTTTTAATCGTTTAATCGTATTTTTTATTACAAAAATCATATTCAGCTCATTTCTGGATAAATGGGACGTCAACAAACAACATTGTCGAATTTGGGACAATACCTATCCACATAGGTCCAAAAGCGTTCATTGCATCCCAAAAAAGTCACTTTTTGGTGTGGATTTTGCCTGGCTTCGTCAACGGTCCATATATCTATGAGAACGACGTTAGCTAGGCCATCACCGTTAACAATGAGCGCTATAGTTGGATGATTACCAACTTCTTTTGGCCTTAATTGGATGATATGGACACCAACGAAACACAGCTCATGCCACATTAGACATTTTGCACGAGCGATTTGGGGGCATGGTCATAGTTATGTGATGATATGACCATGATATAAACCTGTGGCCATGTTGTGCGATTTGACCCCGCTAGACTTTTTCTTGTGGGGTTTTCTTAAGTTGCGAATAAACCACAAACCTCAGCGGCCATCAAAACTAATTTTAGGCTTAACTTGACATGGGTCAAATCAGCCTGTTTGAGATCAAATTACATTTTTTTTATTATACTTGGTATTCTGTGTAACAAATTTCTGTGTATTTGCATAGTTAATCCATTTTTGCAGTTTATTTAAATCTTCTTACATTGTTGGGGATTTTATGTTGGGTGAGTTTATTTGTCCTATTATATTATAATTGACAAACTCTAAGATTTAATACAAAGGAGAGCTTATGGGAAATTTGGACAATTAGCCAGCTGTAATGGCTTGCAAATAAGTATTGCCGCACATTTTATTAAAACTAATTTGCACAATTTTATTTTTACCTGTACCTCTTGGTCTATGGTTGTCAACAACTGAGTGGATGGATTTTAAAATTATTGCGCATGTCGCCTCAAGTCGCCCCCACTTAGTCTGAAGTTTTAGTTTTAAGATTTGTTTGTAAAAGAACAGTTACAATCTATCACTGCTAGTGTTCAATCAAAATTTGTAAATTCTTGTAAACTGTTTTGGAGTGTGTGTAAATAGGCAAGTTGAACTAAAAATTGTTGTTTTATAATTTAACACAAAACAAAAATTACGGACGGATCCCATTGAACCAGGGAAATTTTCATCCGTCTTTATACAGCCTGATTTCTGGGATCAAAATATGATTTACTTAACACCACTTAACTCAATCTAAAGGTTTACGATTAAGCCAAAATTAGTCATTAAAGTTCTAAGAAATATATAGGTGATAAATAAAACTCTCCGGTTTTGAGAATTTACACAGATTTAATGTCGATACACTGCGACAATTATTACGCCATACAGTGACTTCATCAGGCAGATAATTAAAAAATATGTTTATTTCATTGATCAGCCATATATGAAAATAATGAATGTCCTTGCCAAAACATTTGACTTTTCCATGAATAAAATGATTTGGATATTGCAGACTATCTCCAATTACATTATTCTCAATAAACGGCCTTTATGGATACGACTCTTCAAAAAGCTAACGTTTATACTGCAATTTTGAACAATAATAAACTGAAACAGAGTAATTCTTTCAAACCAATAAATAGTTCGAGAAATGAAACACTCTATAAAATCAACTTAAGCTCAGGCATAACACTTCTACAGAAAATTATCTTATATTTAATTAATAAAGTCGGCGATACCGCTGCGACCTAAATTAGTAACTTCCACAATCGCAGGTGGACCAGTCAATCGGCTACCTCAATGGAGAGAAACGAGTTAATTAAGCAGCCCAAAATCCGCGAATCTCCAGGAATCGACGATATTTTCACTGCAATGGTCAAAGGCCTCTTGTGGTTGTGCGCTAATAAACATAGCGAATACCGCAATGCCTTTGGGTTGCTTTCTGTTCGCCTGAAAGCTAGCCTCTGTAGTTAGCATCCTCAAGGTGAGAAAATCTACGCTACTTTCATCAAGCTACCGTCCCATTAGCTTGCAAAGCGAGTTAGACAAGCCAGTGGAGAAGGTTTTACTGAGTCGTATTTCGGTCTTCCAGTAATTATGCTAGACTCTCAAATCTGGTTTCCAGTCCACTATCCATCAGCTTTCGAGGGTGACCGAATTCCGCGCCGGGGCTTTTGAGATGCAATGCCACCGCTGTTTTTCTCGACATATCGAAAGGGTTCGTTAGGGTCTGGCATGATGAACTCATTTTTAAAATGATGATGTCGTCGATGACTATCTGATAAGAGTCATCGACGACTTTCTTCGAAACACAACGCTATTTAGCGAGCATATGATCTGTTCAGGGGTACAATAGGGCTCTGCTTTGTCCCCGACACTGTACATCTATACAAGCAAAATTCCGAATTTGGTTCCTGTGATGGTCGTCTTATACGCAGACGACACAGCTCTACTTTGTAGAGGAGGTACCACAGCTCATCTTGAGAAAAACTGTTCAAAAAGTGGACTTGAGGTCAATGCTAATAAGATCACGATATCAGCTTTATCTGTGAAAAACGGAGTAAGGCTTTTCACTATGATGATAAGGCCGCAGCTCACCTATGCTGCTCCCATATGGGGGTTACTGTAGATTGAGATTTTTTGATATAATTAATTCGCATTGTATACACACGATACCTATCATATAAAGATTACGATAAAGAAATGTATCCTTCTCTATTTCACCTCTGTCTTTCTTGTGTGACCCCGTCCGTGACCTATTGTTCTTGTGTTTTGATTGTTAATCACTACGACGGGCCGAGTAGTGTGAAGATTTGTTTCTTATCAATCGATTACCTATATTAATTAATTAATATTTCCCAATAACGCGATTTGTAATGCAGTAATATGTCTCAATTTATTACATACTGCTTTAAAATGCAACGGCATTTGCTCGAAAGGGTTTTAAGGGAGTTGTATTAATAAAAATCAGAGAAGATGAATTAAAGTCTTATGCTGAGATAGAAATAGTTTCGAAATGGTTTTGCAGTATTACATACAAAATCGGTGTGAGCTCAAATGTAGACGAACAAGTAAACAGTTCCCAACAGAGTTCAAGTGAAATTAATATTTATTATCAAAATATTAGACAACTTTTAACCAAAACTAACATATTCTATAACAACGTTCTTGGTAGCAGTTATGATATACTTATGTTAACTGAAACCTGGCTGAGAGATGACGTTAATGATTCTGAATTAATACCAGATATGTTTAATTTATATAGGTGTGATAGAATACATAGGAGAGGCGGAGGTATTATGATAGCGGTTAGAAATAATCTTACTATCGATAGTTCAGCGGATAACATCACATTGGGATTTAATGTAGAAATAATTATTGTCAGGGTTTTAATTAGCTCTACGGTTATTTATTTGGTTTGCTTATATATCGCACCTTTTGAACCCATTATATTACATTATGTATATATTGGATCGTATCTGTGGCCAATATAAGTCAATTATTATATGTGGGGACTTTAATTTTCCGACTTATTACTTTTGGAATCGATATGAATGAACGTAAATTAACCGAACTACATACTTTAATAAATTTAAATAATATTACTTAACATAACACTAAATTCAATGTTAATAATAAATGACTGGACCTAATTTAATTAATAATTAATATTATTTACTAATAATATTAATTATAGTTTCTACGATGACTTGCCTATTTCATAACCCACCTCTTAGCTTTTCTTTTGAATTTATTGTGGATTACCAGCCAAATATGCTAGCTAATACTTCTTCCGTATTATTTAATGTTCGCAAAGCTAATCTTCTTGGTATACATAAAAAGATTATTTTTTTGGGATTTGTCTTATATTATCAATATTAATAGTGCTGTTAATTTATGTTGTGATATGTTTTACAGCAAAATTTATGCTATATTTGATGACTGTGTACCGCGCCAAAAGCCTAAATGTCATAATTTTAAATTTCCTTGTTGGTTCAGCAATTAAACGAAACGCTAGTAAGTAAAAAAGAATACTTAGTAATTGCTAAGCTACACACTTTCGGGTAGTCAAAATTATCGCGGATTATCATTGCGCTTGGGACATTATATCTGAAAATTTCAGATACGTAAATAATCCACACTAAGAAATGCTTAAAATTTTAACAAAAAATCATCTTTAATTTCAATAATGAGCTCCTCCGCGATTTCTGGAGCACTCAGCAACTCGCTTAGCCGTACTAGAAATCAATTTGTCAATGTCAGCCTGAGGGTATTCCAAGCTTCTTGAATTCACATCCTAATGTGAGGTACAATGATTGGAGGTGGCTGAAGATAGCCCGGTCTTCTGCCAATTGTATCTCACACGTATTCAATAGGTGATAGGTCTGGAGAACGAGAACGAGAAGACTTCCATAACCGATCGTGTAAGAGCTATATGGCGTTTTACTACAAACTGTAATTTTCCTCGGTGTCGTCCAACCATTTTAACACCATCGTGCACAAACAAACGAAATCTCGATTCATCGCTAAAGATAACCTACCTCCACTGACCGACCAATTGTATTCTCTCATTCCACCATTCCGGACTGCACCTCTTATGGCGAGGAGTTAAGGGCAAACCAAGAAAAGGACGGTACGACTTGAGACGAAATGATCGAATTCTCTGGTAAACTAATCAGACGGAGATTCCTTGGTTACTTGAACGTTTTCAAATGTCTCCAATGGCTCTTGTTGAAAATCGATTCCGGACAGGAAATTTTAATCATTTCTTAGCGACGATATTAATAATATGTAATACAGATTTTATCAAAAATGAAATAGTTAAATATTAATATCTCTGTTTATAAATAAAAACTATATGCTGACAAGTTAATCTCACAAATTAAATTATTTTAAATTAATTACTTCATATGTTATTCAATTTTACAGCTGCCCTCAGCGCTTTAATAGTACCTTTAATATACAATATTAATGTATAATCTACATACATCATGTATTAGCGTAACGCTGAATTATTAACGTAACGGTTGGTTGACGTGTACATAAACAACTAGTAAATATTTAATCTGCAATTGCAATTATAGCCACAAAACATGAGCAATGTACGATATAAAAATTCCATGCATGCACGAAATATAATATTTAAAAAGGTACAGAAGGGCGAGTTGTTCACGGTAGCATGCACATACGCCGGTTTGTTTCTTTTCATATTTGGAGATATTTTAATAACAGAAATAACTCAGAAATTCCAAAGGTTGCACAAACCGTGGCTTGGCTTGTTCACATATGTAAGTCAGTGTAATGTCAGAAGTTTATGACATTTTATGTAGGTGTGCTGAAGGATTGATTTATATATTTAATATTTATAAAGACATTTAGGTTATATATTATATTATTTACTAAAATTAAAGTATAGTTTTACATTATTATTTATTGATAAAAACTTAACAAAAACACTTACTACGGGTTTGACAATAAAATTTATTTATTTATTGATTATTCTTATTGCACTGGTAATAGAGATAAATTAATTAAATTAGTCAATTCTATTTAAATGTTTCTTATTGAAAATAATACGGTTTGACTTGATTTATTCTAAAATGAAATGTTGAAAAATAAAAAAAATAAAGTTTACAGGGTTTACATAACTTGCACATATTCTTAATTAATAAAGAAAATATCTAAAACGGAATACATGCAGATAAAGCGCATTAAAAATGTATGTATGTGGCATGAAAAGTATGGATCTGGTGACCACAATTATATAAGCAGAAGTCAGTTGCGACTAATCAATATGTAAAGAATTATTTATTCATAGTGTTAAATAAGGACGCCTAGAAATATAGTCAATCTACATAATAATCCTTTTTTACATTTAGGTAAGAATAAAATTATCAGATTCAACAATTGCATATTGTTGAATAGAAAAATATTTCTCATATAGAAAAATATTTACACAGCTAGTAAAATTAATTATTTTGAAAATGAATTTTAAAACACTTGTTATGTTTCATATTATTGATTTCTAATTTAAAATTACCTAATTTCGTTTCATTGGGAGTATCTACCGTGACTATTTATAATAAAAAAATAAAACTCAATTAATAGAATGAATTTAGGACTATAAAGCAAATGGCATTAAATATAAATATAATCGGGCAATTATGATTTTTGAGCAAACAGATAAGTTTAAACATCATTGACATTTTAAGGAAGGTAAAAATAACAATGTTGAA
The DNA here is from genome assembly GCA_963969525.1 of Ontholestes murinus. Lineage (NCBI taxonomy): Eukaryota > Metazoa > Arthropoda > Insecta > Coleoptera > Staphylinidae > Ontholestes > Ontholestes murinus. Next base: position 4,313,036 of record OZ018398.1, on the reverse strand, counting down.
GATCTTGGTGTTTTTTTTTTTAAGTCGGATACCTAAAAATATACCTTTCTAAATATATTTTAAAGTAATTTTAAAAAAATATGAACGAACTATTTAAGAATTATGCTTTTAATTCACAAATTGCTTTTGTAACCGTTATTATCCTGCAGCCTGTGATTGCGTAGCAAATTAATTAATAAACTATTTTATAGTTAGAAGTTTATCGCACATAAAATTGTTTAATATACTTATTATTAGAATGCAGATTTTCATTAATCGCGCATGTAAGAAGTTTTAATTGCACAGTGTGTTCATAAGGTATATTTATTTTATTTAACGTGTCTCTGAACATAACTCAGATGGGGATGATATGGAGGTTTTCACGCTCTAATACTTCCCCAATTTTCCAGTTTACTTAATCGACGTCGAATACGTTAATTAGTCCATCGATTGCTCTCGAATTATATTTAATTCGAAAAGGGATTCCCTGGCGTCGCTTTTGGCACGTCGGGGGATGAAAAGTTTTCGGCCGGGATTAAAGGATTCTAGAACACTGATCACTGCAAATTGGCCGAACGCTATTTGTAAACATTTTTGTTTAACTAATTGCTTATCGATTTTATACTTCTACTCAGGAAAATTTATGATGGTTATTTATTTGTAATCCATTTTAAAGACTGCTCCGAGTTTATGTTATTTAACATATTAGGAATATATAACACATTTAAAAAAATAAACAATCGATTGATATCCTAGGTTTAAATTTGAGTAAACTTATAATTAGAGAGCGGATAAAAAAGCTTAAAATATGTGAAAAAAAGCACTTAAAAAGGCACAAAATTTAGAGAAAAAAGCACTAAAAAAGCATTAAAACACGAAAAAAGCACTAAAGAAAACTATATTTTCTTAATATGTTACACGTTTATCAACATATTTTACATAGAAATTCTGCTTAAAACTAAAATAAACATACTTTCTTTACGCAATATATAATATCATGTATTTAAAAATTAAATTGTAATTTTGTATACATTTCAAAATAACTAAAATCTATTCATGAAAACAGTAGATCATTAAATGTTGTTCTAGGGGTTTAATTGTAAAAATTATTACTTCTGACGCTCAATAAATTTTTGAAAGTAGTAAAGCTTCTCTTTATTTTAAATTATAGCTGGATCCATTTGAAAATTGCCATTCAAAATCAAGTTTAATTTATTTAGTATTAAAAATCCTTCATTTTCACCGAATACTCTTTCGATATTATTTTGATTTCTTGGCTAATGCGTTCAGGTATTTTCTAAAATGAATCTACTTTTATAAATATTTGATTGTGTTTCTCACAAAATTTAAACGCGATTTTATGTACCTAAATTGTTTTGAAGGAAGCTCTTGTTTCTTAAGAACTGTTTGACAGTCATTAACTGATTTGCTTGTCGTTTCGAGAAAGTTGTATATAACCTTATTAAATTCTTCAAAATTATTCGCACAGTACATCGTAGTATATAGACAAGTTCCCCATTTTGTTAGCACTGGTTTATGGGGCAATGAGATATCAGGTAATGACTTACAAATGGAAATTTCATTCTTATAGTTTCAGAAATTCGTTTCTATCCATGTGCTAAACTTGTACAATGCACAAAATGCATTATTAGTAAAATTTTGTAACTTGGTATTGTCTAAGGCCAAAATAAGCTTGTCAGTCCATCATTTATGAATTTTGCTATAATGTTATTATCAGTTTTCTTCAATTCTTTTGTATATATCAAAATACTATTGGTCGGACGTCTTCATGTTAAACTCCTATTATTAAATTAAACAAGCGTCTGTGGTTTCATCCGCACCAAACCACATATAATTATTGTTAATAATATCTTTTTTTGTATAGTTTCATAGTACGCAAGAGCTACATAATTTTTTCTCGGGAATGCGCATTTTACAATATTTTCCCAAGAAAGATTTAAATGCATTATTTTGTAATTTTTTTAAAGGGATATTCGAATGTAAAAGTATTTTGCACAAATATGAGTTTAATTTAAATTGCCCATCGTTTGTTGAAGATGATGATAAAGATTGTGATATTGTGCTGTTTTTTAGTTCAGCTTTGAGCTTTTTCAAACGTTCTTGATGTAGTGTTGTTATAACATGTTTTACATACAAGTCTTGACTAGTTAGGATGCAGTTGGGAACTAAAATAAAACTTACTATTTTTAAACATGCCTTACAAAATAATGTATAATTTTCACTTGTTAATTCTGGATAGTCTCTAATTAATTCTTATATTGTGGTTTTCACCTTTTGCATTATGGGTTAAATATACATGTGAATTATATAATATAATTTATCTGTGATTCCCCAGGTTACTACAATTCACGCATATAATATTTTTGATAAATAAGCAAAGTTTTTGGAATGTCAATTCAATAGTTTATGAATGCGAGTTTGAATATGAAAATTAACGAAAACTGTAAATATGTGCCAGTCGTCCCATCCGTATTTTGAAGAAAAGAGAGTAGAAAATTGATACGGTTTCAGAACACCTGATTATTAGCTATCACTTAAATTTGTTTACATTTAATACTTACTGGGGCCCATGTTCGGGCCTAGTTTAACGACGTTTACATCCGGAATATCATAGGTGTGATTCCTATGAAGAGTTCGTCTGTATTATCTGAAGAATGAGACGGTCTTTTATATCTACTTATTTATAAACGAATCCATTGTAAATTGGTAAGTTGTACTAATATTTATTAATAATAAAATTCATTATAATTATTGTATCATATTATGAAGATTTTAAACAATTATGTTGTCAAAAGACACGAAGAAAATATGTAATACAAATATAATCTATAAATGATGGGATACAGATTTTTACGAAAATTCTCTATATTAGCACATTAATTTAATATCATCGTGAAATTTTTATTAAATGTTTTTTAAATGTTTAAGAAAATGCTCCAAATAAGCATCAGAATCTAAAAAAGCATGAAAATAAGCATAAAAAGTCAAAATAAGCACAAAACGTCAAAATAGGCAAAAAAGCAAAAAAAACCTAGCGCTAAGTAATCACATTCTTCAAGATTCGTATAGATATTAAGAATTTTTTTCGATGCTATTAATATTATGGATAAGCATAATGCTAGAAATCCGCTCTCTACTTATAATAATTATAATAAAACGTAATATATTTCTCGTGGTAAATACATACATATTTATTATGTGTTTACCTACAATTCTCAGTCCACAGCTAATCATGTTTCTAGATGTTCAAAAGCTATGAAATATTTCAAGAAAATTGCTGTTAAAAGTGACTTAACTCCACTACAAATTGAAGAGAAAAATACAATCAAAAATATTCGTGGTATATTTACTAAACTTAATACATGCTATAATAATGTTTTTACTAGAAACTATCATATATTATGCTTAGTAAAACCTGGTTAAGGGATTATGATCCTTTTCGTTTTCGTTAAAACATTAAGTATAAATTATATTGTAAAGGTTATGTTGCCCGGCATAACAAAGGAGGAGCTGTCAGGAGAAAGGTGACCAACTTTAACACTCCTTGAGCAGGTTTTTCATTAGGTCCTCAAAAATCTTCTTACTGAGCGGCAGACTCTGCCGTTGAGGTGACCACCAGTCTTCGCTTTTGCGAGCTCCACATTAGTGGTCCTCCGCGCATCACGAGTACTCTGATGGTTGATCGCCTTGAAAAACTGTCTCCTCAATAATCCAAGTCAGTATATGCGGATACCGCATTACTTCGGTCAAAAAAGATTCCCATTACAGACGTTCCTTTCAGATACTGAAAAATGTGCTTCCCCATTTGCCATTGGCTGTTCATAGGTCGACTGTTGAATATGCTTATGTAGTTTAGGATTAAGCTGAGGTCTAGTCGTGAGATGGTGCTCAAATAGAAAATATTTTCCATAGCTTCACGATATGGTATAGAGTTCCATGCTGGCTTGTCGTTTGCGTAATTTTCAGGGCAATGATCGCTCCGAGCTTGAGAGATTCCACGTATTTCGTGATTTTCTCATTCCAGTTTTTGGGAGCTTGCTTTAGGCCATAGAGTCTCTTTTTCGGTATGCACACTAGTCCGGCTGCACCATATAGATTTCTTCCTTCAAGATTCCGTGCAGGAAGGCCAACTTTGATGTACGGGCTACATCAAAGTTGGGTAATTTAAATTTTTCCGATACGGTAATAATTAGTCGAATCGAGTCGTTTCTAGCTACTGGGCTAAAGGATCCCAAATAGTAAACTCATTCCTTCTGCTCGAATCCTCGAACGACCAGTCTTGCCTTGTACCTGCCATTCTGTTTTTCACATAGAACCTAGCGGTCGCATATCCTGGTGGTTACGCGGGTTTCCACGTTTTCATCCTAATAAGCGAGTAGAACTTTAGTGCTTTTTTTGATGAACTGGTTCTACAGAGTCTTCTGCAGTATTGCCGTACTCGCTGCTTGGCGTTTCATCATCCTTTCATCCTTTATCCTGGTCCAGTTTAGGTTACCTCTCCTGTATTTCATCTGTCTTCTCGTTTCTGACTTCCACCATGGCGTTGCCCGACTTGGAGTCTATATCGAATCTAACGAAGATTCCTTCTCTTGACTTCCTTGACATTTTTGTCCCCTTGTGGTCCGGGGCGAGAACATAGTAGGGACATCCAAACCATAGCTGTGCAGGACTCTGATTAGCCTGCAAGCTTGTATCTGTTTGATTTAGTGTGAATATGGCGTCCGAAATGGCTTCGGTCCACAGATTCTTCTACGATTGTTTCAATTTTTCTACCCACACGCAAGTTCTGTTGCGGTGTACGCACTGGTCTTGTTGTGAAAAATTCCCAGTTGGTCTAAAAGTTTTTCTTGATTTCTGCCCCGTTGTCTGACTTGATACATTTCACCCTTCTTCTGATTTACGACCAACCTGACAAACGATTCCAAATTTTGCGGGGCCTCGTAATTACTCTTCAAGTAGTAAATGGTCATAAAATGAGAGTAGTCATCTTTGAATAACAGGAAGTACCTAGATTCACCGAGGGACGGCGTGCTCTTTTCCCTCAAGTCAACATGCACCAGATGCAGTATTTTCTCGGTGACCTTCGGGTTTGCTGAATATGATACTTTATGCTGCTTCCCCTAGAAGTATTCTTTGCAGACGTAACCATCCTAATCATCATAGTAGTTGACTTTGTTACGCTTCAGAATGTCCTTGACGTATTTGACATTCTGGTGTGCTAGCTTCTCATGCCAATCACTGAGAGAGCGTGTCGCCAGAAAGACGACTCCCCAGGAGAAACCTGACACCTTCTGGGGAATCGTCATTCGATCAAGTTGTCCATCTCGTTCTACTACTGCGACCTTCTCTTCAAAGAAAAAACTAAGTATTTTAGTTTTCAAATAGATTCGCTACGAATTTCTCGATAAATTGAACCAATGAGCGCCGTCTCGCTGATCCTAGTATAGTTGTCCCAAAGATATAAGGCGTTTATGACCTTTTATGGTATTTAACTTTCACTAATTTTTATGAAGGACCGACCGCAAACTCTCATCCCCAGCCCCCAATAGGTGGTCCTTAGCGGATTATCCTAACACTGTCCCAGGCCCGGTTTTGATAAAAAAAAGATCATTTGCATGCAGAAATAAGCCTTTGCAACGCACACATTTGTATAGAGAAAATTATACAATGCGGTCCTGACCAGCACGAGAATATTTATTGGTTCGGTTTTACGATATGATGGCCCTAAACTCATTAAGGCAGTCAAACGATGAAAGACCATAAACGCCTTATATCTTCGGGACAACTATAACAGGCGACTGGACTTGATCGGTTCGGCACACCTGACGGCGGCGATCGGTTCACACTTGCGTGCTGACTGACACGGTTGACTAGCATTGAACTGGCAGTGATCGTCGGTTGATATTCCTCATTGACACACCTCGGATATCATAGTACAGGGCGAGTTTGGGCCCATATCCTGGTAAGGAGTAGTCGCCCGAAAAAGAATGAGCCTTCGCGCTTTTGTGAAAACTTTAAATATGAATTACAAAAGGCGCCTTTTGTAATTACACTGACGCAGATATCGGTGGATTTCAATTTAGCACTTTTAACACAACACATTTCATGGATGACAGTGGTCAAAGGAAAGGTTGTGTTGTTGCCAACCTTGGCATGACAAAGGAGCTGTCGGGAGAAAAATGACCAACTCTAACAGGAATAAATTAAGATACTATTATTATTTGAGGGGAAGAACACAATTTGTGATTGTGAACTCCGCCTGTGTTTCTTTCGCCCAAAATTATACGTATGTTTTTTTTAATTGATTTGTTATTTATGTAATTTTTAGGAAAGAAGACCAAATATAAATAAATAAATAAATAAACATGAAAGTTTTAATTAAGGTTACTATTATCTGTCTTATTTAGTTATCACTTAATAAAATTCTGACAGTATATGGTTTCAACATACAGTGGCTTCGTCAGGTAGAGGGAGCTCCCCAACCTAGTATATAAGTCCTAACTGTAAATTGTAATAATCCATTTTCATCTACCTGGCGAAGCCACTGCGGTGATTCATATGTTTAAATTATTTAATTATTTAATAAATTCGAGCATATCTTTAGTCAAGAAAAAACAATTATTATTTGTGGTGACTTTACTATTTCAAATTATTATAAATCATTAGAAAAAATTTATGATCGTAAGTTAACTAAATTATATAACATTACAAATCTTAACGACCTTATAATAATCCATGTACGGGTATTATAAAATATTGTATTAATAATAATCATTTTATAGATATAAATAATTTTAAGATTCTATACTCAGGTAATAAGAGATTTAAATCTGAGAGCGGACCTTGAAATTAATAGGGCAGTATAAAGGGAAAACATATAGTTAACGACAACGAAGCGATTTGGTCTTCCCCAATACTTGAAACACTCATTACCTGAATATATAAATAGTGCCGGTTTTCTATTAATAATTACTCTTGAAAATGCTGTAACAAACGAAACTAGTGGAGTCAATATATAAAAATCCAGTGAAACAAACCATTTAATTTTACACAATGTTTATTATTTTTACCAACACTTTCCCACCATATTGGAAACGTTTTATAATTATTCCAACCTTTAAGGATATCGATGATAACCAAATCTTGAACTATAGGCCCATTTCTTTAATAAATATGTTTTCAAAAGTTTTTTAATTATTTTAATTTAAGGCAGTAGATTCTCACCTTACCAATCAACTCATAGTGAAAATGGCTTTGTTTGAGGTAAATTCATAACTACTAACCTACTTAGTTTCGCAGATACAGTTGCTGAGGCATTGGACCCCAGAGTTCAATCGATATTATATATTCAGATATCGCCGAGGCGTTTGATAAGTTCCCCAATGATCTGTTTTGGGGTTACTGTTTTTCAATATTTTTATAAATAATATGGGAAAACATCTTAAATGCGACTATCAACTCTATGCCGATGACTTTAAAGTCTATAGTAAAGTAAATGATATTCATGACTACCAACCTGCAAAATGACCTCTATATTTTGTGTAAATGGAGTAAAGAAAACGGTCTAAATTATTAATGAATACAAAACACTATCGATCTTCAGAAGTATAACGCCTCTTTGGTTTACTATTTTTTGGATGGAATGGTTCTCACCCGCGTTTCTATTTTTTGTATGGGATGGCTCTCTCCCGCGTTTCTGAATTTTATGAGTTAAGTATTTTAATTTATTCTAGGCTTGACTTTAGTGCTCACATAAGGAAAGTTTGCACACTGCTATAAAACTTTAGGCTATATCCTTCGCAATACAAGTCATTCCGGCATGAGACGGCTCTTATTATATCATCCATATTCATTAGAAGCAATCGGGATACAGATGTTATAGTTTCTTAAATTTGACAAGTGCAAGGATTTCCACAGGAAAGTCTGCTATCAGAATATAATATCCAAAGTCTTAATTCTCAGAAATTGATTTCACAAATAATATTTAGTTTTACATTATTGAACAGATATTATACTTAGATAAATTTAAACAATATCAAATTTTGTATAAGAAAAAAACCTCTATAATTTACATTATTCATTTTTAAAATAAACGACCCCTAAGGTCATGCTTTTCATTGTTTTCGCAGCAAGTAGAGGTGATATTTGTTCTTTAAATATTTTTATACTTAAACATTTTAATTCATAAGGGAGTGAATTATAAATATTGAAGATGAAAAACTTTTGCATTGAGGCGGTTTGGTGTTTAGGTGCTGCAAATGTTCCCTACATGTAGAACTAATTCCCTACATGTAGAAATAACTTCAGGGTCAATAACATGTTTTATATCTCCTTTTCGAATACCAGCCACAGAGCCTCCAGTCCCCTATTATCAATATTTAGCAATGTTAATTCATATTGTAAGAATATTACCTGTTTAATGCTTCACTTAAAGTCATAGTTAAGCAACTTGTACAAATTATTAATGAGTAGTTTTCGTTTAAGTTCAGGCGCCATTTACTTTGCTTCTTTTGCATTTAATTTTCTCCATACTTCACATTTTTTTCCAGATTGAGTTGCTTGCTCAACGATTACTGACCTCCTTACGATAATATTCGGTATACATATTAATGATTAGTCACTGAAGAGGACCTGCGCGAACCCCCACCACCTTTTAAGCCCAACATTCCGCAAACTTAAAAACGCCCTCGTACAACTGTTGGAGAGGGTACACAAAATATCTGTTAAATATCTCTATTATAGGATGTATTTAGCGTATCCTGATAATACAATAGGTTATAACGATATGCTGCGAATCGTTGAACTGTTTATTAATGATGCCAATTTATTAATGCGAATAAATATTTATGTGCATAGATTTTTAGTTATAAATTCAGTTACATTTTTACAAAATCGAAGCAACATTAACCTTAAATTTTACTCGCTTATGAATACAATAAAGCGCGTATTCAATAATGTTAAATTTTCTTTAGATATCTATAATTGTAATGTAGTACTTAGCATATTTCTTTTATTTTTCTTTTGCTATATTTCTAAAATTAATTATGTATCATAAGATAACGTTTATGTAATGTATTTGTATAATTTTTACCTGTAAATGGTCAACTTGTTGTTCTGCGTGGAAATAATTTTTAATTATTATTAATAATATTATATTTAACTGGCTTAAATAGATTTGTTGCTATTAAACAGCCTTCTTGTAAACGAACTATTGTGTTTATTGTATAATAAACATGTTTAAATATCTATTAAATCTATAAATGCTATGTGGTTGATTAATAAAAGCGGATTTTTTAGTTATAATAAACGTGAATAACAATAAAACGTTCACTTTCAACGATTGACTTTTTTATATATAGTTTTATTCGCTTCTTTAAATATATGTCGTTACGTTGCGACAAAGTTTTAAGTTCATTATCGAACTATCCGAAGCGCTCCTTTATTTCTCGGAGTATTACTCGCTATCATCGGGTTAATAAAAGTTTGGATATTTTTGACATGGAGAATGCTATCGAGTTTGCTTTAAAATTTGATGTCATCGTACAAAGTCGATTTAAAATCAAGCCTGTAAAGTTGTAAAGTTCACTTTCCTTTTTCTCCATTATAATGAACAGGATATAATTATTTCTTAGGTAAGTTTTGCAATAAATTTTCTCGGAGGCGACAGGCGGTCTTTTCGATGAGGAAATTGTTGGAAACGTAAAATTTGTCCGAGGAATGTAATGACCTTAACGATGACAAATTTCCCATTACTTCCATTCCAACACAATTAAATTTCGCAATGTCTAAAAGCGAGTTAATATTATAATCTATCTCTGGAGCGACTGGAATTTATTTAAACTCAACGAATATTTATGCTATACATTTACATAAATTATGTTTGCAATTTTAATTAAATATATTAATATTTTATAATTTTTAAAATATGTCTGCACATTACGAAATATGCGAATTAGAATTTATGAAATCTCAATTTATAAAATATTCATTTACCTAATAGGTGATAAATAACAAGAAACTATATACATACAAAAATAAAGTTTTATAAAATATAATATTAGGTAATTTTAAATTAGAAGAGTTATGTTTCATATTGTTGCATTTAATATTCTCACATATGTTTTTATCAGCGACGATTATTTTCAAAGGAATTACAAATTTTAACTGCTTAAAAATAAGCATATAATATTGGAGTTAATTGTGGGAAGTATTGAAAGTAGAAGAGTTACACTTGTTGATAAATCGTTCTGGTTATTAAATTTATAATCGCCATTCCGACTTGCTTTTCTTATCTCTAGACTTTCAAGGAGATTCAATTTGCGGCCTATTTCGGCAAAATGAATCGGTTTGATGTCGGGTAATATGATGTCTCAATTTATATTCCTCAATTTCTCGACTTTTGTTTAATGGATGGATAAAAATGTTTTTATATTCAGAAAGAAAATCTCCCTGTGGGTGAATAAAAAATAAATATACAGAGTCATTTAAAAAAAAAGTTGATTGCCTTTTGTCAAAAGCTGGATGCAAGTAAGAAATATCAATTAAGTTCACGTTGAAGTTTATTATAAATTATTTAATTTGATATTTTATATATTCAAATTTGATCAAAAGTAAAAGATATACAGCACCAAAGGCTTTTCATCAGTACTTTGCAAAAAAGTGAAGCTTCACAAAGAGTGGCAAGCTGAATTTTCATGCTACGAGACTTGGCAATTTAGGAAACCAAGTCCGAAGTCTATAAGGCAAATGATCTATTCAGTAGCTCAGTTCTGTTATTGATGACTAAAAAGGCACCACCGATCACATGGATTGATAGAGACTACGATAAAGAATATGTAAAAACCAAATCGCGCCGTGTTTAGTCATATCTGCTTTTTAATACATATATGAAATTTTGAGAATAATTAGAAAAAATATATTGAACTATTTTTTGGTGACATTCCAAAACTTTATCATAAACTGAACGAGCTGTCTATTGCTATTCACGACGACAAAGCTAAAGTAATTTGTTTAATCGAGACATGGTGTAATGAGAACAATTATAATATTATTCATATTGATCGATACCGTTCTTTATGTAGCTTTACATGAAATAAAGATAATCATGCCAGTATAACAATCCTAGTCGCTACGCTGTGCAATCCCTGATTGAATGTGTCGGGTGCACAGCTACTATTAGACAAAATGACAATAGCAATTTTATCTGTCTATCGACCTTCTTCTGGCAACATGGATACATATTTTGAAAAAAATACCGACGTGTTTCGGGAAATGTATGAACAATCATATATGCCGCGACCTGAATATAAATCTGTTGGAAAATAATATACATAGGAATATGCTGATCGACATATTTAATTCCTTTAAATTAATCAATAAGATAAAAGGACACGCAATAATTCAGCAAACGCTAAATGGTCTATCGGAATCCCAAATCAACTTCGCCATAACCAATGACAACATTACATCATATAATGTCAGCGTAAATCTTTCAGACCATTTAGGCCAAATAATAACTCTGCAAATGAATTGAATGAAAACTGGGCAAGAAAATATTAATGAATTAAAATTCTCTCTAGGCAAAATCAATTAGGATTTCGTCGAAACAGGGGACGTTAATACATCCTATGCTATGGTCATCGGAGAATTCTTACATAATTTTAATATAGCATGCTCAGTAGTATCGAGAAAATTATTCATTAAAAATAACCGAAAATGGATAAATAAAGATATTCTTAAGTCCAGCAGAAATTTGAAAGTATAAAAATAAATTAAAAAATGACTAAAAATTTGACGAAATTCAAAATATATAATAATTTACACAGGTTTACACAGAAACACAAATAAATTCGGCATCCAATAAAATTAAAAAAATCTCCACCTTTTAATATGGCGTCAAGCGAGCATATTGTGAGCAATCAAACAAAGTGTAAAACTTGTGAAATCGAATTAACATCTAGTGATATAGTGACACGATGTTATGGATTGTGCAATTGTATTGTACATGGAACATGTACGGGCCTCAACAGCAACGAACTAAGACTTCTGAGTGGGAAGAAGAACATAGTGTGGTTATGTCCAACTTGACACAAGTTCCTACAAGAAGGTCAGTCCTTATATGATATTTTACTTAAAATGAACAATACGTTAGAGAAACATTCTAATATCATTGAACAGAACCAGGCTGAGTTAAAACAACTTTCTAAGGAAATACACAATGTAAACAAACTTAGCAATGATACAAACCAGCCTAGTAAAAGTGTCACCTATTGTGCCGTAGCGGAAGCTTGTAATCTATCAAAGCAAGCGAACACTGTAAACAAAGCTGCAAGGAAGATTCCTGTACATACACCAAAGCAAAAGAACTTAGTAACCTTAGTGCAAACATTAGCGGAAAATCTACAGTCTATTCTAATAAACGATTGAATACTAAAGATGTCATCTGCGAGAAAATAACTCCAAAGTATCAAAACCCTACATACAGCAGTTTCAAAATTGCTGCACCGATGTCTTATCTAGGTAAACTGATGGACGAAAATCTCTGGGAAAAAGGAATCGCTGTTTCTCGTTACAATTTTTTCGTGGAACGCGGGAAAATCCCACCAACGTCTTAATCCATCAATCCGAAGAAAAAGAATCTCCAAAAAATAAAAGTTTTAAATTATTACACCAAAATGTTCAATGCTTAAGTAATTGCATAAACGAAATAATTGATGTGTGTGATTCAAACGTCATTCACGCATTGTGAATAACGAAACATTGGCAATGCAATGAACAGCTTAAAATATTTGTATTATTATTTCAGATTAATATCGAACTTTTGTAGAGACGATAAAGAACATTGCGGCGTTGCAATCTACTGTAAAACTGGAATGAAAGCCACTAAATTAAAAGTTATAGGCTCCCTTTCGAAGAAAAAATTATTTGAGTGCGCGGGTGCTGAACTTCAAATTTCTAGACGCAAAATCTGTGTAATTTGCATTTATAGACCTTCTCAATCTGATGTAGCGCTATTCCTTAGTAAATTAGATCAAAATTTAAATTATGTGATATCAACAAATGACATTTACTTTATTGCTGGGGATTTTAATATTAATACACTGCGGAATTTTAATAAGACCAGAGAATTAAAAAATTTGCTGATGACACATAATGCAGCTTTAACTATAAATCAAGCCACACGAATACATTATAATGGCACTGTAATGTGCATTGATAATATAGTAAAAAATGCTAACTACAATAATCATTCAGCTAGTGTTATTAATTCATTTGTATCTGATCATAAGGCACAATATCACATAGTTTAGATTTTAATGATGATATTACGAAACATCACAATAAAACCAGGATATACTCAGAGCAGGCGTTACATGAATTCTGTGCTGATATTGAAAGTGAGTCTTTTGATACTATTAAGATATGCTACGACACCAATAATAAATATAGACATTTCATTTATACTTTCTTAATTTATGTGAATAAGCATTTTCCACTAGAAAGTGTATCACCAAAAAAGAAAAAGCATATTAAATTTAAGTCAGCAGAAATTACAAAATGCAAAAATTAAATGCAAATCTATGAAATTACTTCTCAATATATGCCAGAATTTAAACCTGCATTAAAATGTGAAATAGCAAAATATAAGTAATTACTGCATAAAGAACGGTGTTCATATTATGAAAATAAATTAACAAAATCATCAAACAAATCTAAAGTAGCCTGGCAAATAATCAGCGATGTTGTGAGCACTAAGGATAAAACGAAGTGTACTTTACCAAAATCAAATAATATAGCTAAACAAGCTGATGATTATAATATTCATTTTACAAATGTTGCACCAAATATGTTAAATAGTCAATTATGTCCAAACAGTGCCTCCTATGTGTGCAATATTCCAATAAACAGCAGTACATTGTTACTCAAACCGATCACTAAATCAGAAATATTAAAAATTGTGGCTGATATGAACACTAAAAAAAGCTATGGATATGATAATACCTCGATATTATTAATAAAAGTTTGCATTAATACTATAGTGGGACCACTTACTGATAGTTTCAACAACTCATTTAACACAGGCATTTTTCCAGATATGTTAAAGTATTCCATTATTAAACCTATATATATAAAAAAGGTAACATTGATGAGCTTGATAACTATAGACCCAACAGAATTCTTAGCACTTTCTCAAAAATACTACAAACTTTAATGTCAAATCGATTAATCAATTTCATTAATACCAATAATTTATTTTCCAATTTTCAACACGGATTTACTAAGGGTAAAAGCATAGACACAGCATTATTTCAATTCACTCAGTCAATTATATCAGCTTTAGATAATAAAAATGTCATATGCGGTATACTATTGGACTTATCCAAAGCATTTGATACGATTTAACACTCAATTTTAATTACTAAGCTTAGTCACTATTGTATTCGTGGGACCGCAAATAAATGGTTTAGTTCCTACTTAAGTAATCGGTATCAATCTGTTAAAGTAAATAATGGTATACTTGAAGCAATATCTGGAAAATTACCAATTGATATGGGGATTCCCCAGGGGAGTATTCTAGGCCCTTTTCTTTTCCATTTTCGTAAACGACAATTCGATAACATACATGCCAACAATGGAATCGTTTGCTATGCCGATGACACAAATTTACTTTTTGGTGAAAAATATACGGATATCATTTGTTCTGGAAATATAATCATGAAATATATCAGTAAGTGGTTCATAAAAAATCAGCTCATATTAAATGCAGATAAAACTAACACGATTGTTTTCAAAACAAATCAATCTTTAATTACTTCTGCGCATATAACACTAAATAATAATACATTTAAGTTTTCAAGATGTGCTAAGTTTCTTGGAGTAATACTCGATGAAACTCTAAGCTATCGACCACACATGATCTTATATCTAAGCTTAGCAAATCGTGCTATGGCTTAAAGATCCTTGCAAAAAAACAAATGACCATATTCTTAAAACATTCTAATATGCCAACTTCTACTCCTGTATTAAATATGGAATTTTATTCTGTGGTAGTAGTACACACGGCCGATCAGTATTAATATCCCAAAAGCGTGCAATCAAAACAATGTGTAGAATGAAACCAAGCGACAGCTGTAAAGGAGTGTTTAAAATGTTAGGCATTTTGACGGTTCCAGCCCTTTACATATACGAATGTATCAAGTTTTTATGTAAACATAGTGAGTTATTCTCTCAATATACCTTAAATACATCCCATAACACTAGGCATGGTATTACCTTCAGATATCCATCGCACAAATTAAGCATGTTTGAGAAAGGTTCTCTTTACAATTGTATCAAGTTTTATAATAACCTTCCTCAAAATATTAAGAACGCTGAAACGTTCAGTTAAATGAAGCGTATGTTGCTGGATTTATTATGCACATTAGAGCCATACAATACAGATGAGTTCCTAACTCAGATATGGTAGTATTATATATAAATTGTTCTTGACGTGTTTCCATGTTTGTGCTGTACCAACTATATACTTGTATACCAATTGTTACTATTACTGTTGTATCCAATTGTTACTTGTTACTGTACATACACCGGAAATAAATGATATTATTATTATTATTATGAGTTAGATAGATAAGAAAAACAGCATAATAGTACAAAAACCAACAGAAATAAACCTTTGCTTTATAGTTTCCAGATATTGATATGACTAAATTAAGAGAAAATTTCGGTGGAAACATATCAAGGGAATGTTCTACATCTACAAGGAACCCTCAAGCTACAATGTTTCTCGAAGGCATTAGCTCGGAAAATATTATGGATACTATAATGAGTCTTAAAATTAAGAAAAGCAGCGGAAGTGACGAAATTACCACTAAAATTGCAAAAAGCGTAGCAAATGAAATCCTTAAGGCACTTTTATATATAATAAATTTAATAATGTAAAATGGTGTATTCCCCAGCGATCTAAAAATTGCCAGACTTATCCCTATCCACTAAAGATTCCACTTTCAAAAGATCAAACAATCGGTCAGTGTATTCTTAATGTATTTTCGAAAAAGAACTGTAGAAATATACAAATAAATTTAATATACTGAAAAATAATCAACATGGATTCCGTGTAGGACAGCCAGAAACAGACAGCATAGACCTTCTACAAAAATTAATACAAAAATGTACAATGTACACTCAAAACAGGTGTAGTGCAGGGTACATCATTAGGACCAGTATTATTTTGTTGTTTATCTATGATATTGTGGAAGACTTAAGTGAAAGACATATATTAAATATTGCTGATGATACAACTGCAATTATATTTGTTTAGACCCAGTCTGAACTATCGCGTAAAGTATATACTGCCAAATCCCAATTATCTGAGTGGTGCAACAAAAATCTCTTTCTCAACAGAGATAAAACAGCAGAGATTTAGTTTTTTAATAGAAAACATGCGAATTAAAGAGAAGAATACGCTCGCTTGGGCTGCATATGGCAGACTTGGAGATGTATTTAAAAGTGAGCTCCCAATTTGTCTAAAACAAAAAGTTTTTAATCAGTGCATTCTACCGGTTATGACCTACGGCGCCGAAACTTTAACCTTGACAGTCAAATCTGTTAAAAAGCTCAGAATAACACAACGCAAGATGCAAAGACCGATGCTCACTGACCATGTCAGAAATGAGGACTTACGAGCGAGAACAGGAGTGTCGGATGTTATATACCAGCCACCTGGTATATAACATCCTGATATTCTGATATTCTATAAGTAACATTTTTATATTCTCGCATATATATGTATAAAATATTTTGTTAATATTATCATTCCATTTTTATTGTTCAATTTCAATTCAATAATATTACTTATTTATTTTTGTGACGTATACATCCGTCATATGTTATATCTGTGTTATTAATTCCATGTATAAAAATTATGGGTAAATAAATTAAATCTAATCTAATCTATTCATCGAATTAGCAATTTTCTTATAACACTTTCTAAAGTTTATTTATATCTAAAATATTATTCATATTCGAAATTGTATAATTTTTGTTCTAAAATTTTCAGAGAGTTGATTTTTTAACCGTAGCATACAGTATTATAATATAATATAATATAATATAATAATTTATTGACGGGTAACCCCATTTACAATAATAAGTATAAATACATGTTATGCATAAAACTAAAACTAAGTTACAATAGAAATTACAAAATTTAAAACATAAAAATAAAAGATTAAATAATATTGTGAATTCTACATCAGTAAAATGAAACTGAAGTTTAATTGGACAAAAAGCACTACAATTAAATAAAAAAGACTTCAGATAGAGTTAAACAAGAAATTAAATAAATAGTTTCTCTTTTAAATTCACTTTAAACGAAGAATACGAAGAATCAAATAAATTAAACCAACGTTCTTTAAATAATCCATTAGCAATAGACATACTGCGCTGTATTAAATTATTCGCACCAATATTACTATTATATAAACTTTGACGAAAGAGAGGTGTATTTCTGGTGGTCCTGTTCTTGGGTACGTTGAAATCTAATTCTGCTAGTAGGTCAGGGCAGTCCAAGGAACCATTAATTAATCATAGATGAAGACAGCACCGGTCAGCGATCGCTCTTCTCTTTCCTAACGAATCTATACGAAGCTGGCACATGATGTTCGTGTATGAACCCTGGATGTGACTTTGACCTGTCTTGTACTCCATATTTCGAAGAAATTTATTTTGAATCCTATCCAGTTTGTGACAATTGATGTCTGTGTGTGGAGACCAAACTGCCGACGCATATTCTAAGTGGCAGCGAACCAATGCAGTAATCGAAGACAGTCTAAGCCAAGTTCTTTACCTATATGCCATACAAATCCCCATTTTTTGAGAGACATATTGCAAATTAAGTCAATATGTTGGTTAAAGTTGAGATGAGAATCGAAAGTAACCCCTAGATCAGTAACTGCGGTTTTTTTTTCGAGTGGTCTTGCGTTAATTTTGTAAATAAAATCAATAACGTTTTTAGAGCGCGTGAAAGATATTAAAACGCACTTATTAATATTTAAGTCAAGTAGATTCTCATTACACCATACATATAAACTATTTAAATCATTCTGTAACTCAGAGCAGTCCTTCAAGGATTTAATGGTCTTGAAAATTTTCAAGTCATCAGCATACATTAAAAAATTACTATTTTTTAATACAACGTACAAATCATTAATAAAAAGTATAGGCCCACAATGAGATCCTTGTGGAACACCTGATGACACTGAAATTGGAGTCGAACAAACATTTTTTATGCGTACAATTTGAATTCTATTAAGCAAGAACGAGTTTATCCAAGAAAGACTAGGTCCATGTAAACCCATAATAGATAGTTTACGTACCAACAGCTCTATATTAACTCTATCAAAAGCTTTAACGAAGTAAAGTTAACAATAAATGATTTAAATGCACTCAGTAATTATTATTTTACATAATTTACATTTTTTAAACAAAGGCGGCCACGAAAAACATATATTTTCAATTTGATGGAAAACTAGATTTTGTTTTTACTAGATAAAAAAAATATATTTTATTTTTTTGAGCAAAAACTGTATAAGCTATCAAATTTTATTAAGAAACAAAAAAGTTTTAGAATCAAATTCTCTTCTAAGCAGTATTTTTTTAGTTTTTATTGGATGCACTAATAAAAAAATATTTTAGTTTTTAAGTGGTGGTACTACTGTTTTCTATATTTCCTGTTAATTACTAATGTCCATAATAACTTAAATGATGTATAATACTAAGGTAGTTATTAATAATTAATTTCATTCAAATCGAATAAAGCGTTCAATTGTTATAAACAAAAATAATAAAAAAATTTGAAACTTTGTAGACAAATTCCGGCTTAACCGTAAATTTTTGGATATAGATAAGTTGTGTTAAATCATCATATTTTGATCCCAAGAATCTATGGTCCAGCCATTTCCCCGCATTAATGGGACACCCTGTATAGTTTATTATTCCAGCATTCCTTAAAACTCAAATGCAACTAAATATACTCAAATCGTGAAACTCATTTAAGTATAAACTTGGAATACACCACTTAATAACAGTTTCTTCATAAATAATTTTTATTTGAACTAGATGTATATTTCGATCACAAAGTGACCATTATAAAAATTATTGTTAGTGTTAGAATTTCTTATAAGTATATTATTATTATTATTTATTTTACATTAAAATGGTCTATAAATGATTATATTTAAATTACAGAAATATTGTTGCAAGCAATTGAAAAACTAACCCTAACATATATATATATATATATATATATATATATATATATATATATTATACCTTTCTATTCTGACTTATAGGAGGACCCATACAAGAATCGCAGTAACTTGATTACTTGTTTATTATTTTATTGTATATTATTATTTTAGACTTTATAATCAAAGTTATTAAAATTAGTAAAATGTACGAATAGTTAATTTGTAGAAAATATGATTATCAAGATTTTTGTTCTATAACATGTTAAAAATGAAGATCCAATAATTAAGATAGGAGAATTATAAAAAATCAATATGTTTAGATGCAATTATGATGAAGAATATATGTTTTGAATGTTAAAGAAAGGGCAAGGGACAAAGGTCGTAATATATCAGAAGAAACCTTATATCTAAAAAAAAAATGTTATTTACAACCTTTACGTTTATCTGAAAGTTATTCCATGTGAATATCATGGTCGGTATATGAATTTACCAAGCGACAGCTCTGTAATAGACAAGTGTCCTGGACCGGCCATTGATAAGGAAAGTGATGCAGAAACATTAATTACATAAAAATACTTTTTCATAATGTCAACATGAATTAATTTGTTATTTTGTTTAAAATTGCATTTCATGTTAAGTAACTGTAACCCTACATTTATTTGAGTTATTAAACATTTCATAAATTATTTTATTTTGCCAGATGATCTAATTTTACAAACTAAATTATGTAGTAAAATCAATAAACGAAGTAATTGTGGCTATGCACTGAATTTTAAATATCTATCAAACATTCAAAGGCAAATAACTTGAAATTATGTGAAATGGTCTTGGCCATATTTTTCTGTATACCAACGATGTTTCACATTTCGTTACTTCATTAAATACTATACTTTTATTGTAACAACAACAACAACAAACAATTTATAGGTTTATTTATGAGTTCATTAAAAATTCATACCTTACCTATAAATTGTTAACACCCTGTATTCTTCTTCATTCAACACTTGATAATGACCTGCAAAGGTCGAAACTATAGTTGTGTCAAAATTGATAATATATTGTAAACTTTGTTTGTGTATATTATACAATAAATAGTGGTATAAAAACTTAAAAATTATTTTCATTTAACCTTTTTTAAAATGAACTACCACATAGTAACGGTCGCTACCATCATTTTCATTAAAGGATTTTAATACATTTTATTACATTACATTATTATATTATGAAATAACCATGTTTCAGTGGACTCACCTATTAACTTTATCTAAAATAATATTTTAATCATAATCATATTTTGAACCTAGCTGGTATAAATTTTATACATTTTCCGTGTTGACCGAAATGTTTAATAAAGCTTGTAACAATATACTAACTAATTTTCATTGCAATTAAAGCTTAATTTGGTATATAGGTCGCACCATTATTATTTACTGTTACAATGATATTAATTAATTGAAAAGTGCTTTCGAAAAGGTCAGTTACCAAAATAGATAATATTGATTCAGCATTAAGATTCATTCAGCCAAAGAAATTTTACAAATGGTCTTAATCAATAGAATTATTTAATCACACGTCACACAAACACAATGTTAGTGAATTTTACCAATTAACAATATTATTAAATAAGTAATTGTGGAGGCTTCTACTTCGTGATACATTATAAGTATTGAATACATGAGTACCTTTTTTAATATCACACACTGTATGTTAATTGAAGTTATAAGTTAAGCTTATCATTTTCAAACTATACTCCAAATTGACCTACAATTTATATAATATTAAATGGCGTTGAACAGATGGTCGTTAATGAGAAAACCACCGCTTTGGCAACAACTTTAAAATCCTCCATATCTCCAAAAAAAGACGGAAACTAAATTTATTAGAAAATTTAGAAATAAATAATAATCTTCAAGAAAGAAGTGATAATGGATTCTCAAAAAATAAGTGCCTCAGCAAGCAACGAGGCGATTATATTTTTTATAACCGTGGAGTTACAATTGTTAAAAGATTAAAATTTGCATCTCTATGTTATAGAAAAGTAGTAATAAAAAGTAATAAAACAGTCAATCTATTTTTATAATAAGATTAAATTTAAAACTGACATACATGTGTATAAATTTATTGTAAGTAAATAAATTCTAATTAATTGAAACTTGAAAACATAAAAATCGCAACTAAATAAATTTTTAAATTAAAAATAACCAATTAGCAATACGAAACATTATACAAATTGACGCATACGTCCAGTACTTAAATGGAAAACACCACCTCGTTTAATAGGTGCAATATCCCTGAAATTAATCCTATTTAGGAGGAAAGAACAATAAAAATAATTATAAATTAATTTGAATATAAACATAAATCCGTCGTGATTCTACGACTTTTAAGTGGTTGTAAATTCAAAATTTGGGCAATAGTAGTATTCTCACGCTGTGTGATGGGCATATCCAAATAAAATGGTGACCTTACTGGTAATGCATATTCGAAAATAGGCCTATTTAGAGTTACATAATAAAATTAAAATAGGTTCTCAAAATTTTCTAATAACTCCTAATGTTCTTTAAGATGTGCTTGCTATATTATTAACATGATGTTTAAACGAAAGTTTTACATCAATGCAACCCCCATGATTTTCATGATTTCAACTTTCGCAGTGCTATACCATTTAAATTATATTAATATAATACAGTCAGAGTACATAGTTTCAAAAATTATTTATTATTCCATGACAATGTTTCACCACACAGTGGCTTCGTCAGGTAGATGAAAAATGATTATTACAATTTACAGTTAGGACTTATATATTAGGTTGAGGGAGCTAAACAAGACATATCGAGAGGGGGTGTTTTGTTGTGATTGCTCTCTGACACGTCCACACCACCACCATATTTTATTATAAAAAAATTAGTAACATCTTCTAAGATTTTAGGATTTAGTTGACTTATCACATCCAGCCCATACTTAACACACCCAATGACATAATATCGATTACATTTGTTTTCAATAACAAAACAGATGCGTACAATAAAAATGTAAATATCAGAGTAACTATTTGAAATATAAAATTAGAATATGTAATATACTAATAAACTGAAATATGTATACCGGGTGTCTCAGACCACCCGTACCAGCCTTTTATTTCGACAACGCTTAGTCGAATGAGACTGGGACTAAAATTTTTATTACCAAAGTGAACCCAAGGAATCCATTGATGAATTTATTTTTTACCTGAATAATCCGGAAGTACCCGGAACCGGAAGTAACTTTAAAATTTCAAATGGCAACATAGGCCGAGTATGGTATTAATTGATAGGTCTTTTTAAAAGAAACAACTTTTATTAAAATGTTTTTTAATATTTTGCATATTTATAAAAATAAACGAAAAAAAACTAAATTGAAAATTGGTTACCCATTCAACATTCAATTTCCTCAAGTAGGCTTTGCTTTTTTGTTATGTCAAAATAATTGACGTTCGTGAATATTTGGAGTAAAATAAATTATTATTATCAAAGTATTGAATGTGTCAATATGGTTTTTACAAACCTCAAAGGTTTGGTGAATGCGACCAAAACTATCATGTTGCTGAGTGAATTTATGCTGAGCGATACCCTCAACGAGCAAATTTGTCAAAAAATGTTTTTCGGCGCCTTGCAGAACGAAAATAAAGTAAATGATAATTTAAACAACTATTCAATTATTTATGGTATGTTCAAATTGCCTTCCTTCTTGATCAATGCATCTTTGTAGCCGATTTCGAACGTCGTACGGCCCGTAGAATCTCATCTTCAATAAGTGAACGGCAGACGTTCCGTATCCTCTCCTTCATATTATCTCTCGTGGTTGGAACCTCTTTATAGACTAGGTCTTTGATACTTCCCCTCAATGAGAAGGCAAGAGGCATTATGTCAGGAGAACGAGGTGGCCATGGAAATGGTCCTAGCCTTCACAATCCATCAATCAGGGAAAAGGCGATCAACGGTTTGACGAGAAACGCTTGCGTAATGAAGGTCAATAAGATTATTGTCTAAAAAATCAGCGTATTTAGCTCCGTTTAATGAACCATCGAAAAAATGCGGACCAATAATTTGGTTTCCTAAAATACCACACCAAACATTAAGGGTCCACACGTGTTGATTATCAACTTCTCTTAACCAATGAGGGTTTTCATTATTCCAGTAGTGAGCATTATGTAAATTAACAACTTCGTTGCTTTTGAATGTCGCCTCATCTGTTCATAAATTTTGTGATGGAATTTATAATTTTTTGAGACAACCATTCACAAAAATTCAATCTATCTTGAAAATCCCGCTCTTCAAATTTCTGGTGTAGAGAGATATGATATGAATGGAATTTGTTTGTTTTTAAAACTCTCAAGTAGTGGAGCGAGTTATTCCAGCATCGATTTCAATTCTCCTAGTCGAGATGTTCAAGTCCAGAGCAATTGCTGCAAGAATATCTGGTGTTCTTTAATCTTGTACACGTTTTCTCATACTTCGACCTTTCTTGTGGCTGGGCTGTAGCTTACTAGTTGTCTTAACTCGTTCTGCAAGGCGCCGAAAAACATTGGCATAAATTCACTCAGCAGCATGATAGTTTTGACCGCATTCACCAAACCTTTGAGGTTTGTAAAAACCATGTTGACACATTCACTACTTTGATAATAATAATTTATTTTACTTCAAATATTCACGATCGTCAATTATTTTGACATAACAAAAAGCAAAGCCTACTTGAGGAAATTGAGTGTTGAATGGGTAACTAATTTTCAATTTAGTTTTTTTTGTTTATTTTTGTAAATATGCAAAATATTAAAAAAACATTTTAATAAAAGTTGTTTCTTTTAAAAAGACCTATCAATTAATACCATACTCGACCTATGTTGCCATTTGAAATTTTAAAGTTACTTCCGGTTCCGGGTACTTCCGGATTATTCCGGTAAAAAATAAATTCATCATTGGATTCCTTGGGTTCACTTTGGTAATAAAAATTTTTGTCCCAGTCACATTCGACCAAGCGTTGTCGAAATAAAAGGCTGGTACGGGTGGTCTGAGACACCCGGTATATACATTTAGTACAGGTTTAAATTTAAAATTTTAAAAACATATTTAGTAATGGTGAGCTGATGTTGAAGTAAAGATGAAGGTGGAGGAATAGTGGGTATTGATACTTTTCTGGCTTATTAGTAGAATTTAGTGTTGAGGTAGGCGAGCAGCGTATTTTTTATATATGAATTAAGGATTAAGAATGGGAGCGACAAGTTAATCGGGAGGCGAAAGGAGAAGATATTGTAGAATTGTAGGAAACGGCTGTGTCGATGTCGTCAGTCGATGTGGGCGTCAAAGGCAGTTGAAAGGTTTTTAGGGAGGATTAGAAGCGTTCCAGTTGCTGAGGGAGAACATTTTCTTAGGAGGGAAAATGGAGGGAGGAAGAGACATAAAGAGAGAGCGTGGGGAGAAAATGGGCATGTGGTCAGTGTTAATAAGGTTGCCAAGTGAACAGTGGCTAAAGTGTGAAAATATGTCATCAGTAGTTAAGATGTGATCTAGAATTGAGTGACCCTGGTAACCAATATAAGTTGGAAGATTGTTCGGTAACCGGACGAGTGGGGAGGTTTTCAAGCTCAAGGCCGTGGGCATTAGATTTTGTATCTCCAAGAGAGGGAGATCTGGAGTTGAAGTCGTCCAAGTTGATTGCGCGGGGCTGAGATGAGAGAAAGGGGGATTATATGAAGTGGACAGAGATTGAGGAGAGTTTAAGGAAAGAGACGAGGATAGAGGCCAAGCAAATATTGGGGTCGTCAATTGGTTGGAAGGGAATTGATTTATGGAGTATTATGCTGTCAGAGCGATTGATGTCAAAAGGAGTCAAAATTTAGGCTGTTGTAGTTGGGGGTGAATTCTAGTCAGGGGGCGGAGGAGAAAGCGGGAAAGTGATAAGATGAACAGAAGCGAAGTTGAGAAAGATCACTCGGAAGCCAAGGATCTCAGCAAGAGAGGCTGAAACCGCTTTCTGAATAGCAGCAAATTGAGTAGAACGAAGCTTCGATGGAGTGGCAATAAGGATTTTAATAAAATTGTTTTTTGTAGTAGTGGTAAGGAGCTTTTTATATTGAAGATAATTGGGGGAGCGGGTTAGGACTTATGTCCTAACTATAAATTGTAATAATCATTTTTCATCTACCTGACGAAGCCACTGTGTGGTGAAATATAATAATAATAATACATTTTTGAAACCATATACGTGTGAGTATTTTATTAAGTGATATGGAATTTCAACAAGTAAAGGCCTCGTCAATCCAGTATTTGAAAGTATACCGTTAGAAATTAATTACTAATTACTCATGCGATATAACATAACCACATATTTGTCAATATTAAAGGATAAATAATTAATTTTACACCATCGGTATTAACACCATAGGTCCATCTGGATCTTAATACACTAGCAATAATGCTAAAATAAAGATCCCCGCATCTAATGATCTTCTTTGCAATAATTCAATGCATCATATTGCCTATGATATGATGTTAGCGTTTTAATAAAACAACGCAATTTAATAATCAATGAAAAAATTTACGACTACATAAGTGGCAACTGTACTGCTATTAATAATGCTCTTGTTGATGTGGATTGGGATTTGGTTTTTGTGAATAAAGATCTGGATAGTGCTTTTGAAATGTTTGATAAAATTTTGTTAGATCTAATTGAAATGTATTTTCCTGTGAAAACTATTTTTAGTTAACGATACACCAAATGGTTTAACAGTGTACTTATAAGTTTAACTAAAGAAAAAAAAACGGGCTCACTTATTATATAAACAATCTGGCGATATTAATGACTATGAGAATTTCAGAGTTTTGCGCGAGATGTGATCATCCTTAAGTAGATCTCTCATCAAATCGTTTATTGATGAAATTGAAGAAGATATTAGATGCAATCCGAAGAATTTTTGGAAATATGTCAAAGGAATGAAGAACTCATCAGCTATTCCCGCAACTATGTGTTTTGAAGACAGGGCATACGACAACGGGCACTATATAGCTAACGCTTTTGCTTCATTTTTTCTTTTTCTTATTGTGTAAATGTGACTGGTATACCTACATTCAATTTTGTTAATAAGGTTAATTCTTTGTCTGCATATTAATTTGGAAGACGTGTTTAATGAAATTTTAAAATTGTCTAATAAATTTAATTGTGGTCCAGATGGTATTTCAGGTTACTTCCTTTATACTTGTATATATACTCTTTCTAAGCCAATTCACTAGCTATTTGAACAGTCAGTATTTTTATGTTACTTCCCTCAATATTGGAAAAAATCTTTTATTACTCCTATTCACAAAAAAGGGTCAAGAAACCTAATTGATAATTATCGTGGTATTACCGTACAATCTTTTATCCCTAAAATTCTTGACAAGCTCATTTGCGAATCTTAACACGAAATATCATAGTAGATTATGAACTTATGTACTGTCTCTAATCTTTTATGTTTGAGAAGTTGAACGCTCATGGTTTTTCATCTAAAAATATTAACTGGCTATATTCATTATTAATAAATCGCTCTTAGATTGTTAAACTTAATAACCACACGTCTTCCGAAATTGATGTATGTTCAGACGTTTCTCGGGGCACTCATGTTGGCCCTGGATTCTTTTTATTGTTTTGCTTAATGTTTTGTGTGATTCGTTCAAGTATTGTAAATTTCTAATGTTTGCAGATGACCTAAAATTATTTCATTCTATTGATAACATTGGCAGTTGTTACGAACAACATGATTTAAATATTTTATTTGTGTGGTGTTTTAAGAACAATTTATTTTTGAATATATCAAAATGTAATTCAATCTCATTTCAAGAAAAAATAGTGTAACTATCTTTGACTACTCGATTAACTTTAAGCCGTTGGAAATAGTCTATAATATTAAAGATTTAGGGGTTATGTTCGATTCTAAATTGTCATTTAAAGATCATATCAATTCTATTGCTAACAAGGCATTTAAAATATTAGGCTTTATTTTTAGAAATAGTTACAGTGTCAGACCTAACGCTCTAAGAACTTCTAATATTAGTTTAGTAAGATCAATGTATAGGTCCATATAATTATTCGATAGGTTCACAACGAGGTAAAACTTGTGTTAGTAAATTAATTTTTACTGCAACCAT
Source organism: Ontholestes murinus (assembly GCA_963969525.1). NCBI lineage: Eukaryota > Metazoa > Arthropoda > Insecta > Coleoptera > Staphylinidae > Ontholestes > Ontholestes murinus. Next base: position 4,285,630 of record OZ018398.1, on the reverse strand, counting down.
TACACCTCCACCAGTAAGCTTGGAACTTGTAGCATTGCTACGATCTGTTTTATATATAGTATAATTTGATATATTATATTCACTAAAATATCCATCATAAAATGAAAAAAAATATATTAATTATTTTAGCAATTTTAGATTTAATAATATATTTTTAATTCATGATTCTAAGAGGGTGAAATTCTACTTTCATTAGTGTTATTAAAAATGATTGGATTGCTATTACAGGGGCGGATTTATAAATTAAAGACTTGTTTCGATTGTCCATTAATATATATATATATATATATATATAATAAATATGTCTCGTTTTCCACCTGCGCGGCTTTTGAGTTCTTCTTCAATTAATAGTTAGATTTTGTACTAGATCGTTGCACGATTATCTAGTATTAATTTCCTAGACTCGATGATGTCGTATATAATCTTCATTGGACATGGCCGCCTTTACTTACGTCCAAACTTGAGGATTATTTATAGAATCCGATATATTCACACAATCCTCAACTAAAAGTTTATATCATTTCTTATTATCTTCCATCTTTTCCAGTGTATTAAGTTTATTTGATTCCATTCCATTATACATAATAATATTACGAGACCTAATTGCACGTTCAAGAATTTCATTAATATCTATGATATATGATATTGATTCTTGAGGCTTCTACTTCGTTATACATTTTGTAGTATACAATGGAAACACTTTATATGTTAGAATTAATTATTCTGAGAGCTTCTGCACCTTAGTTTTACATTATTAAAATGTAAAACCTATAAACTATAATATTTTAATAGTGTAAAACTAAGGTGCAGAAGCTCTCAGAATAATTAATTTTAACATTACTTTCATAGTACTGCAACTGTAAATCAACATTTAATTTACACTTTATAAGTTGTTTGTATAAGTAGATTTAATTTTCGTTTTTCGTTGACTATAGTTTTGGCAAGACACTTGTGATTTTAAAAACATAAGTGATTTTAAAAATACAATACATAGCTATATCTATCTGTATGTAATATTAACAAACAGCCGAGAATAGAGAAGTGTATATAAGGTATTGACCTTCAATAATTGAGAAAAATTCTGAATTCCGGACTTTCTAATGATTCCAACAGATACATTTTTGTCCCTTTACTTATTATAAAAAATTAAGTACATTATTAAAATAATTGTACAGATAGCAGTCCAATTACTTTAATTATAAAGTTGTATTACATAATTAAGTCCGTATATCTTTAAATTTTATTATGTACATTTTTATATAAATATCAAAAATATTGCAAGGAAAATATACATTTTGAATACTTTAGTATAAAGCCGTTTAACTCAATTAACGGTTTTAAATTATTTTATAAATAATTTAACTGATAATTTAGTACTACTTAATTGTAATTGTAATTGCTGCTTTTCCTCCAGTAACGATCTTCATGGATTACCTAATATCATTATAATTTTATTAGGGCAGTTAACCTTAACCATTTAGTACTTGTAATTAAGGGTAAAACAATTTAAAGGTCAGAGGTTTTAGGGGTTGAGTCCGCTAAGCTTCATTATATTGCTTATTTGTGGTCTGCTGTATTTGTGAGTTAATTAAAGATGAGGAAAAGTGAACTGAACAGCGTTTATCAACAGAAAGATAAACAATAATTCAAACTAAATTATCCATAATATTTCTGCGTGCTGTAGAACGTAATATGTAATACTGTTTAATTTTTAAAATAATATCTAGTCATAAAATACTGTTATATATAAAAAAAAGCGACTAATACATAGTTTAATTAAATGCACATATCTCATCTTTTTTGTAATTATTTTAATTACATTATTTGTTGTAAATATTTGCTGGACGCTAACAATACTGTTTTAATATTCCTCTCAGATTTTTAATTCATTTATTATTACTGTTGTGTTGATAGTATTAATTAAAGTTACTAAAATTGATAATATTGAATTAGTAGTAAGATTTCTTGAGGGATATAAACTATACAAACGGTCTTCATGAATAATTAAATTGTAATAGACCTTAGTTACATATGTAAAAAGTTAACTAATGATTTAAATATATAATTAATACTACAAAACAAATAAATAATTGAAACAGCTAATAAGAAAAGTAGTTGTTTAATAAGCGATTTGTTTTGTAGTTTTAATATATAGTCTTTCCTATGTATTAATGGACAGTCATTTTTACACAGTTAATTAATTCTTTTACGTTAAAGTATTGATGTATGTATTTTTTTCATTATTTACACTAATAAATACTTTTTACTATCACTTTCATTATTATTATATTGATTTATCTTTAATAATAAATACAACAAAAGCTTATATTATTTTTTATGGGTGTATGCAACACATAGCTTTTAAATATAACAATGATGTATAAAACAAAATTGAATATATTTTATTATATTTACGTTATTAATCCTAAATATGTCTACATAAATTAATTATTTGCAAACAAATGATACTCGTTTGTATTTTTAGTGTGGGAGCGAATAAAAATTCTTCCACTTAATAAATACAGGGAGGCAGCGAGTCACGGTTAAATTAAATTTTTAAAGCATATTTCGTGTCACTCTAATTTACATTTTCATTAAAAGAACTTCCTCCCCATAAAAACAATTTTCTCGAGAAACAAAGCCCGCTCAAAACCTTGAATTAAATACAGCCGGAAATTGGACTTAAATGAGATTCTTAGGGATTCAAGACTAAAAACAACGATTATATCTTTTTTTTATAAAAGGAACTATTTGCCACGTAACAATAGGTCTTTTAAACTGAATTATATCTCGTATTTAGCTTTATAGAGAAAACAATACTATGTTTTACGCGTATTATTTATTAATTGAATTTAAATCAGAAAGCAAAACGTAAACCAATATGTAAGTATTAAAAATCGGTAAAATATAGAGAACCTCAATAATATAAGTTTACAGTTAAGAACTGCGAGTATTTATATTAATCTTATTTTTACATAAAGAATTTATATCCCTTCCCAAGAGTATGTAGGTATTCTAAATAATTAATAAAGAAGTACAATGTATTGTTTTTATTGAAACAATTTCTATCATCATTTTATTACTTGCATTTTAATCTTAGTGATATTATATTTTGTTTTTAATCAACATGGACAATATTTTTTCTAAAAAATTATCACCTTAATCAATATATAAGTATATTTTACAAGTTGATGTAGTAAAAAAGAACAACGCATACAATTGTAAAATATATGCTGTTTTTAAATTAACTATTTAACCTACTAAGCTGAATTATTAAACTAAGTAGCTATTTTCTGACGAATATAAGACATTTATAGTTTAAAAGACTGTTATTAATTTATGTTTGTAAATACATTTTAATCGCGTAGCATCAATATTTTTAAGAGACTAAGAAAATATAAATTATTAATAATAATAATAATAATTTCTGTCTGAAGCAATAATTAAAAATTAGCAAGTCGATATTGTCTACACATATCTCACCAAGACCTTTAACCGACTTGAACACAGGTAGTTAATTGATTATTTGTATAAATTTAGAATTAATCAAAATATACTTAATGTAATCGCTCATCATTTAATTAATCTTCAACATATTGTTGAAGTTTACAGATTATGTTAATGGGGTATCTCGAGGATGTAACTAGGCCCATTGCTGAACAAATAAAAACTGTAAAGTATTTAAATAAAATGGCGCCTAAAGTAAACAGTGTAAACAGTGCGAGTGAAAATCCGTGTAAACAATGCTCAGTATCTGTGAAAAAGTTTGTAACTTGTGCAACTTGTTCAAACATCTATCACCCAATGTGCATATTAAAAATTCCGGGTAGTTTGGTTGACGATTCTGGTAATATTCACTGCTGTGGAAATAGAGACGAGATAACCTCACAATATGGGGATTGTTCGGACGCAATTACGGATAAAATCGGCCAAGAAGACACCGAGGTAAGCAGCCTCAAACTAATCATAATACACAAGGATGAAGTTATTGCAATTAAAAATGACATAATTGAGGAGTTAAAGGACAAAGTTAATATTTTAAAATACAATATTAAATTATTGGAAACTGTAAACAGACCATCACCGTCACCTATGACCAGTACAACAAATTTCGAATGTCAAAGTGTCCAAATATTAGAAACAGTTTCCCTTACACCGCCCTCTGTCATTAAGGAGACAACTTATAAAAATGCCGATAATAAAGATCATCTTGATTTAAACGTTGTCGGAATAGAATCGGATGGAATTCCCGCAGAGCGCAAGAACCACAAATTCCTTATAACCAATAAAAAAGCCATTAACGAAAAAGAAATAGAAGACAGCAATCCTGGGATGAATAAAAATAATGTAAATAAACACAAATCAGCTGGAAATATTAGCAACAACAAGCAGGATACACGAACAAGCGAAACTATAGTGGGCAATATTGTCGATACTGATAGTATAGTCTACAAGCCTCAGAGAAAAATCTGGTATCATATTAGTAAATTTAAACACAATTTTTCTAAGGAAAAACTATGTTCCCTACTCAGCAACAATTTCCCTGGCAAAATATTTGACATAGAACCAATCGATCGAAAAGATCCGCATACGAAAGAACCTTATAAATGTTTTAAAGTGGGAGTGCCGGATGAATATAACATTATACTAAATGATCATAACATATGGCCGCAAGGCATTAGGGTAAGCGAATATATGTTTTTTCGTAAACGAAGCACAAATTCAAAATACCCAAAAAATAAACCACATTCAAAAAGTATCCAATACAAGCGACATGAATAAATTAGTAATTCTTCATCAAAACAATCGAAGCGCGCTTCCGAAATTGAACGAACTGGAAACGGTACTTTATGAATTAAAACCCCACATTGTTTGCCTGACTGAAACATGGAGCAATGATGAAAATTCTGAGTACCTATTAATACCAGGGTATCAGAAACTCACCCACTATAATAGAAAATCGAAAAAGGGTGGAGGAGTAATGATCCTGACAGACTCCTCATATGAAATTAAAGAGTTAACAAATATACATAAATTTTGCATAGAAGGAACCATTGAATGTGCTGCAGGCTCAATAAAAATTACTAATTCAAAAATCTGCATAATCTGTGTATATCGACCGCCATCCAGCCAAATACATGTATTTCTAGAAGCACTTAAAAATTTTTTAAATGAAGTACAAAAGTCACATGAATACATAATTCTATGCGGAGATCTGAATATCAACCATCAATCAGACAACACAGAAACGGGAATCCTTAAGGACATATTTGACTCATTTAACCTCCTAAAAAAACTAAATGAGCCTACGCGAGAATATGGCGATTCAAGCACACAGCTAGACTATATTGTTTCAAATATTCCGGAACAATATTACACCTGTAAAAATGTACAATTAAATCTGTCGGACCACTTAGGTCAATTATTTTCTGCGTCCTTGGATATAGTTACAAGCAGAGAAAATAAACGACTTCCTATTATAAGTAGTACACGTAGGAAATTCAAAGAGGAAAATATACGGGAATTAAAGTTTCATTTAAGTCGAGTTAATTGGGACATAATAAAATCAGAAGACGTAAACAAGGCCTACGAAATATTTCTTCATTATTTTCGAATTGCCTGCCCAATAAAAACGAATACATCAAAGGGCATCGGGAAAACATCATGGATAAATAACGAGGTAATACAATCGAGCCGTAATCTGAAAAACTATTATAATTTGACGAGAATGTTTAATACAACTGAATCGAGAGAGAAATATAAAACGGAAAAGAAAAAACATAGAAGTTTAATAGAGCAAACTAAACGCAAATACAATGATCATAAAATTAATAATGCACCGAATAGAATAAAAATGATATGGAAAATGATTAAAGCAGACCTGGGATCGAACAGATCTTTAGGCGAACTCAATATTAAAAGTGAACAGGGTACACTAATCAATAAACCTCGAGAAGTAGCTAAAATATTTGGTCAATACTTTTCTTCAATCACAGAACTCAAAATAAACAATCATTTTCGAGGTAATATTTCAAATAAGTGCACAACAACGAATCACTACCAGGCGAAATCAATATATCTTCGCCCAGTAACTCAACAAGCAGTCCTCCAAGTAATACATTGTTTAAAGGGCACTAATAGCACAGGACAAGACGAAATACCCACAAAATTAATAAAATGTGTAGCAGAAGAGATTCTTGAACCTCTTACTTATTTAGTAAATCTATCATTCGAAACAGGCTTATTTCCGGATAAGCTAAAAACCGCAAAAATTACACCAATCCAGTGCTAGACATATTCTCAAAAAATCTTCGAGAAATTACTAGCGGAAAGTGTTCAAAAGTTTATCAAAAAATTTACACTGATCTCAACCAGCCAACATGGATTTGTGAAAGGCAGATCAACAGAAACCGCGGCAATCGAACTGGTAGAGAGAGTGAGTAAAAAGGTGGATGCGGGGAAATGTGTTGCGGGAGTGTTCTACGATTTCTCGCGAGCGTTCGATACAGTGGATGTGAAATTTCTGTGCGAGAAATTAGATGCTCTCGGAATCCGTGGACCGGCATTGAACTTAATTAGATCTTTCTTGTCAAATCGCATAATATATGTTAAAATTGGGGACAGCAAATCAGAAATACATAGCTTAAAAAGGGGGATAGTACAGGGGTCAACTCTTGGACCCTGCTCTTCTTACTTTTCATTAATGATCTTAGAGAATCTGTTAGCGAGGGACACGTCATCAATTTTGCAGACGACACTACTGTTATTATATCTGCGGACTCACAAACCGAACTTCGTAACAAAATATCTAAGATTAACAGTGAGGTGAATGCCTGGTGTAATAAGAACAATATATTACTAAATGATAATAAAACTGTTAAAATACACTTTTACAACCAAAATCGCCAAGAAGAAGAGACTGACAGTGCAACAAGTACTAAATTTCTAGGTAGCTTTTTAAATGAAAAACTGTCCTGGTCAGAGCAGATTGATCACGTGTCTAAAAAACTCAACATCGCGTTTTATGGAATATCTAAATTAAGAACTGGATTCTCCAAGAGTACTTTAATGAATGCATACTACGCACTTGCATATCCACATATTTCATTTAATATACAGTTATGGGGGCGAGCTGATATTGCAAGGATATTTGTGCTACAAAAGAGGATCATTCGATTAATATTTCAATTAAAGCGAACTGAATCTTGTCGAAACATTTTCAAAAAATACAATATCTTGACATGTCCATGTATATTCATTTATAAATGTGCCATATATGCATACCAACATCTCGATAGCTTTGCCAAGAACGGTGACAATCACTCATATAAAACCCGTAATTATAATTGTATTCGTGTTCCAGCGCATAATACTACTGAAAAAACAACAATATACTCAAGCACAATTATATTTAATAGGCTACCCAGAGATCTAAAACTGTGTAAACAGTTACATTCTTTTAAAACAAAACTCAAACAAATACTGATTAACAAAACGTACTACAGTTTTAGCGAATTCATCAATGAAAATGATTTTTAACATGTTTGTATATACAATGTACTATTTTTAAGTATGCTATGTGTATATATTATTTTTATTATTCTATTTTATTTCTGACAATGACATGCGTGTATATAAATTATTTATTATCATGTAATTATAGCTTATACATATATATATATATATATATATATATACTACAGGGTGTCCCGTTAATGTGGGGAAATGGCTGGAACGTAGATTCCTGGGGTCAAAATATGATGATTTAACACAACTTATCTATATCCAAAAATTTACGGTTAGGCCGGAATTTGGCTTCAAAGTTTCAAATTTTTTTCTTTCTTTTGTTTATATCAATTGAACGCTCTATTTGATTTGAATGAAATTTATTATTAAGAAGTACCATAATATCATACATCATACAAATATGTTCCAAAGTTAATTTTAGATTTCAATTAGCCACAATTCGTATGTTAACTCTATTAAAATCACATCAGATAGTTAAGGGTTAGTAAAATGGTTTGTAATACATAGAACCCAATTTCAAAAATAATGAAAGTTAGCCAAGAATCAAAAATTTTGTTCCAAATTATGGCCAAAATAGTGATTTAACTTACTTAACTGCAAAGAAAGTAAAGTAATCGAATATTGAGCGGACTGAATATTGAATGAATTGGTGATAAACTTTAAATTTAATATTTATTAAATATAAATATCGAAACAATACGTGAGAGTTATGGTGAAAGTCCAAGAATATCAATTTGGCATTGTAAACACGATTTATAAATTTAAAATGCTCTCAAGGTATTCTCATTAAAGATCTGCATCTGTATGCTTCAAAAATTCAATTGACACAAAATTTAACCTATGACAATATAAAGCGAAAATATTTCTTTTAAAAAAATTATTCAAGATCTACAAGTGGGTGCTGACTTTTTCAATAAAATTATTATTTTCAATGATAATGCATTTTTCACTTTGATATCTTCGTTTATCACTAAAATTGCTTTTGAAGTTAAGAAAACCAACCCTGATTATTATTGAAAAACCTGTCACTATTGCAGTGAATGTTACTGGTGCTTAATACCGCGTCATGACAGACACACGGTTCGTTATACCTGAGTTAGATGATATTGATGTGGACCACATGTGGTTTCAACAAGATGGTGCCCGAGTAAAGATCAATTACTGCATGAATCTTTCCCTTGTCATGTAGTCACTTATTGTAATGTATGTGTAATTTAACACAATTGGATTTATTCTTATGTGTGTTATTCTATACATAAACATATTATATTTACTTTACAATTAAATTAAAATAATAGTGAAAAGAAAACTTGTGTTCTTTATCTTGTATTCATTTTTGGACCAAATATTAGGGGTTTATCTTTTAATTAACCTCCATCAGAAATCAATACTATTAGTTAAAACACTTTAAACTTTATGTTTGTATAACACTATATAGTGTTATACAAACAAAGTTTAAAATGTTTTAATTCACAAATAAAAAACTTTTTAACTTTGTTTGTATAACACGGACTTTATTTAGTGACTATAGTTTCGACATATCACAAAAACATTTCATTTATAAGCCCCTTACCTTCTTTGGTGACATTTCATTAAAAATTAAACATATTTTGTCAAAACATAATGTAATAGTAGCTCTAAAACCTTTTAAGAAAATACGCAACATAATTTTCAATCCGAAAACATCAATAGAGAATACTCACAGATCAGGGATATACAAACTTACTTTTGAAAATTGTGAGGGAATATATATAGGGCAATCTGGTACTAATTTCAATACAAGACTAAAGGAACATCTGCGTTCTTTTCGGCTTAATTTAATTGATAAGTCATCTTTTGCCAGACATATGATTGAAAACAATCATACTTTTGGTAAGGATGTACTGTCAATTATACATTTTGCCGAAAAAGGCCGTAAGATGGACCTCCTGGAGTCTCTAGAAATTTACAAAGCGCGCGCTAATCCGGAAACCCCCGTAATTAACGACCAGGTTGACCTGATATATACCCCCCTATTTAACGCTGTTGTAAGACCTTAATTTTTAAGCATATATAACATATACCTGTAATTTGTTAGTTTAATTACTTCTAGTTTGATAATGACAAGTTGAAATTGTCGAAACTATAGTCACTAAATAAAGTCCGTGTTATACAAACAAAGTTAAAAAGTTTTTTATTTGTGAAGAATTATGTATAATGAAGTAGAAGCCTCCACCGTTAACTGTTTTAATTCATATTAAACATGTATAACTAAGTAGATGACTTTAAAATAAATAACAATCTTAATAGGTTTTGATGGTTTTACAAGGTAAATACTTTGTTCACTGCACTTTTGATGAAACGAAAATAGAATATTATCTGATTTTGAAGTAATACACTTGTTTGGTTTCATATTGGTATATTCACACGTGTTTTGGTCCGGTTTCACCTCTGTTTAAATGTTTAAGGATAAAACATCAACAGAAAACATACAAATTTGGTGCAGATGCGTGTACTAAATTTTCTACATTTGGAACGGCACCAATAGACAACTAGGCGCATTTTAACAAGACTAAATTCAATCAACAAGAAAATTCAGTTCACCATTGAAAAACAAGAAGATGGCAGACTTAACTTTTTGGCCTGAGTATTTCAATACACAATAACCGTTAAAATTATTTATAGAAAACCCACTGCAACGAATACACTCATTCCATCAACACCAATACAATCTAAACAGATCAAATCTTCGGCATTAAATTTATACATTCAACGTCTAGTCAACATCCCACCTAACGAAAAAGAATTTAAACGAGAACTAAATACAATTTACCAAATAGCCACAAACAACGGTTACAACAAATAGAAGGTAGATAGAATAATTTAACGAAAAAGGAGAAAAACAAACCAAAAACTTCTTTTTATCGGAGAAGGAACCTAAGAAAACAAAAAAAAAATCAATGTATTAAAATACTTTAGTTCGTTGTAGAAAATTGAATAATAATTTAAAAATACGAAAACAATGAGTCTTACTAAGACTATAAAACAAATTAATTTTGAAACAACTACTTCTCTGGCTAATACCTCGACAGACATTGAATAATACAAAATTAATTTGTGTGCTACAAATAGTACAACTATCATAGCAACACTACTTTGAATGAAATTATTTCTGTTGAATAAACGAATAAATGATAAAACGTACTTTAGATTGTTTAATGTTACTTACTTGATCAATCAACATTATCTTCTAATGTTGTTTTTTTTTGATGTTTTTTTCCGTTTGCCAATGTTGGGTAATTCCTAATATCCTGCATTCCTTGTGATGTTAGAGCATATCATTTAAATTAATAATTTTCTTGTTAATAGACCTAACATTAAAATGTATTAGAGAAATAATTTCTTTGTGATTTATAGGTATGACTGGCTCGGGTTGTGGGTTCTCTTGCGGTATTATTTGGATTTGCTCATCTAGTGAAATAATGTGTTAATCTCGGAACCACTAATATTTTATCATTTGTATTTCCTCTTCCCATAATAATTTCTTCTTCAGTAGCGCACTTTTCCATTCATGTATGTAGTTGTGCGTTTTTTGTTCTTGTTGATTGCTAGTATTTGAATCGCTCCTCTTAGAATTTTGTTTTGCAGAGTTACTTACATCCATCTCGTTTATTTTTAAGGAATTATATTTAATGCAGATTTCTGCAGTTTTACAGAAATTGTAGGTTTCTTCATATTGTTCAGATTTCGTTATGTCAATCTCTCTTATTTTGGGATAATCTGTATTAATACAGGTTTCTGCAGTTTTGCATGAATTATAATTTTCTTTATATTGTTCTGATTTCTTTTTTTTTTCCAATAAATATTTATTTGTGATAATTAACGATTCATTATTCAGTTTTAATGATTTATTTCAATTAGCGTTTTATCAAATTTAGTTTCGAGCCAAAATGATATGTGTATATTACACCTGACTGAAGTTCTGCATCAGTATCTGCATAAATTAATTAAACAAATAAAACACCAATAAAAAGCACCAATTAGCACAGCCTGCACAAAATTAACAAAGAATAAATTTACATGTCCTCTAATATCTTACCTTATCTAAAACCTAATGGTTTAAATATAGAAGTATAATATATACGATGAAAAAGTCGTAAAATGAATACTCAGTAACATGGAAATCGCAACAGCAAGAAGGGGTGGGCATTTTTTTTTTCAAAATTCAAGTGTGATTATGCATAGAGTGCCCCAACATATAAATTACCGCAAATTAACCGAATTAAGCAGAATAATCGTTGGTGGATTTTAAATAGACAAATTGTTAATTGCCTCAACAGAAACCAATCCACCGTCATGCGCTCCTATGACGTATGGACTAGAAAAGACAGTTCAGTTTTATGTTCATGTCTGGTTAACTACTGTCTATATGCATTCTAAACTACTTGGTTACCTGGGTGGTGGAATTATTACAGAACTCTAAAATAGTTTAGAGGTGTTAATTAAGGCAGTATCATCGGAAAAAAGAGCAAATGTACAAATTAAATCTTATGAAGCAAGGTCGTTATTATACATTGATAAAAGCGGTGGAACCAATATTGACCCTTGTGGGACACCTTGCTTTAATGATAGTTCCTCATATAAACAATCATCTAAACGCACCATTTGAAACCTATTTAAAATGCATGAGTTCATTATACGACAAGCCATAGGTGAGAAATTGTAATAGTATAGTTTCCACAGGAGAAGCCCCTAGAAAGCATAATCAAACGCGGTTGTAAGATCAATGAGAAAGAGTAAACACCAGCCTTTAAACTATCGGATATTCTCTTAGTGAGGGCACTGATCACATCCACCATGGGTCTTCCCCGGCGGAAACCATATTGATCATCCGAAATTATATTATTGTCGATCTCAAGTAACTTAAATATCACAGGCGAAAGAGATATGGGCCTATAATTTTTAACATTCTCTGCAAGTAAATCTTTCAGTAAAATATTAGCAGAAATAGTAAAGTGCAAATTAATTAAATTGGCATCTATATTACAATGCATTTTACGTGGACCTCGAGGTTGACAATTGTTCACAATCCCTCGGATTATTTCCGAAATTATGGATGAATTTTACATTGGTTTGCTTTTTAGCTTCTACTATTAACGCAGGGTATATAATGCTTGCTTCATTTGGTAACTGTTACTACTATTATTTTAAGGTCAAGAAGTAACGTTGCCGCTATTTCACAAACCAACTCCCTAGTGAGATTATTAACATTAACTAATGCTTTACATGACAGTGTGTTTTTGCTTAATTGAATAATGCCACCGTGAATACGCAACTTTTACGCGTAATAAGAATTTACCCTATAATTTCGTAAAGCTAATGTGGAAGCCTAGTTATCATTTAATCTGTGCTCACTTACATAGACTTCATCAAATATATTGCTGTATTCAACTAAAAATGATTTAAACTCGTTAATATTATTCCTTAATTATCAGATGCTTAAAAAATTATAAGTGAACTTTGTATAAATTGGGTTCAGACAACTTACATTGATTAGGTTTCCGCAGGTGCTTGGTTACTTTTCAAAAAATAGAAATTCTAATGTACGAAATCGGCTCAATCGCTTTAGGTGTGACTTTTTTACAAGTGATGTTTTTAATGCTTATTATCATTTCAATATGTTCAAGTAAATAAAATACAATAATATTGCTTTTGGCCCTATTTAAGGAAAGCCATGTTTTCTTGGGTTCGACTTCAACCTTGGAAAGAATAGAACCATTAACAAAATTATTAACGGCCGAGCGGCGGTTTCTCCTTCACTTATAGCCTTATTCTCATTACCTTTTGAGACTTTCTTACTTTTTCACTGGCTACCTTAATTTTAGCAGCTACATTGGTGATTTTAGGAGTTTCAATAATACTGCCACGTTTATTTACTACACGATTATTTATGACGTGCAGCTGATTGGGCTCATCATCGTGGACAGCAATGGCAGGTTATTCTATTAATTCCATTCAATTGAATTTTACTGGTATTATGTAGTAGTAGTAACATATATTTATTTACAAATTTTTGTACATATTTACATTGGAATAATGAATAATGAATGAGGTGTTAATGTATTAATTTGTCAAAAGGCTATCGACCAGAGGTCTTTCTGCCTTGTGCTGTCCAGTCATATGGCGTCAGTCGTTATTGCGTAAAAGGATGAAATGATGAAATGAAATCAAATATGGTTGAATTGGGATTTTTAAATTTAGGGTTTATATTAGGGTTTCTGGGAAGACAATATTGGGATAATATATGGAAGTTGAAAGAATTTTTGGAGAATTTTTCTGATAGGAATCGAAGGCGTTCTGGGATAGGGATAACTAAAGTGGTATCATAAAGGAGCTGATTAAATGGATTGTGTAAAGGATTAAGAGGATGTCGGAGTTTGGTTAGGGAACGGAGGGATGCTCGCTCGCTAACTTCAATATTACGGGAGGTTGGATTGCTGGGATTGGTATAGAGGGCACAACCATAGTCAAGTAGTGGGCGGCAAAATATTTTATAAATTCTAACAGCTGTGCTAGTATGAATCCCCTTGTTCTTGTAGGTTAAGCTTCTAAAGCATTTTGCAATAGAAGTTATTTTATTTTGTATTACAGCAGTGTGTTTTTTGAAATTTATGTTTTGATCTATGGTTATGCCCAGGTATTTAACGGAAACTGAAGGATGGATCATAGTTTGGGAAATAAAGACTTTATGGGGTGAATTATTGGTGCGATGATAAGGAATTAGGAGTTGTGATTTGTAGGGATTGATTTTAATGCGCCATTTTGCAAACCATCGTTGAAGGGAGTCAATAAGCTCTTGAAGGAATTGAAGGGCTTTTGGTAGTGTGGAAGCATGTGTGATCAAGGCCGTATTATCTGCAAATTGCAGGAGATATTTGGATGGGTTAAAGTAGAAAGGATCGGGGTTGTAGACATCCACGCAGAAAATGTTATATAACAGAGGTGAGAGAGGAGAGCTGAGAGGGAGTCCTTGTTCGGGGATAAAGGAAGAAGAAAATGAGTTGTGGATTTTGACTTTTAAGGATCTATTGGAGAGGAACTGTTTGATAATGAAAATAATGTGGGGAGGGATGTTTAGGAGGTGGCACTTGTATAATAAGCCTTGATGCCAGATAGAGTCAAACGCTTTCTGGACATCTAAAATTAAAGCTGCAGAAGCTCTGCCTTCCAGGTGGGATGTTTGGATATTTGAGGCAAGGATAGTAAGTGGAAGGGAAGTTGATCGACGGGGAAGAAAACCAAATTGGTATTTGGGGATGTGATTGGAAATTAAAGAGAGGATTTTGTTTTTGAGGAGGGATTCATAGATTTTTCCAATAACGGGTAGGAGTGTGATGGGTCGATAGCTGGATAATAAGGAAGAGGGTTGGTCGCGTTTAGGAATACAAATTACAACACCTATTTTCCACACTTCTGGGAAATATTGCTTTTTGTAAAGGAAGTTGATATTATTAAGGATGTGGTCGTGTATGTGGAATGGAAGGGATTTTAGGATGTGTCTATGTATATTGTCATGTCCAGTCGCAGTGTTTTTCCCTTTCTTTAAAACGTCAAAGTATTCGTCGTGTGTAAAAATGTCCGTCAGTTCTGAACAGTCATTTTTTTCAAAATATTTGTTGTACCCGTCATTTACTTTTTGGAAATTTGTCTGGTCAAAGTTTGGGTCTTGTGTCCTTAAATAAGTAGTGTTGAAATTGTCGGCAAATTGTTGTGCGATTACGTCCGGGTCTGTGAAGGTCTCGTTAGTTTGCGGGTCGAATATTTGCTGTATATTGTCTGTCTTTTTATATTTGCTTAGTTTCTTGATCTCTGACCAATTTTCCCCTTTGAATCGTTGATTTTACTGCATGTTTTAATCCAAACGTCCGTCTTAAATTCATTTATAAGTCTTTTAATGTCTTTGTTAAGCTTGTTAAATTTTTGTCGCAGTTCAGAAGTGTCCGTCAGTTGGATGTCTCTGTACAATTGTCTTTTGAATTTGATAAGTTGTAGGATGTATTTTGGGAGGGGATATTTGTAAAATTGTTTTGTTATTTGGGCTGTGTTTTGTCTGATAGAAGAAGAGAGGATTTCATTGAAGTGGGTGATGGAATTGGGGTTAATAGAAGGGTTAGTAGTAATATATTCTGAAATTTCTGATTGGACTTTGTCTGTGTTGTATTTACTAAAATTATAGATCAAAGTGGGAATTTGTTGAAGCGGAACTAGTGGGATTTTAATTCGAAAACGGATAGCAAGGTGGTCAGAACACAAATCAGGGACTAGGTTGACGGAGTGAATAAGGTTTTGGATATTTTTTGTACAAAGTAATACTTCGGGGGTGGTAGCTTGTGAATCGTTCATAATAAAGGTGGGAGGAGTGGGAATGCGTCTGAAGTTGGAGTTGGAAAGGAATGAAGACAAATGACGGGATTTGGCTTTGTTTAAATTAAAATCACCTAAAAATATGGCGTTATCAAACAGGGATGCTTTAATAAATATTGAATCGTCGATTGGAGAGTGAGGATGGATATAAACTAGGAACAGATTGATTTGGAAAGAGGGAAATGATAAAGTGAAGTGGAGACATTGATTGAGTGGGTTGTTGATTTTAGGGGGATTAGCTTTGCCAAAAAATGTGGAACGCTTCACGATTTTGCGTGTCATCCTTGCGCAGGAGCCATGCTAATCTTCTCTGTATCGTTCCAATTTTAGTATATGTACCTCCGAAGTAAGTACCTGGTATTATGTGGTTGCACTTTTTTAACTACTAAACTCGGTTTCCTGTTTTCTCCTAGCCATTTTATCGATTAACAGGGAGTTACTTAGCTTGAGTTCGGCAACCAAGTGTTTCGTGTCTTGCTGAAAAAACGAAAATGAAATCCAGTTATACAAACAAGTTATAAAGTATACAAATTAAATATTGAAAAGTGAGTGCAGTATTAATCATGATAATTAATAATAAGAAAAATAATTTTTCTTTGTAAACATTTCTGCACTTATGATTGACATTTTAATGTAAATACATTATTACAATAAGTTATAAAGTGTTTCATTGTATAATGTTTCTTTCTCGAAGTGAAATGCTTCTTCAATGATATATTTAAGTTCACTCACACTAGCCTAGAGCGTGATATCACAGCAGATTTTAACTTTACGTACGCAACCCGCATGATATAATGTGCTGCAAATTGAACACTGTATGCCCGATTTTGCGATTGAACCACAAGCACATGTTCGCACTTTATAAATCACGTTAGGCGGCCATTATTTGATGAGTGGAAATTTTTAGTTGAGAGGCCTGTGCGTCAAACTGATGAGGTGAAAGAAACTCATATGTATCTGTTTCTTCCAATCAATTATAAAAATTATTTTATAAATACAGATTACGTTCCTAAAATGTACTCTGACCTGACCTCACATTTATCTTTGCGTCATTTCTATATTCAGTGAGTCCTACTTCCAATTACTGCAAGGTTTCAGCAAAGTAAGCAAGACCACATTCGGAACAAGGGATTCTAAATTTACGTTTGATCATATTAAGGTAGAAAATCCTTGGACTTGCTACCAAAATTACCCACTGTGAGTAAATATTTCTAACAAATTTTAACCTTTTCAGTTTTTAGTACCTTGCTTAATTGTGTATAAGACCGTCTACAACACGCAGCAGAGGTTGGAAGAGGAAATATTATGGAATTAAAAATCTTTATTAGTAGCTGACAAGATGATAGTGAAAAAAAATCAACCTATTTAACAGATATATAAATATAAAATTTGTATTAACATTGGATAAGCGTTGTATGACGAATTACCATGATTTTCTTTTATGGAACAACAATGATGTTGATTTTCATGTGCATCAGATGGTCTGATTTATAATTAATATATGGTCTTAAATACTTATAAACGCGTATAATTAATACAAATATTCAATGCTAAGTGTGTAATAATAATATAGAAAATTAAATATTTGACTCTGACATCTGTGACATGAAATACCATCCGGTTTATGCAAAATCTAAAGATAACTTCGACGTATTCGCTTGCAAAAGATGTAATAAGAATGAAGTTCAAATACTTTTGTCTGTTTGTATAAATTGCACAAACATATTAAAATTACACAAACATATTAAAATTACAAAAATAGTTAATAATTTTAAAATATTTTGTAACACTTTAATATATTACATTAATATAATATTTTTAACAATAGTTTATTAAACTCTATACCATTCAATCCACATAAATTTTATTGGAGCCATCGACTAATCTAGATATAATTGCAATTGTTAATTGCCTCAGTAAATATACAAGTACAGAAATAGATGAAATTTTTATATAAAGTAATTTTATTATGTGAATCGGTTCTAAGCCATGAGGCCCATGAAGCTCAAGCGGCTTAAAAGAGATTTTCAATTGTATATTTAGATCCGTCTTTAAAGGGTTTATGCAATATAAAGCAACGGTGCTTACGCCTCTAAGCAACGCTTTTTCCTATTTTCTGGCTCTACTGGTATATCATTCAGAAGGGTATTAAAATGCACAATGCTCTATTCATAAATTCGCGTGCTTTGTAAATGCACTCGTAACATGGAACATTTTAACGTTTATGTAAGTATAATAAAAAATGTTATGTCACAATAAGTATGCATGTGGACAAAGAATTCATAAATGGAGACGATTAGACTAATTTACTAAAATACAGAATTAGTCTAAAGGGAAAACTTGCTTATGAGAAATTTTATTTTATTTTCAATAAAAATAATTACTTTTTCAATAAACATATTTTCATAAAATTGTAAAATATTATATTATTTAATACTATACTTAATTGTTATCTTTTTAATATATGGAAAGTGTCATGTATATGTTGTTTTATTCGGAATTATCATTCTAACTAAACTTCTCCATTAAGAAAGAGATACAAGTTACATTTAAAAATTGTAAGAATTTTATCAGATAACTTTTCGTCCTTTCCATTAAAATTTTAAATTTGAAAACAAATTAATTTTATTGGTGTTGAGTAAAAATGTTCTCTACTGCGATCATAAAAATCATTTATATTTTAAAAAGAAGAAATTAACAGCTTTAATAAATAATTTACTATATTCATCTTTCTTTAGTCCACGACTTGTGTAATGTTATTTTTATTAATTAATCCATATTAATGTTTAAGAAGTTTCTATTGCATAAAAAGGAATTTTCCAGAAAAATATGTCATCTGGCCAATTTCATAATTTAGAATATTTTCTCAAATTAATTTTTCTATTGTAACTTTCCTTTGCAGTAAATTAGGCATAATAATCAAATTTAATTATTTCCAAATTGAATTTTCTTTACAACTAAGTAGATAATTACTAAATATTCATTTATTTTAACAAAACAAACTTTGAAATAATAAAACCCTCTCATAACATAACGAAATTGTAATTCATTTAGTCGTTCATTTGCAATAAAATAATTTTTAAACTCTTTGTCTAAACCAAACTGACGGTAATTTGAAATTCCTCAAGCCGTCTTTTAGCTGAATTACTAAACACGGAATAATTTATTAAATATATATACTGATAACTAAGGTTTACTTATAACATTTATAGGCAGATAATTAAATAAATTTCTAAGCAATTTAGAATAACTGCATAAAAAAATAGTTTTATTACGACAGTTTTTGAAATACAGCTATTAGCGACAGTTAGACATATCAAGAAGAAGTTGTTAAAAGGGTATCTGTATTCTACGACCTTTCATTACAAGCCAGTTAAGTTCATTAATTTTACGTTTAGTAGACTGCCTCCTACGTATGACAAAAATTACTCGAGCAGAGGAATTTTGAATTCTTTGGATTTGAGATAGAGAATACAAATCAATACAAGTATCATACAGAGAGTCGCAGAAGGTAAAATAGATAGGACCAAGGATTAATAAAGTATAGTTTTACATTATCTACTTAAAATGTCTTTCTTCATGAAAATAGATTTGAGTGCAATAAAGGCAAGCTTTGTTATTGTTCCAATATGTTCTCTAAAACGGTGTTTATAATCCAGTAGTAGCCCTAGATTTTATACACTGTCGGAAAACACAAGAGGGATCCCATCCAGGAAAATATGGAGAGATTGTAATGCAACTTTTCTTTTCTGTTCAGGGCCAAAAATTATAGCTTATGATTTTACGGGATTAATTTTTAAGAACTAGAAAATTTTAATATTTTTTGCCAGATCATGATTAATTTTTGTTTCAGTATTAGACATATCGCATGTGTCAAATGACAAATATAATTACGTATCATCTGCATATTGGTAGTACTGATAATGATCTATGTAGTTAGGCAAGCAAATATATACTTGTATTAAAAAAAGTGGCCCCAAGATTGAATCTTGGGGTACCCCTGATAAATTATTACCCGAATCAGAAAAGGTTTGACCACATTTAACTTTTTGTCGTCTATTTATTAAATATGACCTGATAAGTGCACACGCTGATATACTAAATGCAGAAGATTTAAAAATTGCCAAAATCAATTCAAAATTAACATTATCGAAGGCCTTGCTACAATCTAAAAACACTAAAACAGTTACTTTTTGTCGTTGGTTGCCTTTATAATATCATGATAAATGAACTTATAGAAATAAATACGTTCAAACTAGTGCTGCTTTCATAGCCTTGCTATTTTTTAACCCCCAAATTACTTTTGTAATCAATGTCTGTCGAGGTATTAGCCAGAGAAGTAGAAGTTGTTTCAAGAAGTGATTTGTTTTTTGTAGTCTTAATAAGACTACATTTGTTGTATAGGGTCCGCCAATAAGGGCGCGTGAACTTTAAAATTGAATAAAACAAGTTGTGTGTGAGGTAGAAACGAAATTTATTTTTCATTCGAAAGGGTATTCGACCCCATTAAGTATGGAAGATAACATCGTTCAAATGACTACCGCGGCTCCGTTTGGTAGCCCGGATCCGGGAGGTCCAATTTTCGATGACTCTGGAGCA
Source organism: Ontholestes murinus (assembly GCA_963969525.1). Lineage (NCBI taxonomy): Eukaryota > Metazoa > Arthropoda > Insecta > Coleoptera > Staphylinidae > Ontholestes > Ontholestes murinus. The sequence continues at coordinate 4,265,101 of OZ018398.1, read as the reverse complement.
CATATCGGCCTCAATTTGAGCGATGGCGTTGCGTATGTTGACTTTGAGGTCATCGGTGTTTAGAGGCTTGTTGGCGTAGACCAGCGACTTGAGATAGCCCCAGAGAAAAAAGTCTAAAGGCGTTAAATCGCACGATCTCGGTGGCCAGTTGATATCGCTCGTGCAGAATGTCCATTGTGGCATGGGCTGTGTGGCACGTAGCGCCGTCCTGCTGGAACCACATGTCGTCCGTGTCCATATCATCCAGTTTAGGCCAAAAGAAGTTGGTTATCATCGACCTGTAGCGCTCCCCATTGACGGTTATGGCCGCCCCAGCTTCGTTCTCGAAAAAGTACGGACCGATGATGCCGCCGGCCCAAAATCCACACCAAACAGTGACTTTCTGGGGATGCATTGCCACTTGGTGGACCTCGTGTGGGTTGTTCTCACTCCAAATGCGGCAATTTTGCTTGTTCACATACCCGTTCATCCAGAAATGAGCCTCGTCGCTGAAGATGATTTTTCGGCCAAAATGGGGGTCTGCTTCCAACTGCTCCAGAGCCCAGTCAGCGAACGCCCGACGCTGTCTGTGGTCGTTTATCTTGAGCTCCTGGGTCAATTGGATTTTGTACGGGTGCAGACCCAAATCCAGATGCAAAATTCTGCGAGTTGATGTCTCCGAAAGGCCAAGTTCCTGTGCACGACAAAAAATGGACTGCCTCGGGTTCTCGCGCACACTTTCACGGACAGCAGCGATATTTTCGTTTGATCGGGCGTTTCGTCGACGTGTCAGTGTTGGCTGGTTGTTTACTGAATCAGTTGACTCGAATTTGCCCACCAATCGACGGATAGTCGACTCTACAGGCCGATCATCGCGACCGTAAAATGGGCCAAGTGCGCGGAACGTTGCTCGAACTGATGACCCATTTTCGTAAAACAATTTAATAATTTGCACGTGCTCAAACTTGCCATGGTGATTTGGGGTTATATACTGAACAAATGACAGCAACTTTGACAGCTCTACCTTGAACAACATGGCCGCACCCTTCCGGCAAACTTCGCGCGTCCCTATTGGCGGACCCTTTAGATTTTACGAAATATATTCGTATTTTTTCTAATTATTAGATAATTTTCTACAACATAAAGGACGTTTATATTTTTTTGCCCGATCTGTCATTTTCTTTCATTTACAAGCTTTATTCCCAGGACGGTAAGTTCAACTTACGGCCCATGGCAAATAAATAAATCACCTTTCTCATAATGAACCTCTATTTACTAAAATTATTAATTTTGAATGTTAAAATTTATTAAAAATAATTGGCATTTTAATTTTCTAAGGTTTAATTGTAACTAAATTATCTGTATTGTTTATAACTGCGGCGTTATTAAATACTTAATTATTAAACACTGAATATTCTGGCATAGAACTTGAACCATCAGGTGGTGACTGCTGTACGAAATCGACGCATTTATTTCCGTTGTGCAAAATTTTATTTGCAAATTGTATTTTGATTTCAAGTGATTCCTGCACGTAAACTTTGGCAACACTAGACGATTTCCAGCCTCCATGTCTTTTCAAGGCCATTACATCCAGTCCCCCCATGTCCAGTGTAATTATTCGGATTTTTTTTGAGATCAGTAGCAATTTTAGACGGGACACTTCGGATAGTTTTTCTACAACAACTTGATTGAAACATTTTCCATTATGATATTTCAGAATAAAAAGCGTTTAGAATCAACGCGCTTAGGTCGCATACTAGCATACATTCTGAATATTTCCAAAAAATTAATCTCATTGGTTTGATGATTGATAACCGTAAAGGTTCTTTCAAGACCTGTTTTTGTCTTAGGAAAGTTACCCACAATCACGGAACCTCGGTCTTCTATATCATCAACGGTCAAATCACAAAGTTCTTGTCGTCTGGACGCTCCGGCTACGCCCATTATCATAACTACCTGAAATTAACCAAATTTGATGTAGGTACAAGTCAATTGTATTGTCTCCTCATACCTTCATTAACAAAAAATCATTGTCAGGTGCTTCCATTAAAAACGTATTCATGTCTTCTCTACTAAATATATGTGCCTTCTTTGGTCGGTATCCAACATGTTTATGCTTTTAAAAATGCTATAAGTTTAGTGTATTTAGAAATATCGATACCATCATTCAGATTTATGGTCAATTTGAGCATTGAATATTCGGCCCAAAGACTGCCAGGCGACTTCAACTAATGCCACTAATACTTTTCCCGAAACACTAACCTTCTGTTCATCACACCATGTTTTGAAAGTAGAATAGGTCATTTCGTATCTGAGTTTTGACTTCTGCGGAAAATAAAATTTGCACCCAATTACAAACAAATCTCTGACAGCATTATCTTCTTTTTCTAATATTTCTTGAGACATTATTAAGGTCAAAAAACACTTACAAAATTTGTCCGGATTTGCAAATATTTGTTTGTGTTTACCAACTCCATAACAACCAGAGCGCATTAGACGACTTGACAAAATTCACATTTTCGGAGTTTTCATATATTTCAATTAATTAATTAATTAATTAATTAATCAATCGATCGGGCAAAAAATAGTATAAACATCTCGGGCGTTAGTGATACCGGTCTCGGCTACAGCTAACGCGTCGGTCCCCACACTATTACCTTCCACCGCTATAACGCACTTATCGCCCTTGATACTTAATATGCTTAAGATTGGTATCAATCGTAAACAAATTTTTATTTAAAATGATTAAGTCTATCGTAGTCAGACAAAATATTTTCAAAATAATTTAAAAACACCGGCACAGTATAAATTATTATTATCCATTATTTCAATCCAGTAGCTCTCGATAAAACTCATTATAATTTGGTTTAATACAATGAGATTGTAACTATTTTTAATATAAAAAGCAACACCATTACCGCGTCCTTCCCTGTCAAGGCGTATAAAATTATATCTCGACATATCTATTATATATAACTAGAACAAAAATTGCTTCGTAACCACGTATCTCTAAAGGCTATTATTATAAATGCTTAGCTAATATTTCTTCTCTAAATTCTTCATAATTATTTAAGATAGATAAAATATTAATATGACAAATATTTAATTTGTGTTTTCCTAAATTACTAAATTACAATTGCGGCTAAATTACGTTATTTAAATCATGATTAGTGTTAATTTTAGATTTTTTGTTATTGTGTTTTATAATAACAGAACCATAGGAAGTCCAAACATTCTGATAACTGAACTTATCATGGCACTCCATTCTAGTGGCAGTTAATTATTCGCGAATTACGACTCCGCTTCCTTTTAAACTTCCTTTATTGTTGTATATTTTGTTGCATTCCTTAGTATTGATAAAAGTCACGAAGATGACACAAGGTTGTTTTAAATCGTTTTTTGCTGCGGCTTGATTGGTCCAATGACACTTTCCAATTTCGATGTGTTGCGTTCAGATACATCCCTCTAGCATGGAGAGAAGAAAAAGTTATTTTCATACCGAAACCTGGTCGTATAGATTATACACTTGCCAAATCAATCCGCCCGATTAGTCTAACGTCATTTCTCCTAAAAGCGTTAGAAAAGTGGTGCGAAAGATTAATTCGCGAGACGGCTTTTATTACCAATCCGATTCACGCTAACCAAATGCATCCACTCAGGGGAGGTCAACGGAGTCGGCTCAGCGCACTGTTTTAGACAGAATCGAATGATCTCTGGACAACAAAATGTCCACCCTGGGCGTGTTCATCGATATAGAAGGTGCCTTTGATAAGACAACCTTCAGAAAAATGGAAACTGCCCTGTCCACGCATGGTGTGAACCCTACAGTTAATGGACCAAAAGCATGCTGGAGAACAATGCAGTAACAGGAAATACCACTGTCAGAAAGATCGTTGCTAAAGGCTGCCCATAGGGTGGAATACTTTCACCACTCCTGGGGAACATAGTTATTGATAGCTTTCTGCGGCGACTTAACGACAATGGCTTCCACACCATAGGATATGCAGATGACATAAACATCCTGCTAACAGGCAAATTTGAGACAGTGATGTGTAGCTTGATACAGGAAGCCTTCAAAATAATTGAACACTGGTGTAATGACCAATCTCTGACCATAAACCCGTCAAAGACTGAAATGGTCCTCTTCACAAGGAAAAGAAAACTAGGTAAGCTAAAGCTCCTTAAAACCAGATTGACATTGTCGTCGGAAGTCAAATACCTGGGAGTGATTCTCGACGGCAAGCTAACGTGGGAACCACATCTCAAAATGAAATGTAAAAAAGCATATGTTTCCCTCTGGCAATGCCGGAGGGCTGTGGGGCAGTCATGGGGGCTATCTCACAAGATAGCACTCTGGCTGTACACAGCTGTAGTAAGACCAATGCTAATCTATGGAGCACTGGTCTGGTGGCCCAGAGCCAGACAGATCACCTCAGCAAAGCAGCTTACTCAGTTTCAAAGGATAGCATGCCTCAGCACGACCAGGGCAATACGAACAACACCCACTGCAGCAATGGAAGCAATGATCTGTATCTATCTACCTCTCGACTTATACGTAAAGGAGATGGCCACGGCAGCAGCACTGCGCCTAAACTCAGCTGGACTCTGATACAAAGGAGGCAGGGCTGGTAGACACTGTCACCTCTTAGAGGAGGCTGTGAAGAAGACACCCTTCCTTGAAAGGAAGACATACAATCTACTACACTGCTACGCCTTCAACAGACCCTATAATGTATCGACAAAAAGAGGAACCGGGAGTGTAGAGGGTGGGGAAACCCGGGGCGGATATTACTCGGAACAAATGAACCTATCACTAGCTATATCCTAGAGAAGCACACAACTACTCTGCAAGCAGAGATCGTTGGCATCATCCATGGGGCAAAAGAAATCCTACACCGTGACATTCGTGATAGAAACATCCAAATCCTTACAGACTGTAGGGCAGCAATACTAGCAGTGAGTGGTCACAAGATCACCTCAAGACTAGTAAAGGAATGTCACAACACCCTGAAACAAGCAGCACAATCAAACAGTATTGATTTTATTTATTTTTAAGGCATCTACTTCGTTATACATGTTGCACACTAATTAAAACACTTAAACTTTGTTTGTATAACACTGTATTTATTTTGTGACTATAGTTTCGGTAACTAAACGTACCATTATCAAACATAAAGTAATTTAAAAAAAAATTAAGATAGGTGATGGAATGTTACATAAGCGCTTTAAAAATAGTGGAGTAAATTAGGTCAAGCTGCTCGTTTAAAATTGGGATTTCCAGATTAGCGCGTGCACGGTAAACTTCCAGGGATTCCCAGCAGCCATTTTTGGGCCCTTCTTGGAAATGTGGATGGTGGAAAGTACATCCTTCCCAAAAGAATGTTTCTCCTGTAATAGATGTTTTGCAAAAGTCGATTTTTCTTCTTGTCCGAGGCGAAAGAATCTCTGGTGTTCTTTAACACGTTCGCTGCCAAGCGAATATTTCACATAAGTGCTGGTTTGAATCCCGCGTGACCGCCGGCGGTCATAGCTGGTCTGTCTCGCTTACTTACCATAATAAAAAATAATTTATAACTTTTGCAATACAAATAAGAATGTATATTGAATTTAGGGAAGGAGTAATAAGAAACATATTTAATTGAAACAGGTATATATTTACTGTACTACTGTACTAGTCCAAATTATGAGTATATCACCAAAACAAAATAAGGAATAACTACAAATTATTTCCCCGGCGTGCAAGAAACGGCGACTATATGACCGCCGGCGGTACATGTGGCGATTAACGTGTTAATTCTTATAGAAAACTTCCGTCCGGTCTGCCTTATGTATATTTTTGCAATCAGTGCACGATAATTTGTATATTCCGGAGTTTTCTGTTATCGGTAATTTTTCCTTAGGATTAAATGTGCAAAACTTGAGTTTGGTTTGGTTTATACGCAATGTTTGTGTTAAGTTTTCTAAGCAAATTTGTTATACTACTTTCCCAACTCTCGCCCACCTTAGAGAATCCATGCTAGGGGAGCTCTGGCCGAACATGGCCAACATTAGGGAAACCCCTCCAGGCGTTGTGCTGTTCTTTACTCGTCACCTTGGGTGGCTAAATGAGTGATAGAACAACGGAGGGCTGTCCCAGCCAGGGGGGCACAAAGGGCCCAGTGATGCCTAGGTGCTCTGGTCAATGATTTAATCACCCTTGACCAGCTCGATCCAGATCCGAACGGCGATTTTTTGTGTGTCGTATGTCTAAACATTTTGTAGGCGGAAGATATTAAAACTTTTGTAAAATTATAAATAGCCTGATACAAATCGAATTTAGCGCAGCATTTGAATATACGTCCGATCAGCTCTATCGTTTTTTAATTGTTTTTAATATTGTTACAATTTCGCAAAAATAGTTGATAAAGCTATTTGAAATCATATAAGTGATGCATTTACTTTCAGTAGCAAATTAGGAAAATTTAATTCGAACAATTTTTTTTCCCCTGTACAGTTCCCTAATTTGTTTAGTCGTTTTTTCACTTAAAATTATATACTGTGTTGTTAGACGCTATGTAACTTATGGAGGATGGCTCGTCATGAAGACACTATTTCTTCTAGCTATGTTTTATTCACTAAGCTCATATATTGATGCCTCGAACATCGGTTTAAAGCTACTTAAGACTAACTTGACATAAAACACAATCGTTCACGCATTTATACTCCCGTAATATTGATATCACAGCAATTCTGGACTGACACACATTCTATTTACCAATCAGCAAACTCATGCATTCCATTATTACTATTTTCTACTAATTATTAATTATAAAGTCAACAATTGCATAATTTGTTCCATCACAATACACTCTGGATATCACATTCATTCTTCTAAATTTGGTCATTTGGCTATTCACTCCAGTCACATATAGCTTTTTATATATAGCTTTTTGTAGTTTTGAGGATCACAAATATTTTTTTTTATTTTAAGAATTATTACTCTAGATGCATTGACTTATATTTTGCAATAGATCATCTTGGATATTAAACTTCGCTTAAAATTCATCATATGTAACCTAAAACTATCCTTCTATTAATCATTTGTAGATACTAATTATTTTCAAATGATTGGATTAATAAAGCAGTTATTTGATGAAACTCTATTATACACTTAAATTAATTTAATTGTGCAAATGCAATAAAACCTGCTTTCAATAGATTGAAATAAAACAACACAGTTTGGAGAGTTTTTATTATGCAGGTGAATAATTTGTCTGCCTGATTAAATCACTGTGTGTTGAAACATGTTGAGTTTCACCATTCATTCGCCTGGTCAATTTAATAAATAGATTTACAATATTTGTATTTATAATTAACTAGAAATCAATAAAAATAGCATATAATTACTGTGTCTAGCTAACAGGGCAAAGGATTGGAACACAACATAACTTTAAATTGGGACAAGCATTCATTCCGTAAATTAAATTCAATGAAACGCGCTTAAGTGTTGAACCCGAACTCGGCATAATCCATAGATATTACCCTAAAATTATTGAAACAAAATAATATTATAATACACACGATCCTTGAAATTATACCTTCACATATCAAATATTATCCCCACGTTAGTGCGATTATGAGAGAGAGGTTTGGTATTGAATTTTGTAATAGTTTTTATGTACGCCCTTAATGTTTATAAAAACAAATAAAAGTTTACTCCACATATATGCGTCCATTTAGTAAATTTGGAAAAAGATATTAATCTAAAGTCTGACTGTTTTAGTAGATATTAAAAAAAAATTAAATTATTTTTCATAATATTTATATATAACTTGGACTATTACTGTACTATAAAGACAGTTCCTTTTAGAGCACAAATCAAAGCATTTTAACCTTATTAAAATTTTAACGGTAACCCAAAACCGTTACTTAATTAAATTATATCTTGTAAACATTTTCTATAAGCTTTTCGGAATAATAGAAATCCTAATTACCCAATTAACATTTGCTTAATTAATTTAATTCAAAGTAAATTGCAGCACCGAGAGTTTAATCTAATAGGAACAGGAACTAAATTAAATACATGGGCTTTAATTAAACACGCCTCAAATTTAACATTTTACAACTAATGGAGTGTTAACGGTCTAATCCTATTTTAACTAATGCGGATTGGAATTTTTAGAACTGCCTAGCTTAATTTATGCCACTAAAAATGAACTTCACACAAATTGAAGTGTATAGCATATAATAAACCTTGCCTACGAATACATTTATTAACATTTTACGCATAATTATAATTTCGTATAATTTATACATGTGTTATTCAAACATTTGTTGGCAATTAGCAAATTCCTGTAATAACATAAATCTGAATATTGTAGATTTTAAAAATAAGTTACACATTTCCAGTTTGTGATTTTTACACAGCACGCTATTTAATACGGATATTATTTTCGATTCACTACATTTGTTAAGTCATAATATACATAACTTTATAAAAATAACCATTGCAGTTCACGAGAGCAAACGAAAATTATAAACTATTTTTTGTTAATAATGAATTTCGGAATTTCAGAAAAATTAATGGTTGAGGCGTTCACTTCGTGATACATCCTTAGTATTTAAATAAAACCCTCTTTGTTGATATCATACTATATTTTTACCAGTGACTCGAGTTTCGATCAAGAGCTGATCAGTTTCATACTTAAACTTAATTTTCAAATTTAAAGTTTGAAAATAATCTCGAAATTCGAGTCTCTTTTAAAAATATAGTGTACTATAAATAAGAAAGATGATATTAAAATATATTTATTTAGTTATAATAAATGATAACAATTTAAGTTAAGAGATCTTTCTTAAAGATAAACTTTTCTTGCGATTAGCACTATATTTCAATTATAGGACGAGTTATTTAATAAATGTAGTATATTTATTTTGAGTAAAAGAAGCAATATCTTATTTTCTACTACACTTACCACTAAATTAGTTCCTCTATAATCAAAATGAACTAGACGTACCTAAAACAAAACGAAACAATGTAAATTATTACTGCAAGTAAATATCAATTAAACTACACATACATATTTAAAATACGAGTGGTTTATGAAATATATGACAGGCATGTAAATGAAATAATCTTCTAATTAATTTAAATTGGCATAAAATTAATTTCAAATTGTTATGTAATATTTGGCAATATATTTTATATAATATCAACAAATATGTTTCGAAAAGAAACAATAATACTAATCGTTACTGTAAGGCATTAAAAAAGCCTCGCGGTGCAATTCATAACCGTTAGCTAGACTTACTCACTAATGAAATGTGTTTCCATCACAATAATACTAGCCCGCATACTGCTGTTAAAATACAAGCATTACTAAAGAAATTTAGAAGGAAATGTCTTGACGACGTCAACAATCCTTCTATTAACAGCGATCTGACATTTTCTGGCTATCAAATTATCACTATACATAAAGAATTTTAGATGAAAAGGAGATGGAAACTTATGATTAGAGAGCGGATAAAAAAGCTTAAAAAATATGAAAAAAAGCACTTAAAAAGGCACAAAATTTAGTGAAAAAAAGCATTAAAAAAGCATAAAAACAGGAAAAAAGCATAAAAACAGGAAAAAAAGCATAAAAACACGAAAAAAGCACTAAAGAAAACTATATTTTCTCTTAATATGTTACACGTTTATCAACATATTTTACATAGAAATTCTGCTTAAAACTAAAATAAACACAAATTCTTTACGCAATATATAATATCATGTAAGTATTTAAAAATTAAATTGTAATTTTGTATACATTTCAAAATAACTAAAATCTATTCATGAAAACAGTAGATCGTTAAATGTTGTTCTAGGGGTTTAATTGTAAAAATTATTACTTCTGACGCTCAATAAATTTTTGAAAGTGAAAAAGCTTCTCTTTATTTTAAATTATAGCTGGATCCATTTGAAAATTGCCATTCAAAATCAAGTTTAATTTATTTAATATTAAAAATTCCTTCATTTTCGCCGAATACTTCTTTCGATATTGTTTTGATTTCTTGGCCAATGCGTCCAGGTATTATCTAAAATGAATCTGCTTTTATAAAGATTTGATTGTGTTGCTCACAAAATTTAAACGCGATTTTATGTAACTAAATTGTTTTGAAGGATGCTCTTGTTTCTTAAGAACTGTTTGACAGTCATTAACTGATTTGCTTGTCGTTTCGGGAAAGTTGTATATAACCTTATTAAATTCTTCAAAATTGTTCGCATAGTACATCGTAGAATATAGCCAAGTTCCCCATTTGGTTAGCACTGGTTTATGGGGCAGTGAGATATCAGGTAATGACTCCTTGAATAATTGCACTCACAGAAGAATATAAGAACTATTTTTCCATATTTAATTAAATCTACAAATGGAAATTTCATTCTTATAGTTTCAGAAATTCGTTTCTATCCATGTGCTAAACTTGTACAATGCACAAAATGCATTATTAGTAAAATTTTTGTAACTTGGTATTGTCTACGGCAAAAATAAGCTTGTCAGTCCATCATTTATTAATTTTGCTATAATGTTATTATCAGTTTTCTTCAATTCTTTTGTATATATCAAAATACTATTGGTCGGATGTCTTCATGTTAAACTATTATTAAATTAAACAAGCGTCTGTGGTTTCATCATCACATATAATTATTGTTAATAATATCTTTAATTTTTTGTATGGTTTCATACTACGCAAGAGCTACATATTTTTTTCTCGGGAATGCGCATTTTACAATATTTTCCCAAGAAAGATTTAAATGCATTATTTTGTAATTTTCTTAAAGGGATATTCGAATGTAAAAGTATTTTGCACAAATGTAAATTTAATTTAAATTGTCCATCGTTTGTTGAAGATGCTAAAGATTGTGAAATTGTGCTGTTTTTTTAGTTCAAATTTGAACTTTTCCAAACGTTCTTGATGAAGTGTTGTTATAACATGTTTTACATACAAGTCTTGACTAGTTAGGATGCGGTTGAGAATTAAAATAAAACTTACTATTTTCTAACATGCCTTACAAAATAATGTATAATTTTCACTTGTTAATTCTGGATAGTCTCTAATTAATTCTTGTATTGTGGTTTTCACCTTTTGCATTATGGGTTAAATATACATGAGAATTATATATGTAATATAATTTATTTCATACTGTGTCAAATTCCAATACTTTATTTCATACTGTGTCAAATTCCAATACTTTACGTCAACAGTTTCAATCCGGGAAAACACAAAAAACGGCCGGTCCGGTAAAGTGTTGCTATTGGAAACACAAAATTAATCACTTTAGAAAAACGAGATATGTCAAGATTTTCATTCGCAATTAATGTTGATTTTATCATGGAATATTTCGGCCACAAAGAAGACGCACCTATTTTCTTAGACTAAAAACATTAGTTCACAAATAAAATAATAAATGTAATCATTTAAATTCTTACCAAATCTAAAAAATAGGCTAACATAACTTCTTCCGTAATTTTCATCACATTATTTTCTGCTTTCCATTCACAAAAATGGCTGAATTGTTTTTGATACCTTTCACCAGACTTAATAGGTATTAATTTCGCACACGCTTCTTCAGATTTTCTTGCAATTACTGGAGGATTTACAATTTCTGGGCAATTTGCATAAGAATTCATTTTGACACAACAAATTATTTAAACAAATTAAACATTTTCCAAACAACCGTTGCTAATCATGTTACGAAAATGTAACTAGATTTGGAGCATCTGTTAAATTATTTTTAAATTAATTTCAATGTTTCTTTAAAACGCAATTTGACACAGAATGAAATAAAATACATAACGACATTCGTCCGTGAACACTTTTTACAGTACTCGTTTCGAATTTCAAGACTCGGCTCCTTTGTCGCCTCGTCTTTAAATGTCTCACTCATACTGTAAAGTATGTGTTCCCGGACTTATAACGTTAATTACTATTAAGTCAACAGTTTCAATCCGGGAAAACACAAAAAACGGCCAGTCCGGTAAAGTGTTGCTATTGGAAACACAAAATTAATCATATTAAACGAGATATGTCAAGATTTTCATTCGCAATGAATGTTGATTTTATCATGGAATATTTCGGCCACAAAGAAGACTAAAAACATTAGTTCACAAATAAAATAATAAATGTAATCATTTAAATTCTTACCAAATCTAAAAAATAGGCCAACATAACTTCTTCCGTAATTTTCATCACATTATTTTCTGCTTTCCATTCACAAAAATGGCTGAATTGTTTTTGATACCTTTCACCAGACTTAATAGGTATAATTTCGCACACGCTTCTTCAGATTTTCTTACAATTACTGGAGGATTTACAATTTCTGGACAATTTGCATAAGAATTCATTTTGACACAACAAATTATTTAAACAAATTAAACATTTGCCAAACAACCGTTGCTAATCATGTTACGAAAATGTAACTAGATTTAGAGCATCTGTTAAATTATTTTTAAATTAATTTCAATGTTTCTTTAAAACGCAATTTGACACAGAATGAAATAAAATACATAACGACATTCGTCCGTGAACACTTTTTACAGTACTCGTTTCGAATTTCAAGACTCGGCTCCTTTGTCGCCTCGTCTTTAAATGTCTCACTCATACTGTAAAGTATGTGTTCCCGGACTTATAACGTTAATTACTATTATCTGTGATTCTCCAGGTTAATACGATTCACGCATATAATAATTTTTGATAAATAAGCAAAGTTTTTGGAATGTCAATTCAATAGTTTATGAATGCGAGTTTGAATATTAAAATTAACGAAAACGGTAAATATGCGCCAGTCGTCCCATCCGTATTTTTGCCGAGAGTAGAAAATTGATACGGTTGCAGAACACATGATTATTAGCTATGACTTTAATTTGTTTACATTTAATACTTACTGGGGCCCCTGTTTGGGCCTAGTTTAACGACGTTTACATCCGGAATATCATAGGTGTGATTCCTATGAAGCGTTCGTCTGTATTATCTGAATAATGAGACGGTCTATTATATCTACTTATTTATAAACGAATCCATTGTAAATTGGTAATTTGTACTAATATTTATTAATAATAAAATTCATTATAATTATTGTATCATATTATGAAGATTTTAAACAATTATGTTGTCAAAAGACACGAAGAAAATATGTAATACAAATATAATCTATAAATGATGGGATACAGATTTTTACGAAAATTCTCTATATTAGCACATTAATTTAATATCAGCGTGAAATTTTTATTAAATGTTTTAGAAATGATTAAGAAAATGCTCCAAATAAGCATCAGAATCTAAAAAAAGCATGAAAATAAGCATAAAAAGTCAAAATAAGCACAAAATGTCAAAATAAGCAAAAAAGCACAAAAAAACTTAGCGCTAAGTAATCACATTCTTCAAGATTCGTATAGATATTAAGAAATTTTTTCGATGCTATTAATATTAGGGATAAGCATAATGCTAGAAATCCGCTCTCTACTTATGATAATATCAAATACATGGTATCATTACTTATTCCGAACGGGTGGAAAATATATAATCAATGGCGGAATACTGAAAATAATAAAGAGTGTTAGGTAAGGGAATTTGACACGATTGCACGACCATACGTATAAACTATATAAAAAAAAGTAAAAAATTGGAAATCTATGTATGTAATCAATGTGAGAATACTATTCATTCGAATTAAATATTAAAATTCGTAGTGCAGTTATTAATAATGAAAATTAATAGTGAGATAATTTAAATATCTATGAGCATTTCTGCACTCATGTTTTACAATAAATGTAAAAACTCCAGTTAACAGTTAAAACAACTACTCCCCGTACTAAAGTACCGCCAGGCATTAATTTTCACTATTCATTCGACCATATTAAGGAAAAAAGATTATCCTAAATTTATTTCAAAAGTAATAAAAATCTATAGAAATTCTTAAACAAAACAAAATAATTAAAAGTAATAGAACTGTTTTGCCAAAAAAAAAAAAAAAACTTAAAAACGTTTACCCCATTAACTATTATTTTTGCGAAACCATAAAAATACACCTAATAAAATGCAAAAGATTTATTCGCTTTGAAGAGAGACCAGAGCGCATTAAAATCAATCCCCACAAATCACAGCTCCTAATTCATCATTGTACCAATGACTCACCTTACAAAGTCCATATTTCCTAAACTATGATCCCTCTCACAGATTCCGTTAAGAACTTGGACATAACCATAAATCAAAAAATAACACACAGCCATAAAAGGTAAGTATAAAAAAAAGTATAAAAACAATGGTATAAACACAAGAACAGCTGCTAAAATACATAAAATGATCTGCTTCAGATCCACTTCTTGACTATGGTTGTTCCCTCTATCCCAATACCAGCAATCCAACTTCCCGTAATATTGAAGTTAGCGAGCGAGCATCCCACTGTACCATAACCAAACTCCGACATTCTCATAATCCTTTACACAATCCATCTAATCAGTCGTCTATGATACCACTTTAGATATACCCATCCTAGAACACCTTCGATTCCTAACAGAAAAATTCTCCAAAAATCCTTACAACTTCCATATATTATCCTAATATTGTCTTCCTAGAAACCCTAGTTTAAACCCTAAATTTAAAAATCCCAATTCAACCATACTTGATTTCATTTCATCCCTTATTCATCAATGTAAATATGTACAAAATTTGTCCACTTCCCGCATACGCCCGAGATATCTCGGGCAAGAGCACATTACGTTCGAAAATAATTGTGCGGGAAGGGATTAATCATTCATCTGAAAATTTTAACGATTAACAATCAATTTGAAATTAGTCAGTAATGATAAAATAAATAATATATTATCAAAAATACAATAAAATGCGTTGGCCTCTGATAACATTAACATTTAATGATAAAACTAATGTCCTTTTATAATTCCATAGCTGTCATATATATTAAAATAAATCTTATAGTAAGTGGAAAATGACAACCATTAGCTCTGTGCCTAAACTTGATTATTCTAATTACTTAAATAACTTTAAATCAATTAGTATTTTACATGTATATATATATATATTGTTAATACCTCTCTAAAATACACTCATGCAAATATTTATGCAAACAATACTCAGCTACTATATTCTTTTATAATTAATGAAATTCATGCAGCAGTGTCTTAAATTAACTATACTAAGTAACATAGAAATCCGAACACCCACTATAAATCATTTTATTTTGATAAAATTTTATATTTAGGCTTATCTTGGTGAAAAGAAAAAACGATTAAAACTTGTATACTTATTGGTGCAAAAGGTGAAATTTAATATTTTTGCCGTAGTAATGATTTTAATTTTACTAAGTGCGGTTCTAATCTTTTATTGTTATCTTTTAGAGTGCCTAGGATGCAAAGACTCCCAAATTTTCATTAACTTTCTGGGTTTGATAGAGGGTGGATAGTTGGATTTAGAGGGTCTGGATTTTTTCCGAGAAATTGGGACAAGTTTAGATGCTACAGTAAGATGATATCGGTCATGAGATCAAGAGTGTCGTCACGAAGAGCTAGAGGTACAGGACCACGCCGAAGAATCACAGATCATGCATATCGGCTTTTGAGATTGATGGCTTTAAGATATCATTTCGCCACTCCCAGGTCCGTTGCAAAGCAGTGGTATGAAGAGCATGGAATACCGATTGGAATGCGAACCGTTTGCCGCCGTATTCGCACAGTTGGCCTTTTTTCATTCCGGTCGCACTGGGTGCTTCTTTTAACCGCTGAGTATCGACCAAATTTCGATTGGTACAGAGAATAATTGATGTGGGACCAGGAATTGAATAATATAATATTTAGTGACGAATCTAGATTCTGTTTATGGATGCATAATGGACGAGCCAGAGTCAGAAGACGACGCACGGTGTGACAAATAACCAATCCAAAGGGAAATAATTCTTATTGTTTTAATAGACGTTTTTAATTATTATTTAATGGTAATACAACAACAATTTAACTGTTAAAATAAAGAAATATGTTTTAATTTAACATAAATTAAACTAAACATAAACTATACAAACATATGTATATAAATAATGATTTAAGTATTTTGGAACTTTGGCGAAAGTGTATGAATTATTTAGTGTCATTCGCTGGTTGTATCATCACTTAAAAATATTTTATTAATAGTTTCTGCAACATGATTTTCAGCTTCTATAACTAACGCCGAAGAATTTGCTAACAGGGATAATACTTTAGTAGATAAAACTTGAAATAAGTCGATCCGACGAAACTATTCTTAATCTCTATTTGTGTGCCATCTAGATAGTTTTCTAGTACAATGCTCTCTATAACATCTACAATCTTTATTCCTAGCTTCCACAGCTTTTTCAGACATTTGTTCTATCGGTAAGATACATGAATTGACAATTTCTTGGCCATGAATTAAAATTTTTTGAACGCCTTTGGGCATATAATACCACGGATATAAATTAATATACAATTGTCGCGTATCTTCCATATAATTTGCAAACGCATCGATATTTATTTCATAACGATAAGAAAGTGTTTCTAAAATTTTCCCAAAGTTGTTAAATTAAATTTTCATTAATACCAGTAATTAATATAATCTTTATAAAATTTACGCGAGGTATTAATTACCATCGTTTGTATTTTTACCACCTTGTTTCCGTCGATCTACAATAAGTCATATCTGCTTAAATTTGTCTTGAATTTCTTGTTTTCTTCTTTTTATGGACAATCTATACGATACACGCAACAAACATTCGAAACTACGAATCCACGCATGTAAACTAGATATATCAAATACATACAGATCCGAATAAGGTATAATTTTACGTTTATATTTATCATTCATCATTTTTGGTGTAGCACCATAAATATAACATTTTTGAGTCGACTTATTATCAGTTAATGCGTTACAAACTTTTCCATCAACCATTGTTAAAATAAGAGTCGTCTTTACTAATACTTGTGAGTAGAAATGTCTACAGTAGTGGGAGATAAAACAGATGTTTGTTATTTAATTTTCTTAGTTTCTTCTTTAATTAGAGCAGGCGACTCTTTTGCAAAAATATAATTTAATTGGACGACAATGTCTTGTCGACGATACCCTTAAATTTTTGTCATCTTGCAAATTACAATATAAGACAACAAAATCCTTCAGGTTTTTACTGCGAGACGTATTTTTGCTATTTATCTATATATCAAACATACGTCTCCGCGAAATTGAGGTCTTAGAAAATATAACATAACTTTGATATTAGCAAATACTAGCAGTTGAGCTTTGCATATAAGATTATTGAAGGTTTAAAGGTTATAATGCGACAAATATGACAGTGGGGTATTGTGGCGATTTTTTTATAACCTTTGCCGAATATGATAAATACAGGAAAAAAAATTGTCTATCCACGTTTGCACAAAACACGAAAAAACAAATAAATTTCTCTTGTTAGCTATAACCTGAAGGTTTACAACATACCTTTAGACAATGTTTCCATTTTGCAGATCAAACTGTGTCGATACAAGCACCGACTATTTAAAATGAGAATTGAATGTCAATTAGTATTTAGAATTGACTTGGAAAAATTGAATTATTTCCTTCTAAATCGGTGCTTTGACACACTGTGCGACGTTGTGAAACAAGAAATCCACAATGTTTTGTCGAAAGGCACGTTTATCACACTGTTGGGGTTAAGGTATGGGGTGCCGTTGCTTATGGCTCTAGGTCACCTCTAATCTTCGTTAGAGGCAACATGCCCGTACAGAGTTACATCAAAGAAATTCTGGAACCCCATCTCCTACCCTATCTTCAGAAATTGCCAAATCCAACTTTCAGCAGGATAATGCTCGCCTACACATTGCAAGAACCACAATGAACTTCTTTGAGCACGCTGAAATCAATTGTCTTTGGATTTATCTCCAATTGAGCATCCCCTCACACTGTAGAAGCACTTCGAAATTCGTTAATAATTTCTTGGAATGAGATATATCCGGAGGACATGAATCACCTAATTAGAATCGAATCTAGGCGCCTTAGAGAGTTTATAACCTACAGTGGTGCATCGACACATTATTAATGTTTTTTTTTTTCTTTTCATAAAGTTCGTTGAATCGAAATTCGATTTGTTCTTTTGTTACTACATTACAAGTGCACAAAATATTATGTAAATCATTTAGTACATTTAATATATACAAACGCAACTCATTCACAATAAATTGTAAAATATTTAACTTCAGCGCATCAAAGATTAAAACTAATATACTCTAACTCTTTATATAAAGTACTGTTTAAAACCCTGTGATGTAATCCGTTCGTCGTTTACTATTATAAATAGTGTTTAGTAAATATTCTCATAATGTTATTGTTATGAAATATAATAGTAAACACGTATTGACGCAGTAGTAAATATTCCTTAAGAAAATGCTGAGTTTGTCAATACCTGGTTCCCATGAATTGGCGATAACGACCTAATGCAAGGATGTTTACTTGCATCAGGCTCGTGCCCTAAAATAGTTAGTATATAAGACATTTTGTATTAGATTAAGAGGGAGACTAAGATAGACTACGGTAGACTAAGAAAGATCATGTACCCGTACACATAATTGTGTATATTATACTATGTATAATAAATTACTACTGATTTGTAATATCCGAGTATATTTGATGTCAACCTGTGCCTGAGCTGTACCACTGGAAGAGTCTGCAGTTAACCAACCGATCCCGGCATATCACAGCCCAATTATTACAAAGGTCTTTGGAGCCTTTTCATAGTTAAAAGAAAGTAAATTTATAGAATTTATAGAACATTTATAAATGTTTTAATTTTCCACTTAAAGATACCGCTTTAAGCCTTTAAACCATTGAACGACTATTAGACTATTACTGACATCGAAGCGAATTTTCATCATGGCAAGCTATAAGATTTAATACAAAAACATTATTCTGATTATTCTTTGATATCAAATGCATTCTAATATCCATCACATTATTACTGATGAATTAATTCTCATTTATGAATTAGAAACACTATCACGGTAGCAAAGCCGCAAGATTAATCACCTTATAATATTGTTATAATAATTCATGTTATCCTAGTGTTATCTCTTGATAAACAGGACAAACACATGTTAATAACAAGCCGCTAAATGCTGTTACGATTTTAAGTATTATTTGTTAGGCTATACATTCACACATTATCTGTAATATAAGCGGCGACAGTGAAAGATATAATAGAAAATGTTTTATAAACATCACTTAATAATAAGATAATTTTTTTATTGCCAAATTAATATATGATTCTATTTCTTCCAATATATAAAAATAATTTTTTTAATGGAATGGGAAATTTACGTCCCATTAGTTTACTGTCATCTAAACTATTAGAGTTTTTTATTCTTTAAAAAGTCTAAACTTTCAAACTTTTACCAAAATTAATTTTTATATAGGAAAAGTGTTGATCAACTATTTTCCTCTGAAGTATAAAGACAATTATATCAATTAATAAAAATGATAAAATTGCCTTGTGCATGTTTCTAAATTTTTTGAAACCAATCGATAGTGTAGGTCACATAATACCTAAGCTAGAACAACATTATTAGTGGAACTTCCATATCATGGTTCAGATGGTGAAAATAAAATAAATTGAAATGCTGACAATACGCGAAGGTATTCCGCAGATCAATATTTAGGGCCTGTTTTGATTTAATATTATTTTTAACGTAATTTGTATTAAACCTAAAATTATTTCATAGTATATATGGACAGTTCTATCCCTCGTTCCTTGCCTTGAGATCCTGGATTGATTCCTACCCGGGTTAATGGTATTTTAGGAATGTTTGTTGTTTTGTCTAATATTGTGTTGTTTTGTGTTACTCGTTTTTATTATTTATAATTAGATATTTAAGTTCTAGTTTAAACGGTATTAAGTTTATTTTTTTACATATGTTGGTAATGCATTGTATTGATTTATTGCGATTGTCATTAAGTTTTGTGAGTATTTTTGTGTCTTGTACCTCTCAGTTCTTAGCATGGATTTTCTTCTTGTTTCATGGTTGTGAATTTGTTTGTTTAGAATTAATTTTATATTTGTTTTTATGTATTTGTGTTTCATTTTTTACGTTATTTAGTGTGTTTTTTTTATATATAATTCATTTGTTTTCTTGTTTACTTTTTCAGTTGGTGTTCTTTTATTTAGTTTTTATAGTATTTTTAGTATTTTGTTTTGTTGTATTTCCCCAAATTGATATTAGGTAAGTGTTTCTTGTCCAGTTTGTTAAATATGCAATAATTTTTTTATTTCAGTTATTGTTTTACAATTATATTTTATAATTTTTTGAATATGAGTGTCCCATTTTAAATTATTTTGTATGTTCAATCCTAGATATGTAATTGTTTTAGTTTCGTTTAATTTCGTGTTTTTTATGCTTATTTCTAGGTTGGAATGTTATTGAAGTGTATATACTTCGTTTTGTGTTCGTTTATTGTGAGAGTATTTTTTGTGTACCATGTTTCTAATTTCTTCATGTCTGCATTTAATTGATCTTGAGTTTTTCACTGAATATAAAATGCAGGTATCATCTGCGTAAATGTATAATTTGAATGTTAGATTTATTTGGAATATTATGTTTGTGTATAGTATGTACAAAATCGGTGGTAGGAGACCTCCCTGGAGGATTCCGTATTCTGCTGCTATGGTCTTACTGTTTGTATTGTTCATTTGTGGTCTTTCTAGTATGTAGGTTTTTAGTAAATTTAGTGCTTTGTCTTTTATTCCTATTGCTTCAATTTTTTATTAGTTTTTCTTTCGAGATGGTAACAAATGCTATTTTTCATAGCGACAAAAATAGCTATAGTCTGTTCTTTTTTGTCTAATTTCTCCTTGATGTCATTAGTAAATTCGTGAGTAGCTGATGTTGTGCCTCTTTTTAAAATGCATATTGCTGTTTATTGATAAGTTGTATTTGTTTAGGTGATCTATTATTCTATTGTATATTACTTTCTCTAAGATTTTATTTAGGGTTGATAAAAGCGTTATGGGTCTATAGTTTCCTGGTTTGGTACTATCTCAGTTTTTATATATTGGTTTGATTATTGAAGGTTTTATGTAATATGGGTATGTTCCAATTTCCAATATTTGATTTATAATGTTTGTTAATATGGGAGTAAACTTGGTATTATTTTCGTTTAACATTTTGTTTGTGACTTTGTCAAATCCGGGAGCTGTGTTATTTTTGAGATTTCTTATAATCGTTTTGATTTCATTTTCTGTTGTTGGATTAAATGCTATAATATTTTCTATTGTTTCGTCTGTATTTGTGGTCCTTGTTTCATTTGTTAATTTGGGAAATTCTTTTATTTGTTTTTCTGCTAGTTTTTGGCCTATTTGAGCGAAGTATGTATTTATTTCATTTGGTATTTCTTAATATTGTTTAGTTGTTGTTCCATCTTCTTTAATAATTTCTCGTATGTTCTGTTTTTGTATCTTTATGTATTGTTAAACAATTTTGTATAATATATTGTTTTGGCTTGTTTAATTTTTTTGTTTGTTCATATCTTTGGTTTATTGCAGTTTTCTGTTATAATAGAGTTGTTTGGTTGCAAATGGTACTCCTTTGATAGTTTATTTCTCATCCATATATTTTATTACTTCTTCATTTATGAATATTTAAAAAACATAATTTACTTAATATATTATTCATTTAACTTATCTTGCACAAAAAATACAATTATTTTAAATGTTTGAAAAAAGTTACACAAGACAATTATAATATACCGATTCATAGATTAACAGTTTCAAAGAAATGTCTACAATATAGTTTCATTTTATTTTATAATAAATTACTAATTTTTTTTTTCAAATAGAGCAAAGTTATTATTCACAAAATGTATATACCATAATTCGATATTATCCTTCCTTTTTACTTTTCTCTTTCTAATTATTTATTCCTTTGCGTGGTCTTTTAATATTGAAAAGACGTTTTCTTCTTGGTTTTGATGATACGTTTTAATTTTTGCTATTTTTAATTCTTCATTCAATTAATTCTGGTTTGTACTTAGAACTTGTTTTGGAATTTTTTGCTTATCGCAAAATTTTAGTCAATCTTCTCCTTTTTTTGGTTTTACTTGTTTATTGTTTTTTATTTTTTGTGACATGTTAACTCTTAAACGGAAAATAAAATTACAATTAATAATTTTATTTTCCGTTTAAGAGTTAACATTTGGAACATTATCAGACGATACATGAATGGAATCATTGTAAGCTAAAACTGCATATAAGACTTTTAATAATATTTCTCTCTATATGAAATAATATTTTAACTGCTTTAGATCTATAATGTTTCATTTTTTTTAACGGCTATGAATTCTAATTTTTGTTTTGGGTTCCTGGGGCCCGATCGTATAAAAAAGATTTTTATTCAATATTGTATAATTCTTGAGCGGTCTAGTGTAAATTACGATTTGTATTATAATTAGGTTTAATCGTGATGTCGAAATTAGTGCATCTTAAAATTTGAATTGAAATGTTGTGTTTGATTTAAAAAGTTCGGCTTAGGTACAAATTTATGCGCTATTTTTGTTATACAATTGTTTCAATTGTGGAATTTTGGAAATCGCTGACATCATACCTATTATAAAAGCGTGTGACAAGTTTTTCGCAAAATTCAGTAAACCCAGAAAGCATTTCAAGGTTTTCGTACAAATCTGAGATAATTGAGAGATTTTAATTAAGCCACTGAGTATAAGTTTAAACGTAATTTGTCGATTTCGTTATTTCTTAAGTCTCTGCGCGATGAAGTAAGGCTAGAGGTTGATTGAGAAGCTAAATCTGAACCTTTAATAACATGTAGCATGAAATTTATTCCGAACTCTATATAATTAACATTTATTAAATTAACAAAATCCAGACCATGGGGATGACGATGGCCTCGTAGAGAGGGCCTGAGTTGGTAGCGTATTTTGTACTGTTATCGTTTTTTAGTCACGTTACAAAAGGCAATCTCCAGACACGTGTTTCACTATATCACAGCTCATCAGTTGAGGTATGCCATTATTACGTGAGTCTTTCTAATATTTCTGCTATATTTAGTTTGTTATATGATGCCATCCAGAACTCTCTGAATCAATGCGTCTTACATTTACTAGAGCCAACTGTTCATACTAAGTATGGTATATTAATTAATTTTATCGCAAATATTACACAAAATACTCCCAAAACGTTTTTTTAAGATTCATGATTTTTTATAAATATATGAACTCTTGTACCATACTTATTACTTATATATTTTCTATGTATGAAACAGGATGGTGGTGACCGTTACTATGTGGTATTTAATTTTCAAATGTAGGATGAAATAAAACACGATTTTCTATGTTTTTTGCTACGACATATTCATGATTTTACATTAATGAATTATGTTCGACTATAGTTTCGACTCTTTCAAGTCAACTTCACTTAATCATGACCAGTTATAAATGAAATATTCAATTTTATGTAGATTTAATTATTATGGTTAATAAATGTTTAAATAAATATTAAAACTCTAAAAGTAAAACAGAACACTATTTAAAAAATAATTCAGACATTTCTACATCTCACCGATTCAATTTTCCACGAGAAATGTTGTGTAGGTGTATTTATACACATAACATTTACCAAGCATAACTTGAATAATTCCTTTGAGCACGATGAAATGCTTTCAGGCGTTTCAATTTAATCCCCGCCAAGCGAAAAAATAATAATTGCTTTAATTTAACCGGCTGCAAAACGGCATGCATTTTGCATATGAAAGTATATCCCTTTGTAGTGGAGCCGACTTGAAAGCTTTCCGCCGCCACTCTACCCATTATATAGAAACACTTAGTGCCAACGCCAACATTCTATTTATTCTATACCGCACTTTTTCTAATCTATCGATTTGCTGCAATTGTATGCTTTCATGGAAAATAGTAAGGTTTCTATATAGGTCAAAGGACTCATGTATTGCGTGCAGTATGTTTCTAGGAGCCACATACTGTTTTCACTACATGTAATTCATACAGCGAGAAAATCGATTGGTAACAATTGTTCGTTCCGACCAAACTGCCGGAATCGATATGTCTATAAATACGTATTTTAATCGCCCTGAAAATAAATTTAGAAGTCAGGTTGTTTGAATATAAATAGATGTTTTATGCCAGATTAGATTGCTTTATATTCTCGCAAAAGGTAAGATCGTCCAACTTGTATAGATTATTAATAAATTTAGTTTCAATATTCGTCCACATGTTAATTCTTTAAGTAATATTATATAAATATATGAAAAGAAGTGATGGCGACCAGTTTGTATGGTGAAAGTAATAAAACTCTTTGGAGAGTTTGTTATATCTTGTTATCATTTATAGTTATAGTTTTAAAAGTTAATGCACATGCTATACTCTTGTTAGTATACTATACACTATTACCTTTTTCCCCTATAGTTCCTCATACTATGTAGTATTTGTAGTGTAGTCTTACAATTATTATTTTCTACAATTATACGAAGTTAAAAATAGAAAACATAGAGGTGAAAAATAGGGTTTTAAAATAATTCACCCTCTAAATTTACATCAATTATACAAAATTAATTTTCATTTAATTATTTAAAATTTAAATTATTATAACTTGATTAAAGAAAATTTTGTTTACAGTTTTTTGTAAATTTAGTACGTAGGTTTCATAGATACAACTAAATTCCTGTATTAATTAATTAAGTAGTTATTTCAAATTTTCTATTAAAAGTCTCTGTTTTCAACTGTGTTTCACTTTTTGATTTGAAACATTCAAAAAAGTTCAACTAGAGTTTAAAAGAGTACTCACTGAAATGGAAAATCGAATGGTGAAACAAATCTTTTCATCAAATACATTAATAGCATTGCTAAAATAGTTATTAAAAAAAAACTAGTATCTTGTCAACGGACGTGTTGTAATATGTAATATTATATATCAAAATGTACGCGGCCTGAATACCAAACTCACTCCATTTTATAATAGTATTCAATCAGATGATTCCGATATATACTTAATTACAGAAACTTGGCTACGTTCTGGAATTATGAATAGTGAAACTTTTACATCTGATTACAACGTTTATCGTGGTGACAGAGTAACAAAAAAATCAGAAGGTGCCTTAATTGCCGTTCATGCTAAATACACATCTGAAATTTTTAACTTAAATATACCTAATCTGAATTCTACTAAATTAGTCACGTGTAAACTAACTTTTAATAATAAAATTATTTTTATTATATGTGTATATATCGCTCCTTCAACTGATATTAATGAATATATTAGGATTTTTGAATGTATTGAGAATTAATTTCCATCGAGGCAAAATCAGGAAATTATTATCGCTGGTGATTTTAACATACCGGAGTACTCTTCAAACAAATATTCAAGAACATTGGATTGTCTCAATGCTTTCTTGGATTTCAACGAGTTTTCGCAATACAATCAAATTCCAAATAAATTCGGAAGAATACTTGATCTTGTTATAATATTCTCTGGTCTTACTAAAGAAATCGAGAGGTGTACCGACTCCCTAGTAAATAAAGATAATTATTATCCCACACTATTATTTCACGTTTCTTCCTTAGATGTGTCGCCGTCAAAATTTGATAATGTTGGTTCACGGAGATGTAATTTTAAACGCTTTAACTTTCGCGTCCTTTATAGCAAATTGTGCCAAATAAATTGGTCTGACCTTTATCAGTGTCGTGATGTAAATTCTGCTTGTAATTTACTATACGAAGAAATGTATAAATTATTTGATCGCCACGTTACTATATCAAAATCTAATGACGTTAGGAATAAAAACAGTTATGCACCGTAGATAAATCGTAATATTAAAAATCAGATCAAACTCAAAAATAGTCCGCATACGAAAACTATATTAAACGATCTGAGGAGGAACTAAAGTCAATCCCCAAACTACTATGGACATTTGTTAACAACAAAAAGAATAATAATTTAAAAATACGAAAACATTTCGTGAATCTACAAGAATGAGTCTTACTAAGACTACAAAACAAATTAATTTTGAAACAACTACTTCTCTGGCTAAAACCTCGACAGACATTGAATAAAACAAAATTAATTTGCGTGTTACGAATAGTGCAACTATCAAAGGAACACTAATTTGAATGAAATTATTTCTGTTGAATAAACTAATAAATGAATAAAGTGTATTTTAGATTGTTTAAATGTGACTATAGCATGAAATTTGAATTTAAATTGATTTCATTAAATTAAATTAGCAAAAGCAATTAAAAATCTAGCATTCAAGTTTATAATCATCTGCAGACACGTGTTTCGACCTTTCGCTCCCTTCAATACAGCTTTATTATAAAATTGATTTTAAATAGAAATAAAAACATTTACTAAAATAAATATAATGAAATATAATAATAAATATAATGAAGTATAAATAACTTACTCAGGCAAGTACGGCAACTGACACAATAATGAAATATAACCGACTGAAGGTCTGAATTTATACCTGAGATGGATTAGTGAATTCTACAGAAATCATTACGTTCGGGATTACAAAAAGAATGCTATCCGTATACCTGGAATCATGAAATATGCGATAATAATAATATCTGTCTCCTATGAAATTTCAAACGCATTCACAGATCAGTTCAGTAAGTCATATCCACTAGCTAACTCAGTACTTCAATAACAACATGAGCATATCATGGAGCATTTCGGTGACCTTAATATCAGTATTGATGACATAGAAAAACATTTGCGTAAATTGAAACCGAAATTAACATCTGGAGTAAATATGATACTTGCACTTATTTTAAAAGATGCTGCTTCTACGTTAAGTAAGCCACTGCACCATATATTTAAACTGATTTTAAGTTCTGGCCTGTATCCTGCCTGTCAATAATCAGGTCAAACTGATATTATCGAAAACTATCGTCCTATATACATTATTCACGTGGTTTTGCATAATGGTAGGCCATAAAAATTCAGCATTTATGTTGGCACTAAAATAGTCTGCTGAATTAGGTTATATTTTCTATAAGTTTGAGGTTACAAGTAGTGTCAACGTTTTGTGCGTTGTTGTCACTTTTACTAGGATGCAGCTGAAAAATACTTTCAATTTCGGCTGAAATTTGGCAGATCTTTTCTGTATTGAACATAACACTTTTTTTATTGCTATTTTAATTTCAGCGCTAATAATTCTTGACATTTTTAAGAAATTTATCAGTAATTTTTTTGACAAATAACGGACTTTATCAAACAATGCGATCTAGTTTTAAATGACGGTCGCGGGAAATTTAGCAACGCGGTATGTATTTTGACAGGTTCATATTTCAGGCGCTTGAGTGACGGAAAATTGACGAATAGTGTGTCCAACGTTAAAAAAATAAATCATGGCCACCCATTATGCAAAAACAACGTGAATGGTGTTTAGCTATTTTTCGTTGCACTGGGCTGTTATGAAGTAAATAATATATCATTTTTGAGGTACGTTAAGCTATTCATATCTCCCTGGCAACAAAAAAGCGGGCTGTTATGGGCTCATAACAGCCCGCATTTTTCTTAACGCTCTCAATCAACAAAATATTAATACAATATTATCAAGTTGAAAACAGTGTTCGACTTTTAGGAAATTAAATGGATTTATTTAACTACAAGAAATTAAACAAAATAACAATACAAATTATAAAGTCTACTCAAAATTATAAAAATTTGTTATGGTGCAATTGTGAAAGCTTACATTTTCAATATGATTTTCTTGCTATCATCTTTTAAATAAATTGTCTTCGTTTTGGTATCTGTCCCTCGACTTTTTTGGTACTAATTTATCATCTGCTTGCTTAGCTCGGGCCAATATTTTCAAATGTCATTTGTAATTGGTTGTTACGGAAACAACGACATGTGTGATTTTTATATTGACCGTAACTAAAATTGAATCAGCGTCATCGGCGATTTTAGTATTGTGAATTATACACATGCAAGTTTGATTTTTTTATGAATTTAGCACAGCTCCCTCGGTTGTTATGGCTATCCTAACATCCCTTAATACCTAAATAACTATTGAGCAATTTCTCCAAGGTATTTAAAAGAATTCTTTTTGAACATATAAAGTGTCAAGTTGAAAGTGACATCGTTATTTCCCAACATGGCTTTATGAAAAAAGATCCACTTGTACGTAATCAATATTGTGATGCTGGTGAACAGGTAGATGTTATATATACGGCTCTTACCAAGGCATTCGATAAGACAGATCATTCTATACTGTTAAAGATTAGTCACTTTGGAATACAAGACAATGTTGTGCGTTTGCTGCAGTCCTACCTAAACAGGCGGATACATTTTGTAGAAATCAACAGGATTAGGTCTCATGTATACCTCTCAACAAACGGGATACCTCAAGGTATTTTAATGATGTTAGTGTGAATTTAAAAAAAAAAACAAGGTGTTGCTATATGCAGATGATCTTAAAATGTACCATACAATTGAATCTAATGATGATTGTGTTCAACTACAAAACGATATAAATTTTGTTTATGTTTGGTGCTATAATAACAACCTTGAACTTAATATAAAAAAATGTACTATTATGTTATATTCACGCAAGTCTAAACTTATATATGTTCACTACAACATTAATGGGGGAATGATAACTCGTGTTAGTGAAATGAAAGATCTTGGGGTGTATTTCGACAACCAACTTACATTTAACAGCCATGATGTCCTGTTGCGAAAGCTCCACTACTATAACTTTCATCCGACAACAAGCCGATTAATAATAATAATAACGCATCTTTATTCCTATTAATGCGCTATACTTACATACTTAATATAGGAATATATGTAAAAAAATGCATTGTGATATTGTCATACAAAGCTATAGTTTAAGAATTCTTCTAGATTCTATGGTTCCATTAATAATAATACTTTAATTAACTCGTTCTTGAAACTTTTTATTTTGTTTTCCATTTTTAAGTTAGTCGGTAAGCGATTATAAAATTTCATACACCGGACTTTTTTCAGTAAAGCGTATTTATGGATATGATATATAAAATTTTCTATGTGTTGAGTATCGTGCCTATGCGCACTTTAATTTTTTCGAAAATAGCAAACAATCCAGTATATAAATAAAATTTTATTCAATTATGTGGAAGTACCCCAATAAATCACTCCATATCAAATGAGACTTTTAAAGTTTGCGTGATATGTCATTTTTGCTTCGAAATGAACTGTCCTTTTAAAGGACCGGATCATAAAGCTAGATATTCTTAACTTCTTGGACACATGAGCTATATGGTCATTCCATTTTAATTGGTCATCTATATGTATTCCCAAATCTTTTGTAACATTTACACCTAGTGTGTAGTCCCCAAACTTCAAATTTGAAGGTGTAGCCACAGATTTATATATTTTTTTAAATAGGATACATTTTGTTTTATTTTTATTTACAGATAAGCCATTATCCTGAAACCATTTAAATATTAGTTACAGCGTCTGTCCCGATTTGACATAGGTTAGTCATGTCATTACCTTTAATTACAATATCAGTGTCGTCTGCATAGTTAATAATTTCAAAATGAGTGTTGTTATTGTTATTAAGAACAAATACGTTATTTATATAAATGTTGAATAATAAAGGGCCTAAAATGCTCCCTTGTGAGAGTCCCACTGCAATATCTAATATATTTTATCTCACCTCGACGTTATTTTCTTGTTTTATCTCAACCATTTGTTTCCTCCCTGTTATATAAGATGTCAGTCATATTAGATTAGATAGTTCCTTTTCACAAAATATGCAACAGGAGGTACTATTTAATGGAAAGTTATTCCCGGAAGCATATATGGTGCACGGGTACCTCAAGGGTCAATCCTCGAGCCCTTGTTATTTTTACTTTACTTTAATGATCTTCCACCACAACTAAATAACGGGAAAATACTGTACTCTGGCGATACCACCTACATTAATAAATCAATCAACTTGCAATCAGCCATAGCATAGAGAGTATTAATAGATCGGTATTTGAGTGGTTCATTGCCAACAAACTTACTTACAGAAAAGACTGAAAAACTTACATTTGCACTGAGACATGTGGGAGGAACGGGAAATGCCACCACCAAATTTGCACTGCAATGGCGAATTTTTATTTATTAATCTATGTAAGGTTACTTTCTTACTCCTTACCAGTCAAAGCAATAAAAGCAGCTTATTTTGTCGTGTTGCGCACTCACTTAACCTACAGTATTGTAACATGGGGACACTCTCCGATAAAATATCGAATATTTACTATTCAAAACGAGCTATTCGGATGGTATCTAACATTTATTTGGAATGTCTTAAGTATGTTTGTAAACACTTTACTTTATATGAAACGAGCTCAGAAGTACATGGCTATGGGACACGTAACGGCAATTTAATATATCCGTCATATCACCGCATTTTAAAATGAAGAAATGGCATTAATTACTATGGCCTCAAATTATATAACCTAATACCAATGAATATAAAAGCAATTACCGAAAAAATGTTGTATAGTAGAGGTAAAAGAGGAGAGCCTTGGGTGAGTACTTGTTCGGCAGTAAAAGAAGAAGAAAAATAGTTATGAATTTTTAGCTTTAGGGATAGTAGGTATAATTTGCTGGTGGAAGCAAAATATGCCCATGTTATTCTTATGGACTTCCGTTTAATGCATTTTCATCGCGCAAAACACCCTGCAGTGTAAATTTTTGATTAATTTCGATTAGGGAGATGTACAGAGGGAAGTAAAGAATGTGTAGATAAAAAAAATGTACAAAAAAATGATCGTAAGGGGTAGTTATCACCCCTCAAAATTTAAGCGTATCTTGGGTTGCATAGGACGTAAGGGTTCCGTGTTTAATGTTGAACGATAAGAAATTTTTCGGGAATTCCAGATACCAGAAGAAATCTATCTCGTCTATAATTGGCGCAGAGAGTCTTTAAAGGTCTTGTGGTTGATAACAGTGATAAGAAGAACGAGCGCGCGTTTTATTTCTGTGCACGGACGGAAAATTTTTGAATTTTGAGGCTGACCGTTTGCTGTCTAAACTCAATGGCTGATTGCATGCTGTTAATTAATATCAGGTTTGATCATGTCTAAAGATTGATCTTTTGTCTCGATTTACACGTATTCTCTATTTAAAAGTGTACAAATCTGGTAAAAATTGGATTTCAACAAGTTCACATAAGTTTACATGTAAATGGAAAGACAAATTGGCCCGCCAGATGATGCACCGGAAACGGATTGAATTATCTCGACGCTGATTGGTTGATAGAAACCGGTCCTATCACATGTAAAGAAAATTGATTAATTAATAATATTTAGTACTGAGATGTCTAGAGACTAGCGACAAAGTTTGTTACGCAAGAAGAATGCTCGATTTTATAGTGAGTTGAAAGTGTGGTTAAAAAAATTGAAACTATTAAAAAGTGAATTAAAAATTATCTATTAGAAAGGAATTGTTTCATTATAAAAATAATGTGAAGAGAGATATTGAGGAGGTGACACTTG
Organism: Ontholestes murinus; assembly: GCA_963969525.1. Taxonomy (NCBI): domain Eukaryota; kingdom Metazoa; phylum Arthropoda; class Insecta; order Coleoptera; family Staphylinidae; genus Ontholestes; species Ontholestes murinus. The sequence goes on along the minus strand of OZ018398.1, from coordinate 4,233,598 downwards.
TACAATAGGCCTTGATACCAGACAGAGTCAAATGCTTTCTGGACATCCAGAAATACAGCTAGAAAATAGTTTAATTATTTACAAATGGAAGAAATATTACAACGCTTTTTTAATAATATATTATTTTTTACTAAACAATAGTCAATAGTCTAAGCATTGGGAGGTTAATTACTAACTAATTATTTTTAACTATATTCTAAATACACGTGTCTAACTTAGCTGATTTGTGATATTGCAACAAAATGAAAATTCTGGGTTTCTCTAACCATTAGCTCTTTCAAAACTATCGACTGCAAAAATAGAAAGTTTCGACTTAAACGTTTCTTTTCAGGCACAGAAAACATGATTACAGATACACTTTATGTATACACTCAAATTTTGAAGTATTTGTCTAAGCTAATTAACAGCTTAAAGATAAAGATCTTGAATTCCGTTTAGCTGACGATGCTATTTAACAAAAACTTGAATATTTCATTTATGTCACTACCATACATATTTACGGGTATTCCCAAAAAACAGCTATACGTTTCTAAAATTATAAGGATGAACATTTTATCGTGACTTACCGAGTTTAGTTTACTGATGCAATTAAAACTGATCATTAAATATTATTGACAGTAGCACTATAAAAGAATTCCCGCTAGGCACATCAACTCGGACATATGCGGACTTCAACTTAAGCCTAAATTTGTATAAGATATAGAAAATATTTAACTGAAGTTGTATTTGTTGTATATGGCTATGCTAATAAGCGAAAATATTATATATGAGATATTGCTACTACCGCTATAATGTGGACGTACATTTAAGGAGATGATAAAAATTATCATAGGTTAGTTCTTATTCGAAGACAACATTTATAAAAACATCATCATATTTTGGCACAAATTAAACAATTTTTTATAAAATTGATCATCATTTTGAAAATAGATTGTCAAATTCGAAACATATTTCAGAAAACTAAAAATAAAAATAGACAAAAGTATTGAACAATTTTATTCTAACGGCAGGACCATGCGATTTGATTCCTCTAGATTTCTTGTTACGAAACTAATGTAGCCTCTGCCATATTATTATTGTTACTTTTTAAATTCAAATTTTTAATGAAAATACACGGTGATCTAGATTGGACATACGAATTGTTCTTCTTTTTATTGTTAGTAGTATAAAGTATACATGTGGTAATTATGTATAAAATATGGAGTTCTCAACTCTGCTGATTTGATATCATTTTCTTAGCGAAGTTTTCCGAAATAAGTTCCAATAAATGCAGTTCGTAGTAGGTTTATTGACATAGACTCTTTCCTTCAAATGGCAATAGAGGAAAGTCTAGTGGGACTAGATCGAAAGACTCGCCCCTTTGAGAGATAATGTGACTCGGAAATTTGAAAGTCACTTGACTTTTCCACAAGTTATGTGACATGTGGCTCTATATTGTTAAAGCCTCGTGTCATTTAAGTTCAAATCATTGCTTAATCATTGTTTTTTTTCTGTTTCACGCATAACTTTACAGAATAAAGCTGACCCAAATGACACTACATTTTCTACTTAACAAGTTTTTAACGGGAATCTAACTAGCGATTTTTGCACTTTGATGTAACTAACGCGCACATGCTCCGTTAGCTGACATACCCCATTACCTCACCCTATCAGGCTTTGCTCGCGCGCCACCAGAAGTCTTAGTATTATTTTCTACTTTTGTTAATCATACGACGATTTAGTAAACGAGCCAGATTATTACTATTTGTACTGTTTATTTTTTTCTCCAAACCTCAACAAAATGTCTTCATAAATTCTAAATAATGAAAGACGATATACATGCATTTGTTTTAAAATATATAGTTACTGTGATTCCTAACAATATTTCTCGAAATAGGTTATTATAATCTGTATCCCATAAAAACACACGTTTAAAATTAACAATACTATAACTTAGCCAAAATATTAAGTTATGCTGTTCGATTCCAAACAAGGTTAGAAGCAGATATTGACACTTTTAATCACTAATCGATGTAAACTAAAGGATTTTTACCAAAATATGCATATTTCAGTCTTTAATTGATTAGCAATGCTTATAAACTAAAACCATTCTCCGCCACTTCAGCTTCGCCAAAAGATCCTTAGTAAACCAATACTACTTAACAATCCTTCAACGAATTTTATGAAACCACTTAAGTTACCCCTATATAATAACATATACATCACATATACAGTCTCAGTATAATATTTGCCAACCCTTCGGCATAACTTTTCTCAATTAATTGTGCATTCCTAGAAATTATTTTTTTTTAGTTGAACAGTTAAAGTAATAAACTTGAAATTGTTATTTATTTTCTATTAATTTTGGGTTTTGTGAGTTTAAATGTAATTAGTTTAAAAAATATAATCACCAGACATTTCCTTAACGGTTTTCTTATTTTTATTTTACATTAATTTAAGTGAAATTTAAGGTAGCGACTGTTAGTATGTTGTAGTTCATTTTAAAGTGTAAATAAAAATAACGTTTTTATATCGAAACGAAACAAACGAAGTTCAAAATGTATTATTAATTTATGTTTATTGTTTCGAAATTTATAGGTGAAACGTGAAATTTTGATGAATCTGATAGGAGATTTTTTACGAAAGATTAATAAAAGTAGATTAAGTGTAGCATTGTGGTACAAAGAGGAGATTAAATTGGTCTGCCCACTAAGCAAATTTGTTCTTATTTTGGCGGTATATCCCTAATGACACTAAAAGATTGAGCCTTTGTCCTTTACTGCAAAAATATAAAAATTCAATATATTATTATGTGGAAATAGATAAATACATTCTTGAATACGATTAAGACAAACTTGTTATATGTCCAATTTCGAAATGCTATATAATATTCATTTAATCTTTTCTCAAAACTCCTATCTTTCTGACTTACATATGTGCTATTACATTCGGAACATGAAATTTCATGTACTCTATATTTTTTAATTTATTTGATTTTGACTAGGGCGTTTGAAAGTGTACTCGCTGGTCTAAAAACAATCTGATTATTTTGTTTTCTGAAGATATTTGATATTTTAGGATATTATAGTATTATTTATTTCACTGAATTAAATTAATTATCTATTTTCCACAATGTTTCACCACGAGGTAAATGAAAAAATAATTTATAAAATTATTTCTTTTATTCAACAGGCTGACACACACTAATCAAGTACTTGCACAAATTTCATAATATTTAAGCAGAATGCTGAAGTATAAAGTAAAATACATATTTACAGTTTTAGAAAGATCTTTAAGAACAAATAATTTTATTAAAACATTCACAAATGTTCAAGTTGATAAAATTTTTGAATAAATGGTAACATTCTATCAGGGTTTGACTGGAAGAACATTCTGCAGAATAAAGTCCGCCTGCGATTCATGTGCTCAAAATTAAGTGTACTTTGTATGTATGTGTTTATTAATATATTTTGCTAACGGGTAATCCAAAGCATCATAATAAATAATAAATAAATAATTAATTTTCTAATATTATACATAATATATTTTTATACAAATTAAATATTTAAAATTGAGTGCAGTATTAATCATGATAATTAATAGTGAAAAAATAATTTTTCTTTATGAGCATTTCTGCACTTATGTTTTACATTATAATGTAAAAACTCCAGCTAACAGTTAAAACAACTACTCCCCGTACTAAAGCACCGCCATAATATTTGCGTAAACATGAGCCTTCCTCGTTTTGTTAAGTTATTTGTAAATTAAATTTTGAATTATACTGAGTGCAATTGAAAATATTTTGTCTAGTAAAGAACACGTGCTTGCAGATGTTTATGAACTTCATTTCTTTCTTTTTTATTTATTCTCACACCGTATTCACTTAGAAACTGTTTAACTTGTATTAAATTATTGGCTAGGAAAGTAGTTGTTTCGATAAGTAATTTGTTTTGTCTAATAATAATTTGACAGTGACAACACATAACATTAAAATATATCTAATAAAAGACTAAAATATTCTATATTCAAGCATTAAAAATATAAAAAGATACTGCAGAAGGTATTGTGGAGCAGTATTGATGATATATAACCATTGAGTGGAAGATCCTTCGATGAAGAGAATATATTAACAAATAAATACTCTTAGATTGTTGTAAATTTACGAATTGTTTTCGTATTTTTAAATTATTAGAACATCTTAATATTATTTTAATGCTTAGTTTAATTTATGTAACAAATAATTTTATAAATTAGTAAAATTAGTATCTCAGTTGTACACATATTATTTTCATCAGTAAATAATTCCTCAAAAGTCAACAACTCTTTCTCCCCTCCTTTTGCATCTGAACAAGGTCTACCTCAAGGATCCCCCTATCTCCACTATTCTACAATACTTTCTGCTACGACATATTTACTTTAATCCCTTCAATTTGCAGATGACACGGCACTATTTCATCTACATGCATCTATAATACCTAAAGCTCTATAATCCCTTCAGCAGCTTATTGATTCTCTACAATACTGCTTTGCAAAGTGATGAATTAAAACCATCTCTCACAAATCCCAGTTAAAATTTCCTTATCACCGTAACTATAACTCTCCGCATAATTTATTTCCTGTTACTTTCATATAATACCTGGACATTACAATAGATCAAAAACTGAATTCTAAATCGAATATCATCATAGACAGACTGACAAGACCGATAGAGACTGACAAATCCGGGCTGAATCGAAAGCCTATATGTTTAATATGGGTTTTTAGTATACCGACCTTTATTGTCCCAAAGTGTTTACCTAAACAAGCGATCAATCTTCTCTATGTATTTGTTGATTTTAGATATAATGTATTAATAGGCACTTACAAAATCACGCACTGTTCACCTTGACGTTTTAAAATTAAAAAAAAATATATTGTTTTTATGTTTGCCATCAAATCATCAATCTTTTGGCAAAACTATTTTTCTCGTTTAGTTCTACGCACACTATATGCATTATTATAATTACACTTATACATTTAAAACTGTGTCTAGAAATTCTAAACAGCCTTTATTACTATAAGAAAGAATTAATTTGTTCTAGTTTACTATAGATTTGAGGCCAGGTCTTAAATATATTCTTGATTTTCTTTAGGAACTAAATTTTATTATATGCATTGACTTGGCAATTATAAATAATCTTTGAAACGTTTTTAGAAAAAAATTAATTGAAATATTATTGCTAAAGGAAATGTGTGATTTATGCAAATAATCTTTTATAATGATTATTCCTTTTCATATATACTTTTATAGTGTTATATTAACTAATTTATTTTAATATATCAAATGATGTTTTAATTTGTTTAATAATTATTAAATGTTGCCAAGAATATAGTTATAATATAATGACATATTTATAAATATAACTATGATATAATTTTTAATTTTATATATAGATTTTTATATTATAGATCTACATATATCATTTACTTAATTTAAAAATAACTATTATAATTTACTATGTATATATAAAATTTTTATTGATCCATAAAAATATTTAAAAAAAAGTATATTGGTCTGAAAGACCACCGGTCGATAGCCAATAGAAAAACAAAAAGAAAACAATAAGACAAGTATAGTAATTGTCGTATTATCAGATGTAACACTATTTTCCAATAAAGATGTTTATCTGTCTATAAAAATAGTTATACATATAAAGCATTTTAGTCTTCAACTGTTTATTTAGTACTATAAATAAATATGAGTTTTGCATGTAACAAACAAACAATTGATTAATTTCACTCTTAACAACCAGTTTAATCTAAAATAAATTTTGCAAAAAACTACTAACGGTAGCTGCGGAATAGTAATGACCAAACATACCTTTCATCAAACTAACTATGATAACGATCATCAAAGTTGAAGTACACGCAAATCTATATTGCCTAATTATACATTAATCTATGAATTAGATAAATCTATATTTTTAATATTATACATATATAGTATATATAAGATAATTATAATTTTTAGTATTCTTGGAATATTTCTTTCAACTATTCAAAATCTAGATGAAAGAGCGACACCAAGAACGATAAAAGTAAATAAACGAAATGAATCCAGCTTTAACATCATTATCATTTTAGCGAAAACATTTAACTAAGAGATGATATAAAAGAAAACACCAGTCTGTTTGCGTTTATTAAGCGCTTTCGCACTGAAAGAGACACATCTGTCCTGCTGAGAGACAGACGAGGACTATTTGTAAAGGGGGTAATAAGATTTGTGCGGCCTGCCTCCGGAGACGGCATTCATTAGAGGCCGAATAAAGACTGCACGCTTCCTTTCCTTACCTGCAAATGAAATTCCCACGGCTGAAATCGGTAGAGCCACAAGAGTGCCTGCCCCCGAATATTCGGAGGCGGCCAATGCCACCAGCACCAATCCGCCTAGGGCCCAGTGGGTGCTCGAGAATCCATACGTCTCAATTGCACTCATGGTTTCACCTGAAATTAGAATAAAATTTAAGAAATAAATATTATAAAATTTTATAAAAGTAATATATGGCGAATCCGCCGAGGTATATACAATCAACACCCCCATTAAATACTATAAATGAAAAACTTGACATTCGCCAGGAAACATAGTATTTATATCGTATTAAAATAAACTCATATTCAAATATTTTAATGAAATATTGTATTTATACTGTCAACTTCATTTTTTATAATATTTTCTTTGTAATCATAATATGGTTTTGTTTGTGTCTATATTCTCTATTAAATTACTAACGTGCAATTATGTCACATATCTATATCGATGTCCAATTGAATGACTAAAGGCAATGCATTAATTATTTATGATGCATTACCCGATTATTGATTATTGTGGTTATTATAGTATATGATTATTACTTAGAAAACACGTAATAAAACACGCACTTGTGTCTAAAACTTGTAACAGCAGTACATTTAAAATATAACTATGAATGGCATTCTTTATTCTGCACATAACAATTATACAACTATATAACGTATTCTCACCTTTTAGCTTTAATACAGTGTTTCATGATACATACATGATACATAGATAAATACATTTTATATTTTGGATTTCAATGTGCTTTTAAAAGATTATTTAATGTTTAACACTGTTTCTTTAAAAAGTTAAATTACTATAAATATGTAATCCTGTACAATAACTTATTTTTTGTTTCCTAGAAATCATACGTGCAGGCTCTCCACAACAATGATACCACAAAATCTGATAAAATGATCTAACTGCTACTGATGAACAAATGAATGGAAAATGCAAAAGAGGTTTTAGAAAAAATGGTGGCAAAAATGACCCCGTACAATCATCACCACAATCGATATTTAAGAAGATGAAGACGGTATATGGAACTGCTACTAATGTATCTATATTCATGTTATTACAATATATCGACCACCCTCAAGTTGCATAAATATATTTTTACCTCAATTACAGGTACTACTAAAAAAATATTTTCTGTGGACACACCAATTCTATTATGTGGCGATTTTAACATCGATGCCATGGTAAGTTCTGTGAATATGACTAAAATTAAAAGATTGCTTGATGCTCTCAACATAAAACTAATAAATGATGACCCCACACGCATCACTGAAACAACATCTACCTGTATTGACCATATTTATTTAAATATCCCAACTGATCTAAACGGTCTTTAATAATATTTCAGATCATACAACACTGTTATGTAATATAAGCCTATCATCTTTAAGAACTCCTCAAAACAAAAGGTTTAAGAGATCATTTAATGAAATAAATATGAATCGTTTTATCACCAATTTAAATATAGAAGAGTGGCTAGATATGTACACAGCAAATGATTTTAATGATAAATTTCATGCGTTTCATAATATATTTCTGTACCACTTGAACACATGTTTTCCCCAGTTTGAGTCGAATTTCCGGGACAGTAAAAAATCATGTGTAAACTGTGTATAGTCGAGCCGTCGATAGCTGACTGTGACTCATGCATTTTCGCACTAAGAACAGTGCAGCAATTAATATCTATCTCGTTCTATCATCATCGTAGCATGATCGCGACAGAAAGAAATTAAAGGAACGTATGTCTGATTCCTCCAATATCGAGCGATGAGTCACGGTCAGCTCTCGGCGGCACGACTAATTTTATTTATCAAGTTCATTAATGATATTGTCAATGTAGTACCTGATAATATATTTATCTATGCAGACGACACATCAACCATTGTTAGTGATCGAGACGAGCAGCTGTTAGAAAATGTAATGATACTCTGCTTCGTTTACGTAACTGGTTCTCAAACAATAAACTTTTGCCTCTTATATGAGATTTAGAACTAAACAGTGTAAAGCTCATCTAAATATTAATATTAATATCAACAATGTCGCAATTAGCTGCAACAATACAACTACATTCTTCGGACTCAAAATCGATCAAAGTAATGACTGGAAACAGCAGTGTAACAGCGTTATTAAATTTTTAAACAAAACTTCATATCAGATGAAGTTTCTACGTACGGTAATGAATTCACACCAACTAGTTCATGTTTACCATGCAAACGGATTGAGCGTATATGGCCTATGTTTTTGGTTTTTGGGGTATTTCGACACATTGGCACACTGTGTTCGTGGCACAAAAGAGGATTATTAGATCCATGGCTGGAATTTCACAAACTCAGTCCTGTAAGCCTTATTTTCGAAAATTTAATATTCTACCATTTCCCTGTCTAATTATGTATGAACTAATGTTATATAGATATCAAAATAAACATACATTCCTAATAAATAACGACATACATACCTATGACACTAGACAAGTTAATGATATCCATATCGCGCACTGTCGCCTAAATATTAGAAAATTCTCTCCTAACATTGTAGGACCACAACTTCTCAATAAACTGCCCAACAACATAAAAACTATTAAATCACAAGCAATTTTTAAGAAAAAAATTAAAATATTTTTTGTTAGAAAATTTATTTTATGATTTGAAAAAAATAATTGAGTAAGGAATATTAGCATTAGTTATATTCTTGTATATTTTTAAGACGCATCCAATACTGTAACTTTATTGTTTAATACTGTGTATAGTCTATGGAATAAAGAAAGTTATTATTATTGTTATTATTGTTCCACTTCTTTACCACTTTCAAGCCTAACGTCAAACGCTAAAATCGGAGATAGTCTTACTAGATATCTAAAAAGCTTTTGACAGTCTGGCATCGGGTTTTGCTGTTTAAATGAAATTTCTTAAAGACCCCACCTTAACTTAATGACAACATTTTATCTAAAAGGCTCCTATAAGTTAAAATATAAAATACCCTATCATGTGCTTTTGTTCCACAAGGCACTCCTTTATCATCAATTCTTTACAATATTTATGTGTCCATGATATTTATAACCCTGATCCACATTACCTGAATCCTTTCTTGTACCCGCTCCTCTATGCAGATAATAAGTCTTAAAATTGAAATTTCCCAAAGGGATTAATAAAATTACGAAATGTTTTCGTAATTTTAAATTATTATATACATCTCTTTTATTTAGAACTAATTCTGTGAACCTAGTGAGTACCAACCATACATTTACATTTGAAATTTTGCTACTATCACTAAATCGTTCAGTTTCTCTATAAATAGCATCCAAGTAGCTACTAAAGTTAATAAAAAATATAAAGGCAAGGCTTTAGCTTTGGTTTAAACGTATATTTAAAATAAATATCTGGTGGTTTCTCAACTGAAATTCCTCAAACGATAATATTTTTCCAATTAATAAAATATAAACCTATATAATTTAAAATAATAGTCACTTTATAATAGAGAAAATAAAGTTTCAAATAATCCAATCTCTATAAGTGATACAGACATAAAAAGGATAATATTTTTAAAGTTTGTATTCTCTACATGTATTTGTATTTCCCAAGTAATAAAACTGAACAAAATCCAACATAGTATATATTTTTGTGCAATTATATTAAGCTAGCTTGATAAACATTGCTCTTTTATTATTGCTTTTACGTGAAGAGAATTTTAATTAAATTACACATCTTAGAATTCCTTAAATAAACAAAATGTATGTTTTATTAAAAATTCTAACGTGCATAATTTAATTAAGGCAATGATTTACCGTTATATAATATATAAAAACCATTATTTGTTAAATGGGCTATATTAATTTAAAAAGGGCTGAAAGACTTACTACGGGACTAACACCATTTATTTATTTGTATGTTAAATGTTATTATGTATTGTAAATGTGTCCAAATAAAGATTATTGTATATATAATTTAAAAAGATAATCATTAATTAGTTATTCTTTAAAACTGGGAAATGTTGGTCAATTTTATTAACATTTAAACTATAAAATTAAATATATCAATGTTATAATCGATGCATAAGCTAAGTTATATAATGATGAATAATTAGTTGTTAAATATTTAGTAGTGTTCGGTCGAGTTAGACCGAAGCACATAGATAATAGATGAAAGAACAGGGAAGAAGGAACATAAAAAACCAGGTTGGTTTTACGACGAACCAACCCAACGTAGGGAAGTGTCCCTAAGCAATAACAAATTCAATTTAAAGATGCAGGCATCTGAATATTAGGTTACTTACATAAAATAACAATTTTCAATTAATTGTAGGTATACAGATAAAACAACAATAAAATAAATTTTAATTCAAATATGTTATAACTAATAAAATGGTAACATGGCTACAATAATATTTTCATTTATTTACACATTGAAAAAGAATTGTAAACAATACATTGCCAACAGATTACTAAAAATTAAAAAAATAACAATAACGTTCATATCCCAGCAGAGCAGATTGTATAAATTTTACTGCAGTAATATATATAATTACAATCTCACTGCACTTTAGAAAAGGAACCCTGCGGCTAAACTGCCCAGATGGATACATATATTTATTGACAAATTTTACAATATTTACAAGAACATAGTGAATAATGAATGAGGTGTTTGTGAGTTAATCTGTCAAAAGGCTATCGACCAGAGGTCTTTCTGCCTTGTGTTGTCCAGTCATATGGCGTCAGTCGTTAATGCGTAAAAGGATGAAATGATGATATGAAGTTGAATGTGGTTGAATTGGGATTTTTAAATTTAGGATGTATACTAGGGTTTCTAGGATGACAGTAGAGGGATAATATATGGAACTTGAAAGGATTTTTGGAGAATTTTTCTGATTAATTTTTCTTGGATGAGGATAACTAAAGTAGTTGAAGATATTGAATTGACGAGGCGGATACATGATGAAACTCCATAACAAATTGAAATAAAACAACACAGTTGGGAGGGTTTCACATTTATTGTTGAACACTGCAACATGTTTCGCCACACAGTGGCTTCATCAGGAATAATTGTTCATCTGCCTGATGAAGCCACTGTGTGGCGAAACATGTTGCAGTGTTTAACAATAAATGTGAAACCCTCCCAACTGTGTTGTTTTATTTCAACTAAAGTAGTGTCATAAAGGAGCTGGTTAGAGAGATTGTGTAGAGGAATAAGAGGATGCCGGAGTTTTGTTAGGGTACGGAGGGATGCTTGCTCGCTAACTTCAATATGACGGGATATTGGATTGCTGGGTTTGGGATAGAGAGCACAACTATAGTCAAGTAGTGGGCGGCAAATTATCTTATAAATTTTTACAGCTGTTTTTGTATTGAAGCCTTTATTCTTATAAGTTAAGCTTCTAAAGCATTTTGCTCTAGAACAGGGGTTCCCAACCTGTGGTACGCGTACCGGTACCGGTACACACATGTCAAGCTACCGGTATGCGATAAGTGAACAATATTTTGGGTAAAATCATGTGTATTTTATACAATACATCGCCAAGCCCGAGCGTTTTGTCTGTTCTTTTTTAATCCGGATACTTTCTCTTTCTACGGTGATAGATAACAACGTGACTCACCTCATGTGTTTACTATAAATTTGTAAATAATATTGGGGTATTATATATATCAGTTTGTGTTTATTTATGCAATATTGTAGCAAGTGTAGAATAGATTTGTATACATATGTACATTTAAACCAATTATTGGTTTATACAGTGAGTTTTTTTTAAGTGTGGTCATAGTGATTTACATGCTTAAATATTGACCTCTTGTTAACTTTATTTTTCAATGGTTAGAATAGCTGCAGAGCTTTAAAAACCTTTGTAAACATGTTTAATAAGTGATTTAAATATGTATATATTTATAGGAGTTATAAAATTAAATTAATAATACTAATATAATACATACTTAGAAAATAATGGAAAATAACGATTTATTAAAGAATTTCTTTAAAAAATTATTTTTAAATATTCTACTTGCCAGTAAACAAAGTGACATTTAGGCATCTTGATACTTCCAGCTCAATTATTTATGTTAAGTTAACACAAGGTATAATTTTTAACATGGCCACAGTAAAAAAGTGCACTGTATATTGATGCTCGTGTTACATGGTTACGTAAATAATTGAAATTATTTAACGACTATTTTGATGCAAAGCAGTCTAGTGAAGTAAGTAAAGTGTAAAATAATATAATCGACGCGACGTAATAATTTTAATGTAAGTTTTTTTATTTTATCTATTTACCTATTCTATCGGTATTTATTGTCAAAATAGGGACAAGGGCCATATAATAAAGAGATTTTTAGAGCAGGCTGGATATAGTAATTTCAACTCAGATAATTCTTCAGAGGGAAACAAAGATGGACCATCGAAAACAAAACGTAAAGAAATTTGGATTAGGCAGTACGATCCTGATTATATGAGGTATGGATTCTCAATGAAATCTGGCACAGAAACTCAACCTATTCCACAGTGTGTTATTTGCTATGAATGTTTATCAAACAGGTGTATGGATCCTTCTCTTTTGAAGAGACATTTATTAGTGAAACATCCCAATTTAAAAGATAAAGTTTATTTTTTAAAAGAAAACATTCAGAATTGTCCACTCAAAAAGCAGCTGTGTTCTCTTTTAGTAACATAAACACTCATTTTGTTCAAGCATCATATTTAGCAAGTTTGCGTATAGCCAAGTGTGGAAAAGCACACACAATTGGAGAAACATTGTTGCTATCTGCAACTAAGGATATCGTCAAATCTGTGCTTGGAGATAAGGCAGCTAAGGAAATTGACAGTTTCCCTGTCCAACAATACTGTTAAACGGTGAATAGAAGATATGACATTACAGATTGAAAGCATTTTAATCAAGAGAATAAAAGAAAGTCAAGTTTATTCTTTGCAACTAGATGAAAGTGAAGCCTTAGCCACAAAAAATATGCCTGTAAATTTAAGAAATGTTCTCAAGGAGGCCCTAAAAACAGTTAATTTTATAAAATCTCAAGCGCTTAATTTCTGCCTATTTACAATTCTATGCAATGAGGTGGAGAGTATTCATAAAACACTTTTGCTTCACACCGAGGTACGATGGCTCTCACGAGGAAAAGTCCTCAGTCGACTTTTTGAGTTACGCTCCGAGCTATCTATTATTCTTAAGGATTCTGGAGATTCCAAAAAGATTAGTTTGCCAATGAGGAGTGGTTATTCAGACTAGCGTACCTATCCGATATATTGTTTGACTTCAGCGATAAAATATTAGCATTTAAAAGAAGACTGCAGTTAATGATACAGCAATCAGAGAAAGGAAATATTAGTATGTTTTTTTTCTCTCTGCAATTTTCGATGTCAGATTGGTTTGAAAAATATTTTACAGAAAATTTTACTTCCCAAAATTGGATTCGTAATCCCTTTATATTCATTGCGGAAGTTCCGGATGACGTAATTGCTAAAGAATTCTTCATAGACCTTATAAGTGACGGTGGTTGGAAATGAAAGTTTGAGAGCACAAGCTTATTTTCATTTTGGCTTTCTGTTCGGGCAGAATAACCAGATCTTTCTCTTTGCTCAATGTTGAGCCTGATCTTCGCCTGAATCTGACAAAAATTGATCCCGATATTTCTACGCTAGTAAAATATAAACAGGCGCAACCTTCACATTAATTGCAATAATATCTTTACACATTTCATACATTTATATTTGGTATAATAAAAGTATTTACAAATTTAATTGGTTCTATTGCAATTGGATGCTAATGTAATATAGTTTTTCTGTGCCTGCCTCGAAACAGATTTTAACTAAATTTAATTTTTCAATGGAAAGAAAAATAAATGTTATCGTTTAATTTTTAATTTAGAAAGTCTGAACTAAAGATAAATACATCTATATATTTAATTTTGTTATTTATTTCGTTTTTCAGGGTAGGCCCGGAAAACTTTAGCATGGTGTACATATAGACTTGCATTCTGTTTTTCCAAAGTTTTTGTCAAAAAAATGGATCTTCAATAAATTGCACGTTAGGGATTTTTTTGTTCGACAAAGTTTTTGAGAAAAAAATAAGGCCATTACTTAAATTTGCGAAATATTTACACTGGTACGCGACCATATTGTCTATTACATACCGGTACAACATATTCAAAAGGTTGTGAACCTCTGCTCTAGAAGATATTTTGCTTTTTACTATGGCTTTATGTTTTTTAAAATTGATTTTTTGATTTATGGTTATGCCCAGATAAACTACCCATTTTTGCGAAATGATCAAATAATAATAACAATAATTTATTAGTGCTCATCACATTTGTTACTTTCCCTATACACGTAGTATATAGGGGGAGTATTGTTTTCGTGATTTTTTTTTGAAAAATTTTTTTTGCGGAAATATCCGTTTTGGGGTCCCCTGAACCCAAAAAACTAATTTCTGGAAAAAAAAAATCTGTGTCTGTGTGTGTGTGTGTGTGTGTGTGTGTCTGTCTGTCGGTGGGTGCTGTATCTCAAAAACGAATGATTCGATTGAGATGAAACTTTAAACTTAAGGTTTTATCGTTAAAAACTGGAACTGAAAAGCTTTTAATAAACATTCATAAACCGGAAGTGGTTGTTTACTCGAGGCGTTTTTTAGTTTTTTCGTGATATTTTTCTAAATATGAAAATTTTTAAAAAACGGTTCAAACAAAAGCTAAAGGGAATGAAAAACTGAACAAGTTTTATTCGAACATGTTTTTCATAAAATTTTAAACTTTCGAGAAATAAAATAAAAATTGAAAATTTTGATATTTTTTTCCAATTGCTAATAAACTATTGGAGATAGATAAAATTCATATATTAAACAATTGTAGCGAATTCAAAAGTGCACAAATTATTAAGAACAACATTGTTGCGTAAACCTCATAGTTTTCGAGAAAAATATAGGGAAAGTACTATGATGGCCACATCACCATTTTATTACACAGGTCAATGGGTATATATATATAAAAGAAAATTAAATATGAAGTTATTTACATAGAAGTATAAAATTGTTCAGCTGGCGGATTTGTGGCTTAGTAGAATAAAAATAACAAAACATTAGTAATATAAAATATCTAAATTAAGTAAATGAACAACAAAACGATAATTGTTGTATAAACAAAAGCAAATGTTGGACGGAAACAACTAAATTAAAATGAATAAATTTTAAAAATAAGTCAAAGCCTTAACTCACAGATTTATATACTATAATCTTATACATGAAAACAAACGAACACAGAAAGAAATTAAAATATAAAATAAATAAGTATAAATAAACAGAGAAAATTAAAAAAATCAAAATATTAATAAGTAAAATTACCAACCATTAATAGTTATTTAAGGTACAAGTGTAAAAAGTGATGCTTTATTGCACGAACTGGCGTTTAAAAACACGAGCGAGGAACGAGCGAGTTTTTTTAAAGCCAGGAGTGCAATAAAGAAACTTTTTACACGAGTGCCTTACAAAATTTTATCTTCGATCGTAAATGATTTCAAAGAATATGTTCATATGAGTAATATTTTAATGTCATTTCAATAATTCAATTAATGAAACCATATTTTACCCGCAGTACACTAATGAAAGCGTTACTTAGCAACCAGTAAACAAGTTGCACAAATGCGGCGGCCATTATGATTTATGGAAAAAATGTTCGCTTTATTGTAATCGCTTCGACTTGCATTAAATGAAATCTTCAGAGTTCTTAAATCTGCCATTTCGTATGTATTATATATTTTATTTGTAGTTTATTAGTTATTTGTATCAATTAATACAAAAATAAGTTTTTCGTCGGAAATTTGTGCTATAATATATTCATCTGTCAAATTTGACATTTCTGTGCAATAAAAACAGTTTGACATTACCGTGCAATAAAAACGTAAAAAAGCACTAGTGCTTTAAAAAGCCACTTTTACAATGAAAAATAATGCAAAAAGCGTCTACTTTTTGTACGATCGTAGATAAAATAATAATAATTATTATAAGTCAAATTTGATTTCTCAGTCAAAATAATAGGAAATCATATATAATATACACATAAAATATTGCACTACATTTCAAAATTTCCTGTAAGAAAGTCACCAAAAAGTAAAATGCGTTACTGATGAAGAATTTCGTAATAAAACTTTTTAATAATTCAGCAGATAAATTTTGAACATGGGTTGGTAAGACATTAAAGAATGTAATGCAATATTATTTTATATAGGAAAAAATATTTCAACAGGCGCGATGCATCCACACGCAACTCATCCCTCCTGCGAGTATTATATTCGTGAAATTGATTATTTTGATTAATATTGCCAATATTGCTTTAAGCATTTTTAAATATAAATACGTGGAAGAGTTAGGATATTCAAATTACGATAAACTTGTTTACAGTCTTCTCGATATTTAAGACCTGAAATAATCCTTATAGCCCTACGTTGGCATTAAAATATTTCATTCATAGCTGAAGACTGACCTCAAATAAGAATACCATACAAGATATGAGTATGGATAAAAGAAAAATATGCAGGTTTTAGCTAAACGACTGTGACTGGCTGTACCAGGTTTCTAAGGAGATATACAGGGTCGCTGATATATATGGAAACGGTCAGATATCTCCTAAAGTAAGATAGCTAGCGAAAAATATTAGGATACAAAAATTTTAGGGCTTTTTAAATACTATTACAATAAACACAAATTATGTATACAGGATCAATCAAAAAGTCAGAAAGAAATAAAGTTGCTTTTTCTTTAATAGAACATCCTTACATTATTCCATATTTCAATTAATCTCGAAATTCTAAACAAAATCCGTATAGCACATCAGAGAGCTAAACTTGACCATTTTAGTGGTATCGATTTTTGAAAATTATTTTTTTTATAAATTATACAAAAATAGTTAGTTATCAAGTTACCTTTCCAAGGTAGGTAGGACGCAGCGCCATTACACATAAAAGTACATTTAGTTTGAATAATTTTCGCGCAAAAATGGTACGTTTAATTGGTACCGAGCGGTTTGACGCAGCGTTGTTATGGAGATCAAAACTTTGAAAGGTAACTTGATGACTAATATAATTTATAAAAAAAATTATTTTCAAAGTTCGATTTCTCTAAAACGTTCAAGTTTAGCTTTATGGTGTGCTAGTTTTATTTAGAATTTCGGGATGAATACAAATATGGAATAATATACAAGGTGTTCTATCAAAGAAAAATCAAGTTTGTTTCGTCCTGATTTTTGATTGATCCTGTATACTTAATTTGTCTTTATTGTGCTAGTTTTTAAAAAAAAAACTAAAACTTTTGTATCTTACATTTTTCGATAGCTATCTTAGTTAAGGAGACATTCGACCGTTTCCATACATATCAGTGACCCTGTATATTGTTGTTTAACCTGGCATCGATAGTTAGTTCTAGAAATTGACAGCGTTTGGTGTCGTTGAGCTTCAGTATATTGCTATTAAACCAATTTAGTGCATGGTTTCGATCTCTTTCCACAAAATTCCGTGCTTCGTGTTCCAGTACATGTTTTAAAGCTAAAGTAGTATCATTAGCTTATAAACCCACTGAAGTACAGTTTAAATATGCTAGATGCAATCACCACTTGACATCTTTGACTTAAGTAAGACATCAACAGCCTACAACTTCTGGGATCAAAATTATAAATAGAGCTTTCGGTGTAATATTAAATGAGTCACGAAATCAAAAGGTTTATTCAGCCCTGATAGGTTACTTACTACTACTTCTCCATATTCGAATGCATGGAGTGTAAGTAGCCAATGTTGTTTTTGCTTTTCTAAAACCAAATTAAGACTTGTTTAATATCTCAATTGCTTCCAAAATGAGACTCATTTATTCCAAAAGAATTAATTCGAGTATTTTAGTAAATACCGGTAAGATATAGGTCTATATTTAATTTTGTACTCCGGATCTTTTTTTTCTAGTATCGGAACATATTAAGCAATTTTAGGTGCATTCAGGAAGATGCTCGTAGAGATGCATTTGTTAATTAATTCTTTTAATATGCCAATAAGGAGGTCAGCCCCTGATCTCACGATTTCAATATTGAGCCCATAAACATCCTTTGATCCCTTTGATTATAATTTTAATATGATATCTCTTACTGTAATACACCTCAGAAAACTTAAAATAACCTTCATTATGAGTATGCAAGGAAGAACCAAGCATTAGGTTAATTGGACTGGTATTGCTATCTGAAATTGCCTTCACAACGATCTCCGCAATTGAAGTGAAAAATAAATTTTAAATTCATCTGGACTAATACTATTTGTATTAAGCTCAGTTTTATTCGACCGTTTGGAGAATATATTTTTCCACATGTCTTTCCTGGGATTTGAGCATGATACAATAAACTGGTCATGTGCTAATTTTTGCTCATATGGGTATTGCTGTCGGTAACTATTCTATATATTTTTTAAATTAACACAATTATTTTTTTCTATTAACAAATCAAGATGACTTTTTATAGCCTCTAACTTAGCGAAAAACAATTAGTATAAATTATAAAATATACAAGTATAAATGAAGAAATAATAAGAAGACAATTTTCCAAGATTAAGTTAAAGGCCTTATTACTTTCACCCTTCTTCTAGAATTTTCTTTTGAACCTATAATTTCAATCGTTAGACCCTTATGATCAGAAGTCCAATAAGTCATTTCTAATAACATTTTATTTAAGATGACAAAATGTAAACATAAAAGATTCTCGCGAATCATAATAAGTGATCCGCCATGTTTATAAATTTGACTGCTAAAGCAATTTGTCAGTTTAAAATTATTTATAATTCGATGGTTTGCTTGCTTCAGACTGAAAAACCCAATATTCAGTGATTGCAATAAAAATGACATTTTTACCCATGATATAGGCTTGTACATTTAAATAAAATAATTTTCCTATTTCTACTTCTCCATTTTTTGCGGATTCTGGCATCGGAATAGAAAACGACTAATACTGGTACCTTTGTGCCACATCTTAGGATCCTTAATTGTTTTCAACTGGTCGTAAGGAATTGATATCTTAAAGGGTGCATATTCATTCGGCCATCTGGGTGTAAATGTGCGCCTATATTTTCATGTGTAATGTCAGGGTGTAGCCTATAAACGTGTAAATGTGCTTTCTTCTGTGCCTTTAAATTGCAAAGCAGCATTATCCGCTTCTCCGATAATATTTCGCTTTGGTTACTTATTATAATTTACAGTAGTCCACGTCTTATCATTGTTTAGGGCGTTTACATATTATGATTTATTTCCTCTAGGGAATGTATCCAATGTGGCGGATAAATTGCCTGCATTGATGGCATGATCCACATCAAGTATGTTGACCGTATTTGGCGATTTCGCTTTTATTTTTGGTGACTTTTTTCCGGATGTTAAGTTGCCTACATTATTAATTTGATAGTAATATCTTTATTTTGGATGTCTGTAGACATGACATTTTGTTTTGGTCTTTGAATTATAGAACTATGAATATAGCCTTTTATTTTCTGCTTTAAGAGTAGTAATTTTCTTCAGCAGCCAATTATTAGTGATAGTTAGATGCCTTACCAAAGACTTTAAGTGATTATAGGCCACAATCTTGAAATCAATCTCGGTTTCAACGCTACATATAGGTGTGATGATGGCGGATAAATCCTTCCCGCAGCAAGATTTTACTTTCTTAACACATCCATAATGATAACGAAAGTCCCAAATGGAGCACAAGATACTCGACTTAGCTACGAAAATAAATTGGCAAATCATTAAACATATATAATCACCTTTACATACGGTGAGTAACATACATAATAGACATACTTACTAATTATATATTATAGATTATCTCCCTATAATGACCAAATAAAACAAGAAGACTATTTCACTATTAAACATTCAGAAAAAAATACTGCTTCAGAAGTGTTCCTTATGACATCCTTATGTTTTTACCTATTACTCCAAATAAAAATATTTTCTATTTGCTTAGTAAAAGAGGTGCGATAATATGTATTTCGAAATCCAAAATACTAAAAATACCGAAAATTGGCAAAATATTTGAATCCTTTTTAATAACTTTTAATAGGTGCCATCTATCATAATCTTAATTTTCACTATTAATTTCCCTTACATAGATAAATCTCTTTGCATTATTCTAACATAAAATTTCCAGTTCTTTTGCAAATAAGAAGATTGCCTTTGCATTTCTGTATATGAAAGTGTAAAACAGTTTTTTAATCATTATAATAAATTGCAAAAAAAATAATAAAAATCTAAAACTTAAGAAATCTTATTTCAATACAGGTATAATTTTGGTTATATTATTTGTAATATGTCATTATACTGTATAGTATACTCATTTTAACATACTATTACTGAATAATACATTCCCAACAAATTCCTAAATAAAAGAAAATATAATAGTGTTAATTTGTATATATTTTTTCAATGTATAATGAAAACGGTAATAAAAAAATATACTGTGTGGGTGTGGGGAGTTTCAACAAGTAACTATCTCTTTTTGTCATTATTCATTTTTTTGTTATTTGTATGAGTAAATTTCGTCTTTTACTTTTTTTAATCTAGCATATAGTGCACATAAAATGTATTTGTTATAATTAAATTGTTCTACTTTTCAAACAGTTTTCTCTTTGTTTGGCCCTAAAAATCGGTATTGCTGGTCGATATGGATTAGAATATTTTTAACAATTTCAATTGTTTTATTTATAAGTTACTATGTTTTGCTTTTCAAAATAAAATATCCATTTTAGGGACGCTTGAAACCTTTATTATTATCTAAAAATAGTTTTGTATCCATCATAGTAGTTTTCTTGTACTGTTCATTGTATTATTCTGTAAAACTATTTGTTGTATAATATAATCTTTAAAGCATTCTTACAATCTCTTAATTTTGATATATTTAAGTATTAATTGAAGAATATATAAAGCACACATAATCAACACATTTTTTAAATGAAACCTTCTTATTGTATTATGCGTATTCCAAATTTACAATAAAAATAAGGGTTTATAATTTAAATCGAACTCCATCCCGTATTGTTTAGTTATATATATTATTGTGGGCGTGCTGCTATCGTTATTATGTGCGTATTTCAAAAGATATTACATGTTCACATGCATACAGTTGCATTAATAAATTTCAAAGTATATTTAATATAATACGCAAAAATACTTCATGGAATTAATGAAAGCGGATAATTAAAATGGAAAACTTATTTTAAATTAACTCTAAACCATACATATTTAATTATCTTCCAACTTATTAATCATTAAAAAACTTATTCTCGCATGCCCTTTATCTATATTATGTATATAAATATATTCTCAGAGTAGAAGCTTTAATATAATATACATTTTAGTAAAAGTTAAGAGCATTAGTAAGTTAATATTTTACATGAATCAACTGAAAGTTTATGTGGAATATTGAATTTCTGAAAAGGTTAGTTTCGGAGCAGTGTCTGTAGGTATGTAAAGTTTCTTGCCTATCAGAATAGAAGTTTCGATGTGTTTATTAACTTACTACTTTATGCAAAATGTTCCAATTTTATTATATTGTGCTGTTTTATAAGTTTACAGGATAATCCATACATATCGCGTTGTTTTTCCCTATCCATCTCATTGGTTCGTGAGTGTCTATTGAAATTCTCTCGGTGACTTATTGATAATAACTAGACTGTAAGACTGAATTTACTTACTTTAATACTCTTTAATAATAATGTATAGCGGGAATACCGGAATATTAAAGCACCGTATGAAAAATCGCATTACATAGACCGTAATATAAGTTTGATAAAATAAGATTACAAAGGCAAAATTGATGATTTGCTTGTCTCCAAGCTGTGATAAAATATTATTATTAGGCATTTATATCTATATGCCTAATAATAATATTTATTTTAAAATGTCCAATTATATATTTTAGAGTCATTTCTGTCGCAAATAATTTATTATAGTATAGCAGTTATTTTAGTAATTATAATATCAACTTTTTAAAGAAATAAACAAAAGTTGTATCATGAAAAAAATAAAATACTTTAGCATACTATATAGTTATTATAATTATTAGTCATTAGCATATGTTAAAATTTATAATGGGCATTTAAACTTTTGAAATAACAACTTATAAGATTAGAACTTTGAGTAATGCAGTTTAAACACTTTGGCTGTTTTAAAAGCAGAAGGCCAATTTATGGAATCATTGTAAGATTTGTTTCCAAATGATCTATAATCTCAGTTTTCAGTAGAATCTTTAGCATTTTTGACAACACGATAAATATAATGTTTTTTTTTAGATTCTCAGTTCCATATTTGCTACTTTAACTAATTTTATTTTATCGGAAAGTATATACAGTGCGTGCCTAAAGTATAGAACAAATTCAGTAAATGCAAAACCAAAACTTTTTGAATAAAATCCAAACAGGTCGATTTTTTTAAAATAAAAACTCACATTTTTGAGGAAAAATCTATTTTCGTATGTCATTTGTCAAAATTACAATCTAAGTATGACCACATTTGGTCAATGAAATTATTACAGCTTAATCTATTACAAGAAATACATTATGAATAAAATAACTATAAAAATTTCTTTGTTTGGTCTATAATGGTTAGATGATCTGCCAAGCCGAAAAATCTTAAAATGTTGAATTTTGATATTAGAAGAAATAATTTCTACGACTTTTTTTCTTCTTCAATTGTCACAGAGTTATTGTTGGCAGTAGGTTCGGGTAAATTGAAAAGTATAACATTATGCGCTCTTTCATTTCGATCCTCAATTTCATCGATAATGTCAATTTCACTTACGTTCCTAGATGTTTCTAATTGATCAATTTCAAATTTGAGTACCTTATTACTATTTTCTAAAGATAATATTTTATTTTTAAGGCCGATAATTTGATTCTGCATGGATTTTAGCAATTCATCTTTGAATTGCAACAGTTGTCTTGTTAAGACAAAATGAATGTTTTTTTCTAATATGTCCTCTAAAGTGACATTATTAATACCAGTTGGATATTTATCGTTACACGAATTGCAATTAATGCACATTATGAATGACATCCAGGGTAATGGATCGCATTTCATCTCTAATGCGATATCGTAGTTCGGCTAAACTGTGCGGTTTTCTGCAGTAAATTTTTGATTTTAAATAACCCCAAAAATAATCAAAAAGTGCAAGATCTGGGAATCTTACAATTATGTCGGCCCCCGTCTGTCAATCCATCTCTGAGGAAAGATATCGCTTAGAAATTCACGAAATTGCGTATAGTGTGGAGGTGCTCCATCTTGCTGAAACCAAAGTGTATTATTTGGAATATCAGGATCATTGTCGTTTGGGAAAAATACTGCAAGCGTTGGAAACTCCAAATATTTTGCACTTGTGAGAGTTTCTTCGAAAAAATGGCCCTTTTATTCTGTTCTATTACTCAAATACCGGCAATTTTAATTTTGATGGTTCAATGTGCCGTTTAGACAAAACATCAAAACATAAGCTTCGTCAGAAAAAAATATTTGCTGGTGTAAATTTGGATTTGTTCCACAAATATTCATCATCGTTTCACAGAATTGCAGTAGCCGGTCGGGGTCGTCTTCGTTGAATTATTGTCCCCTTGTAGGGATGATATTTTTCTTACTTCATGATACGTAGCACTGTCATCACACTAACTTCGTAACTCGTCTAGAGGTACTATGAGGTTTCTCTTCCATACTTAACAAAATGTCATTTTTTTCTCGGTAATTTGTAGACGTCCAGAATTTGGTATATCTTTAACAATTCAGAGAAACTGAATTTGAACTGAATCTTACTAATTATGGATCGGGTGTTTGGGTAATTTGGATATTTTGCATTAAATAAATTGAATACCTCCTGCTTAGTTCTGGTCTTAATTCCACATCTGATTAAAATGAAATTTTCTTTGCGCCACTGTTAAATGTGCCATATTAAAATTGCAATTTAGTAATACTTTTTTGCTTTTAATTGTCTTAAGTTTTTACTTTCCACGAACAAAATACGGGAAAGTATTGTTTTCGTGATTTTTTTTTTCGGACTCGAAATTTCAACGGGTTCCGACCATTTTCGAAATGTGTGCTGTCCGTGAGCGCTGTATTTCAAAAAAACTTAAGGTTTTATCATTAATGAGAAGAACTAAAAAGCTTTTGGAGTGGGTGTTTACCTGAACCATTTTTGGTTTTTTTCATTTTTTTTGTAAATATTAAAAATCCTACATTTTTTTTCAAGTAATATGTGAAGACAATAAAAAGTTAAACAAGTTCTGTTTGATTAAGACTTTTTGATTTTCGAGATGACAATTAAAAATTATATATTTTTTTATATTTACTTGCTTATTACTAAGAATTATTGATTCCACATGAAAGTTTCCACAATGAAAAGGTATCTCTAAATGAATTAATAGATTGGGAAGTTGCCATTTGAAAAACAATTTATGACGTCATTACTCATAAACAAATGACACATGAAAATAGATTTTCCCTCAAAAATGCGAGTTTTTTTATAAAACTCAATAGACCTACCTGTTCAAAGATTTTATCCAAAAAGTTTTTGTTTCGCATTTACTGAATTTGTTTTATGCTTTAGGCTCGCACTATTATTATTATTATGAAGAGTTTCGTAACAAAAACAACATAGATTTAGTACATATAAATGAATTTACTAAAATAATTGATTTTACACAGAAGCACAATTTTTATATTACAAAATGTTTATCTACGAATTATATGCGAACCTAGTTAAAGATGTAGAGAGTGAAGATTGTTTATTATTAATTGATGAGACCTTCTTCCAGAATTATGAAAACACCATCATCATTATTGTTAAAAATTTAAATGAACATTTAACTGATATAAATCAAACGCATCACTAGATTATGTGTGGGAAACTTAACAAAGATCCATCAAATGCATTTAAACTGAATTAAAATCTCTTATCAAAGCTAAAAACACTAGCCGATTTTAATTATAAAGCAAGCGGTTTATATTAACTCATGAGCGTTTATATAGAGAGTATATTAATAAAATTGAAAATAAAATTAAGTATAATTCGAAATCATTTTGGCTATCCCATAAATATGCAGTTCAATGGTAGAACTAGTGATAATGGCGAAGATTGCGTAAATCTCTTTGCGGCCTATTTTTCAGATGTCTACGTGGATAGTTCTGGCTCTCTGTTTGATCGTAATGCTATTAATTCTGTCAATTCTGTTGATTTAAATACGTTTACAATTAGTATTTCGGATATATTTATTACTATCTCAAATTTATCGGATTCTTGTTCAGCTGGTTTTGATGGATTGCCCAGTTACTTTGTGAAACGCTGTATGTATTCTTTATGTATTCCGCTACATATAATTTTTAATCTTTCACTTAGTTCTGGTGTTTTTCCTACTTATTGGAAACACCGCTTTATTACACCATTATTTAAAAGCGGAAAGAGAGAGGATATAACAAACTATCGAGGAATTTGTATTCAATCGGTAATACCAAAATTATTTGATCTACTAATTGCTAAACAATTAAATTGGTATAGTAAACATTTAATTTGTAAAGAGCAGCATGGTTTTTGCCAAGGCAAATCTACTGAAACGAATTTATTATGCTATCAGTCTTATATTTTGCGATCTTTAGAATCTGGATACTATGTTGATGCAGTGTATGCTGACTTTGCCAAAGCCTTTGATCATGTTTGTAACTACACACTTATTAACAAGTTAACATACCTTGGGTTTGGTCAAGCTATCACTAAATGGCTTTTTAGTTATTTAAGTAATAGAAAGCAATATGTAAAAATAAATAATTTTGTCTCACGTCCAATTAATGTTTCATCTGGTATACCTCAGGGTTTGCACTGTGGTCCTATCCTGTTTTTACTCTTTATTAATGATTTATCAGCTTGTATTCATCACTGCAAAATATTATTGTTTGCTGATGATTTGAAAATATTTCGTTCAATATCATGTGCTAATGATAACTTATAAATCCAGGAGTATCTACACAATCTTAATGAATGGTGCAATCTAAACCGTTTACACTTGAATATTAGCAAATGTTTTCATATTCAGTTTTCCAGAAGCCAATCATCGCTATTCCACGACTCTATTAATGGCCATGTATTATCTTCGGTTGATCAAATTCGGGATCAAGATCCCGTAACTTTTGATTAAAAATTGTCGTTTTTCAAACATAGAAATAATATCTGCCATAAAGCATTACAAATATTAGGTTTTGTTTTGAGATTTGGTAGAGACTTTTCAATTGATACCTTGAAACTTTTATTCTGTACTTTGGTTAGAACGCGATTAGAGTACGCATCTTCCGTATGGTCTCGATATTACTCTAATGCAATCGAGCAAATTGAACGTGTTCAGAATAGATTTCTGAAAAGTTTATCTTTTCGAGTAATGAGACATATAGTCGTAGTCATATGATGACTTTTTTAAATTTAAAACCACTCAAACAGCGTAGAATTATATCTGATTTATGTTTTATTTTTAAAATTATCAAGGGTTCATTAATTGCGATTAATTGCTTGCAAGACTTAATTTCGTTATTCCTAATGCAACACGCAGTAATTTGGTATTTAGAGAAGACTTCAGCCGTTGTAATTATGGAAGAACCGAATCAATTAGTAGGATGGTGCGTTTGGCTAATATAGTCGCAGCAACTTACGAATCTTTTAATTTGTTTCAGAGTTCTTTCAATTGTTATAAAAAGACCTTATGTTTATATAATGTATCTTTAATTTCTTAATTGTAATATTTAATCAATTTTAGCTTTAAGTATATTTTTGTATTTGTTGTGCGGCTCATGTGCTTAATTTCTTTATGATTGTATGTTCAGTTTATTTTCAGTTTTTTAATTGTAAAAATTATATTTATTTTCAGCTATATTTGTGTTTTCATACTGTTAGTTTTTGTTTTGTATTATTTTATTACAAAAATGGTGTACCGTTTATTGAATAAATAAATAAATAATCTGTCAACTAAATTAATCAAGCTGCATACAAGCAACTGCCACGTGGACTGCGAAAACACAAATCAATTAATTGATTGATTGATGAGGCACTTAGGTGTTGAAAATCCATACTTAATATTGAGATAACGCAATTGTTTGATTTTCAAATATTGGTTTATTAAACACTACATATGTTTATTTACTTCACCTGAAGAAGCCACAGTGTGGCGAAACATATGTAGTGTTTAATAAACCAATATTTGAAAATCAAACAATTGCGATATCACAAATCTATTATATGGTTACTGATATTCCGCATCAAAACTGGAATTATGCTAATGTGAATCTACATCTTTCGGACCAGCATGTGTAAATTGTTAAATATTCTATTCTGCAGGGAACTAAACATACATATACATAATTCCAATTGTTCTTGAATAAATTTCTATAAAGCTACAACAAAGCATTGAACATGGAGATATTTGTGCAAGTTAATAAAAGTGCGTCGTAATATTGCTTTTTAAGCCCTTCCTCCACAATTATATAATATTTGAACGTAGTTACGCGTTGCCCGAGATATCTCGGGCGTATGCGGAAAATGGTTAAACTGCCTCCATTAACTCATCGAATTTCGGATATGACTGTTAGACGAATTTTGCACATCGAACCAAATTTACCCCGACACAAGATTTTAATTGGTCAGAAATTACGTCCAGCAGACTGAGATAGATGAATAAACACATATTTCGGTAGTTGATGAAAACTCTCGACCACTCCATACACAACCTCTTCACAGTGCCAAAATGCACATTTAGTGCGCTATGTTTTTCATGGGCATCATTGTGCCATACTTATTAGAAGAGGATGGAACTACTGTTATAATGAATTACAGTCGAAAATTATCGAGAGGTATATAACTTACAGAACTTATGGTTTCAGCAGGTCATAAAGCTGTAATTTTAAGAAAATTCTGGATATAAAATGTCGCTAATAAAAATAAATCTGCACACAAAAAATTACAAATTTTATACGATTCGTTTGCTGTGATATAAGTAATCCATATTAAAAAGTATGTTCCGTTTGTTCTGCAAACATTGTTTCGAATCTCTAGGATACTACGGCTTAAGCAATTAGTTCATTTGAAAGAGGATGCAACATTCGTTTCGTCAGGAAGTGGCCAAACTATTGTCGCAGTGTTATATATATATATATATATAATAGAATTTCGCCAAGTAATAGCCTCCACAATTCGATAGAGGATAAGACCTACGCGAAGCAAGTAATATATTTTGTAAAATGGCTTAGAAATTTTAAAAACCCATCAACAAAGCTGCATAAGAATTTTCGCCTTAAAAGATGATTCTATAGCCTGCAAAACCAAAATTTCTTAAGTTAAGCAGTTATTTAAACAGGGGGAATAAACCCACGTTTATAAACGCAATAAGGCAAGAGGTACTTGACTTGACCTTAGCCACAGCGTACGGCGCGCAATTGATAAAAAAATTGTCATGTACTCCCAGAGCCCTCCATGTCGGACCATCAAACGATTACGTTCGATATGGAAGCTGGGAGTACGGAAATAGCAGAGTTCAAAGTGCCACGAAAAACGGACTGGACACTATATAACGAGTGTCTACTGTTCGAACTTCAAGGCCTCCAATATAACATCGCTACCACAGAGGAGTTAGAACAGGTCTCATTACACCTAAGTGATACCTTCGTAGCAGCCTATGAGAAAAGCTGCCCGGTAAAGAAGGTAAACGTCTCGAGAAATGTTCCTTGGTAGAACAAGGAATTGGATCGACTCAGGACTTCCGCGCGGAAATCCTTCAACAGAGCCGATGAAACAGGCAACAGGTCAGCCTACAGATAGGCTCTGACTGAATTCAATAAGCATCTGAGGGAGTCCAAACGAAAGGCCTGGAAGGCCTACTGCGAGGGGATCGACAATCTGACCCCAGCAAATAGACTCCGGAAGGTCATATCAAAGGACCATACCAATGCGGTCGGCATCTTAAAACGAACTAACGGCAGTCACACCAAAGATCAACAGGAAAGTTTAGAGCTACTCCTAGGTACTCTCTTTCCGGGATCAAAAGTAGTGACTAAAAACACAATTGCGGCTAGTACCGACTCAATGGCTCACTGTTCCAACCGTAACTTGGGCCATAAAGAGCTTCAAGCCATATAAATCCCCAGGAATTGACGGTATCTTCCCCGCACCACTACAGCGCGGCTTGGATTAAATTGCTCCAGGACTCAGGGAGATATATAAAGTTATGCACTAGGGTATATACCCCGGTTGTGGAGGGAGGCAAAAGTGGTATTTATACCTAAAGTGGGCAATAGGCCTCTAGATAAACCTAAATCATATCGACCCATCACCCTAACCTCTTTTCACCTAAAGGCTATGGGGAAAATAATCGACGAGCACATAAAGGGTGACTTACTTATAAGAACACCCTTAAATGCCAAGCAATTCCCATTTCAAGTTGGCAAATCCACCGTCGATGCACTACATCACCTCGTCAAAGAGGCAGAACGAGCCATCCTATACAAGGAAATAGCAATCAGAATATTTGTAGACATAGAGGGGGCAACACCTCATTTTCCGCAATAAAACGAGCGGCTATAAATAAAGGACTATATCCTTCCACGATAAGATGGGTGGAGGCAATGCTTCAAAGCCGACTAGTAAAGTCTCTAGTTCTCCAGCAGGATCCACAGTATCTACGACAAAGGGGTGTCCTTAGGGGGAGTTTTGTCCCCCACACTATGATCAATAGTGGTAGATAGACTACTGGATGAATTGCATGGAAAGGGATTTATAACCCAAGGCTACGCAGATGACATCGCCGTAATAATCAGGAGCAAGCATGAAGGCATTCTTACAATCCTAATGCAAAAAGCACTGAATAGCATCAATAACTGGTGTGTTCGGGAAGGACTAAGTGCCAACCCCAATAAAACGATCATTATTCCAGGAAGCTGCACATAAAGGCTCCCTCGCTGAATGGAATAGAGATAAATTTCTCCAACGAAGTAAAGTACTTGGGTATAATTCTGGATACCAAGCTGACTTGGAATCGGCACGTCGACAAAATCATGGCGAAGGCAACGATGTTGCTTTGGGCCTGTCGGTGGCTTATGGGAAAAACCTGGGGATTAAAGCCCAAGATCACGTATTTGCTGTATAGAACGGCGGTGATACCCATTGTCACCTATGCTGCCCTCGTGTGGGGCCATGCAAACGACCCCAACCGCGGAAATGGAGGCAATTATTGGTCTCACACCAGAAGAAGAAAACACTGCCGGGGGACTGGATAGAACACTTAGAAATACTGCAGCAAATCGACTCGGTCCTTCTGTCCAAACCGACGGATATTATGTCCAGGAAGCTCGAATTCGAATTACCGTTTAAGGTGTCGATCGAGGACCCCAAAACGGCTTTGATGAGAGTCAAGGAGTTTGGACGAGGGATATCAGCCTGGTACACGGATGGTGCCTAGAATACCGGAGGTACTGTAATAGGCATTTATGGGCCTAACCAAAACCACAGGAGCTTCATGGCTCTGGGCACGACGCCCACGATTTTGCAAGCGGAAACGATTGCAATTGATATGTGCGCCAGAGAATGCTTGGATAGGCACCTAAATGGCGCGCATATATACATCTGCTCAGACAGCCAAGCCGCATTAAAGGCCGTTCGAGCCTATAGTCACGGCTCACGGACTGTCTAGGAATGTCGAAGATCCCTGTCGCAACTGGCAAAGAACAACTTGTTGACCCTCATGTGGGTCCCAGGGCACGGGGATATTAAAGGCAACGAAGTGGTCGATTAACTCGCAAAATGAGGTGCAAATGCCATTCCTATAGGACTAGAGCCATTTTGTGGACTTCTCATGGCGCATAGAAGAGAGGCGGTGCAAAAATGGGAAGAGGACAGAAGACGTAAGCATTGGAACAATGTACCAGGTCTACGTCAATCAAAACGACTCATGAAACTCGATCACAGCCACAAGGTGCTTGAACTCACAAGGAACGAGCTAAGAACTTTCAACCGACTCATAACAGGGCATTCGGCCCTCCGATACCATTTGTGAAAATGGGAAAAGAGGAAAGTGGAAACTGCAGATTGTGTCATTCGGCAGATAAAACTACCGAGCACATACTATGCACTTGTGTCGCGATTGCTCACAAGCGTCTTTCACACTTCGACAGGGACCGACTATCCCCGAAGAAGTGAGCAGTATCACCCCCCAGATAGTTACCAGGTTAATGGTGGACGTGGGAATGCTTGAGAAGTGATTGGTTAAGGGTAGAACAATAGATCTGTTAGGTCGCAGTTCACGAGAGGCTAACACACCTCACTAAGACACTACTTAACCTATAACCTATATAACCTATTTACTCATATCGACTTTCTTGTGGCACAACCTTGCCAAAAACAGATTTATTCGTGTCAATAAAGATAGAATTTAATCGATCAATTTGATCATATAAGGTTGACGACGAACACCGATTCTGTTCTGAGGCAAAACGGCCGACTTGTAATTTTACGTAGGTTTTATGTATGCATTTATATAGTAGTTATATGATATTTTATTGATACATTATTTGTAATTGATGGTCTTTTTTTAAATTATTCCTATTCGCTATTAAAGCACAATAGTATATTACATAACAAGAGTTGTAAGTCGTATATTACGTACGAGTGGAAAAAGTTGCGCACGAGCCGTTAGGCGAGTGCAGTAATTCCACGAGTATGTAAGTGACTTACAGCTCGAGTTGTGTACTATACTTTTTCTACTCCCATTCATTATAATTTGGAAAACTTTGCAATATTGAGGTTATGTTTCACTATTAAAACACTTCGCAGCATCGAATACATGGCCCAAAGAGATGAAGGTTTGCATTTCTTACTTATTTCGCCAAAATAGGCTAATAACAAATTTTCCGAAAAAGACTGAACACTATTATTACGCCAATCCATGAATTTACCGTAAACCACTTCGTAACGCCCTTTGGATTTTTCCGCTGCGGAATGTTCTGCTAGTTGCCTAATTTCTGGTGGAGTTCCAACAATTTCTTCTGTTGGGTCACTTTCACTCATTTAACAATGAATAAATGAATTATTAATAATAATTAAACCAAAATAACGTCAATGTAATGTGTATTCAACAAAGATAAATGTCAAATTCATTTGTCAAGGCTACTTGATTGATGTTTTGTAATAATAATGGTTACGTAATATATTACGTGCTAGTTTTTTCTTCATTACGTGCATGTTTCATAATGCCATGGTTACTAACCAACAAATTATTGCGTTATTGTCTACTTACTACTATGGGAGTGGAAAAATAATTTTACCTTTATAGCTCAGCTTCTTACAAACGTTAAAAATTTGCAGCATGGTTTGAAGTACAAAAATTTCCTTTTTACGGATTCATTATTCCGTAATTTTATTAAAACTTTAAAGCTTCAAACATTACTATTTTATTGACAGAAGGAAATACAAAAACGATCTTGATTCTAATGAACATATATTATGTTTATACCAATAATATACATTACTAGAAGTAATATAACAGAATTATATTTATTCCGAATTCTATAAAATCAATCATCAATTATTTCATGATTTCAAACAAACATTACCCATTCAGGAATAAAAATACTACCCATAGTTTTCTTTACTAAGTCAATGTTTTATTTGGTCTATTATTCAAATTAAAAATTGTTTGCAATTTGAAAACTATTTCTGCTAAACTGTTCTTAGGGTTAAACGTCAATTGTTTAAATAGGTATGCCAAATTAAAGTGATACATTCGATAATTTATCTAGAGATACTTTGAGTGTAAATTTGATTATAGGTACTACTACCTTAAGAACAGCAGCAACAAAATATGCATTTATAAAATTCTCACGTTATACTTATAGAGAGTGGGAACTTTAACTTCGGCAAAAAATCCCGAAACACGTTACCTATTATTTTTTCTTGAATATACTAATTTCTATGAATATACTGTTTCTTTATCTGTTCCCGGAAGTGTTCACCCACCCCGTTTTTCAAATAGAAAGGTATATCAAGTGACCTCGTTTGAAAGATCTCTTCGCAAGGAATACAACACACTATTTATTTCTTGAATAAAGCCTACGTGATAAAAATGAAAACTAATTTTACACGTTTCAGCGTAAAGTTGTATGTTTTTGCAATGTGGTGTGATGCTTTGGAGCTACGTTGCTTAGTAACTAGTAATAATAATATTCACCAAAGCAGTCACATACACTCGTCAAGTTGTCAAAGTAGTTTCTAAAATGCTGTATTTAAAATTAAAAAATTAAATTACCTTTACCTTACATAGTGATTTTAATCGTCCAAACTGTCGTTATTGCGATGACCATAACACCCATTGGATACGAGAAACATACTCAGTTCCCACAAAAAGTCAATGTACGGGGTGGAATAATAGGTAATCAAATTGTAGGAGCAGTATTCTTCGATCGTAATCTTGAGCAACATATCTTACGTTTCTTCAAGACGATCTAATGCCAATGTTACCCATGTCATTTCGAAATCCGTTAGATCCGGATTTACCTGTTGAACGAATATGGTATAAACAGGACGGAGCTCCACCCATTATGCTGTTATCGTTCGTGGATATTTAGACAAAGTTCTTCCCAATAGATGGATTGGAAGAAGAGGACACATGGAATGGCCGGCGAGATCTCCAGATCTTAGTCCCCTTGACTTTTTGTGTGGGGATATCTCAAGAGTAAGACCTATGTAACAAACCCGAACGACATTGATTGCCTTAAGCAATGTATTAGGCATGAATTACGCCCACCAGAAATATTTTTACGCCAGAAATATTAAAAAACATTAGAGATGCATTTTATCTTTGCTTTGCACTTTGACAAAAAAGAAACGGTGCCCATTTTGAACATTTCTTGCATTAAATAATATTCAAGTTATAAATTTGGTTTTAATATTTATCACGTGGGTTTTGAAAATATTCAAGAAATAAATAGTGTGTTGTATTCCTTTCCTTTGTATTCTTTCAAACGAGGTGTCACTTGACATACCTTTCCATTTGAAAAAAAAGTTCGGAGGTAGGTGGTCACTTCCGGGAACAGATAAGTAAATAGCATACACATAGAAATAAGGGCAAGAAAAAACAATACGTAACTTGTTTTGAGAAAAATCGCCTATATTGAAGTTATGAATTTTATTCCAGTTAAACTTTACACACTGTATAACAACCCTTACAACTTACATATTATATTAATTGAATTTTAAATATATTTATATTATTTTGTAAAAAAATATTTATAAGATTAGACTTATACTGATACTAGACGAAGACAAAATAAATTCCCATATTTCATTAAACTATCTCCTAAGTGGGAAATTACAACTTAATAAAAGTAAAGTAATTTAACTTTAAACGAAGTCACCGGAATTTCCTGCTTGGCATATTTTTCGTTTCATATGCGTGAGGGAAGGGTAATTTTCCAAGTCATTAACTATCATTCCACACACACGTAAAATATTGAAACGCAATTGGTGAGTGCTGATTAGGTTGGCGTGCCCGCCCGCCGAATTATGGGGAATAGATCCCCCGACGCATGCATCCTTTATTTACGACTTGAACATAATCGGGGCGACGTTAAATAAATTATCCCTGAGAGTAACCCACTTTAAAATATGTCGAAAACAATTTATTATCGATCATCCATTCGCGCTCGTCGCCCTTCCTTCATCCCTTCTTCTTTCCTTCTTGGCGACTTTTTGTCCCCCAAAAACAATACGACACGGAGATTATTTCAGCGCGACAACCACCCTCGTCATCATTAAAAAAAGTTTTATGGACGGAACAGGAACATACCCTACTACCTACCCTAAAACAAAACAGGGACGAATTATAAAGTGGCGATAAATCAAATTGTCGAGGCATGTGGATGAATGGATTAACTCGAATTTAGCTATTAGGGATGTGAAAACAGCATCTTTTTAATTGTGATTTATGTTCGAATAATTGGACACCAAACTATTTAATTTAATTTTATTGTGCTAATATTTAAGTATAGGATTTTTAGCATTTACATATATTAATATAAAAATATAATTAAATAGTTTATATACATTTTAGTAACGATTATAAAAAATAAAAAGTGAAATATATATTAAAAAAATGTAAATTGTTTTATAATATAATATGATATTATAAGAAACAATGGCAATACCTATTAAGTATAATGTATCTATATACTGTAGGATAGCTTAAAACCTAGTTGTTAGAAAAAAAACTACGTTTAAAATTTTATTAGGCTTATGTATTACTTTAAAAATTATAAAATAGAAATCAATCAATAAGTACTCCAATGGTATTCAGTCAATTGTTTTAACAAATATTACTTCAATTTAAAAAAATATTTTAAATATATATTTACAGAATGTTAGAGGAATTTGCACATGATTTAAGTTCATGTGTTCGCTGAATTATGTCTTAATGAATTTATATTATATAGATGTGATAGAACCACTAAGTCAAGAAACGGTAGTGTATTAATTGCAGTTCGTTCAAATCTTAACAATAGCAGTATTTTAAACATTATATTGATATGATAGATAAGCTAAGAAGCGGTAGTATATTAGTTGCAGTTCGTTCAAATCTTAACAATCTGAAGGTTCTGATTCAATAATACTTGTTTTTTGTGGTGATTTTTTTGGAGTGCAGTGCTAATTATGTACATTATTACTTTAGAATAATTATTTAAATATTCAAATTATAGTTGAATCTCAAGAATCTTCAAATTTAAAACAAATCAATTATAATGAACTGATTGACGAGGCACTTAGTTAAACATCCTAATAATAAGTGGTTGATTTTCAAAATTTTTATTTAATTCACTACAACTGTTTCGCCACACTGAGGCATAATCAGGTGAAGGATATACATTAAAATTACATTTTATTTCCTAAATACTATGGTGGTTCTTGTTGTGATTGGAGAGGGCGTGGAGCTTGCGCAGTTGTCACCGGGATGAACATTCTTATAATAATAATAATAACTTTATTTACGGACAAAATCCTTTTTACAAAAATACATAACAATATGGTAAAGATATAAGCTAATTAACAATAGATATGTAATAAATAAAACTATATAAAACAAAAAACAAATAAAAATAATCTCTATTAATAAAATAAATATATACAACGCTATAATACCAAACTAAAGAAAATTAGAAATAAGCAATGAAAACAAAATAACAAGAATCCTATAAAAACAGAAGTAAAAAATTAATCAATAAAAGTGAAATCTATATGAATACAATGCTATTATAATAAAAGTAAATGAAAATAAAACATTATAATAAACTTAAAAATCGATGTAATTTAAATGTTTTTTAAATTTATTATAGGAACCGTATAATATAAAATTGGATGACCTACATACTGCATTTGTTAAACGAATCATACGACTTAATGGATTTTTCTTGAATAATTAGACCTGTGGAAAGATTCTTTGAACATATTAACACTTCTTGTCCTGAAGGGTATAATAAAGTTAAAATATTCCAGTAGCTCGCAACAATTAATTAAACCATTCACTACCTTGTAAACAATGCATAAATCGGCGTGAATGCGCCTGTCGCGCAAGGTAGAAAATTTAAGCGAATACAACATATTACTGCGACTGTACTCTGTTCTATTAATACCACATCTATAAGAAATGGTCAAAAGAAACTTGTTTTGAACACGTTTAATTTGACAAATTTTATTATTGTAGTATGGTGACCAAATGCAAGACGCATACTCCAGTTGAGGTCTTACTAAGGAGGTAAATAATAATTCTTGGTATTAATTGAAAAATTCCTAGCGAATCTATTTATAAATCCCAATGTCTGTAAAGCTTTAGAACAAATGGTCAATATGTTTAGCGAAGGAGAGATTACAATCAAATAATACTCCAAGATCTTTAACTTGTTCAACTACTGGTAACGCATGACCATTAATTTCGTAAGTATTATTAATAATACGACCCCTACTAAAAGATATTGACATACACTTGTTGTAATTAAAATAGAGATTGTCCGAACACCACTTATAAACGTTGTTCGGATCATCCTGTAAATCAGTAACATCAGAGTCCGTATGCATCTCACGAAATATTTTCAGATCATCTGCAAATAATAAAAATCTACAATGTTTAACGTATGATTTTAGGTCGTTAATAAATAACAAAAATAGTATAGATCCACAATGAGATCCTTGCGGAACCCCGGAGGTAACAGTAATTGGATGAGATATATAGTTATTAATTTTAACAAATTGTTTTCTATTCGACAAATAACTACTAATCCATTTCGTCACCGAGTCTCCATAGCCCATAGAATGCAATTTAGATACTAAAATTGACTGAGATACACGATCGAAGGCTTTGGAGAAATCTGTGTATACTTCATCTACTTGACAATTTTTCTCGAGTGCATTGTTAATATAAGATTGGTAGATAAGTAAGTTTGTTATAGTAGATCTGCCTACAAAAAAAAACATGTTGCTGATCACATATAATACTTTTGCAGGAGAACATTAATTGATCAGCAATTAGTCTATCTAGTATCTTCGGAATGGCAGATTGAATAGAAACGCCTCTGTAGTTCTCAATATTTTTCCGACTGCCCGTCTTAAATATTGGATGAATAAAACTTTCTTGCCAGATTGAAGGAAATTCACACGATTTTAGTAAAAAGTTGAAATAATGTTCAAAGGTAAACAAATTAAATAAATGCATATTTTTACAAAATAGTTAGGTATGCCATCAGGTCCAGGGTTACATGAATCAGAGAGAGAGTTTATTGCATTAAATATTTCCGTAATGTTAATATTAAATGTAGATAAATTAACTAAATTCGGATTGAACAAACCTTCTGTGCTGTAATCAATATCGTTATTATTATTAATATATACATTAGAAAAATGTTCAGCAAATAAGTTCACACAGTTCTCACCAGAATCACATTCTGTATTTTTAAGATACATATTCTTAGGAAAGCCTAAAGTTTTCCTAGATTCATTTACATAATTCCAAAATGTACGTGTGTTACTGGAAATATTAGATTCTACTCTATTAATATAATTGGAATAGAGCTGATCACCAAGCATTTTGCACTGTAAACGTAATGATTTAAATTGTTCATAATCATAATATTTGCCAGTATTTTTATATTTAATGTGTGCTTTCTTTTTTTAATTTAATTAAATTAATTAAAGTAGAACTGAACCATTTTGGATAAGATGAAGACTTAATAATTTTAACAGGCACATATTTCTGTATAGCATACCTTCACACAACATAAAACTTGTCTAAAATAACATTAACATTACTTTCATCAAGGTATTCCTTCCATGATATATTGAAAAAAAATCATTAATTCCAGAGTAATCAGAAGCTTTAAAATTATATACAATATCATTATAGCTCAGAGAATCTTTAATTTCACAGCTATTAATGAAAACAGTATATGAAACGTGATGAAAACTATTATTAAAAAGAGGATCATCCGACCGCGATACAGTAATATTGGACACATTAGAAAAAATTAAATCAAGAAACACATTACGATTATTTGGAATAAAATTAATTTGATTTAAATTGTAAAATGCCAGCGATTCGTCTAAAATTTGAGCATGAGGACCAATATTAACAGGAGATAAAATATTTTTACAATCACTACTCCAGGCAGCACGTGGTAAATTAAAATCTCCGCAAAAAATGAATTTATAATTAGGATTTAAATTACAAATATGATTAATAGACGTACAATAATCCGCATCTTATTTATAAGAGGCGAGTTGGACAATTCACTTCTTAAACTGCTTAGAATCTAGTTGCTGGATTTTTTTGCGTAATACATATCCCGAAAGAGTTTCATTCATTTGGTAGTTCTTATTAGTGACATAGCTTTTGATATTGTTTCTAATTTAGGTAATCTTCAAAAAAGCAAGCAACACTAAATATATTTCGCTGGATACATTTTTCTCCGCAGCTCTGTAGCTGATACTAGATACTACAAGAATTCCTCGACGTTAAAACTTAAATAAGTTCATTAGTATAGATAAATGATCAAACATTTTTCTATATGATATATGTGTATATAAGTAGGCCCAGTATGCATTTAGCATTTTTTGTGTATGCACTGATTCCGATTGATTTTTTTAGAAATATACATTCTTAGCCTTGTTTTTTTTTTGTTTTAGCGCCCAGTCGTATAATTCTCATGTTAAAAGTGCATCCATTATACTACCCAAAAATATGGTTGATTGTTATTCAGCTAATTCGGTTTTTTTAAGTATAAAAGTTGATCTGACTCTTTAATTATTTTTTAGCTTTAGTTAGTTGAACCAAGAGTTTGCTCTTCTTGATTGTAGTATTTAGTCCTGCTGTAGTTTAGTCGTTATGCGGCGATATGGTTGTGTCATCTGCATATATAACTGTTAGAGTTACACACTGGGTTATGAGATCATTAATAATATATACACGTTGTCCCCTGGAATTTTGAATACAGGCATTTCAATGCATTACTCGTTGCTTAGTTACCACGCTCGTCACATATTTTAATGGACTGACCAACGGGAAATAGTCAGTAATTTCTAATTTGTAATAAAATAGGGAATCAAAATGAAACATATTTACACGTTATTTTAATATTACTACTCGTATTTTTACGGACACAATGCTAACTTAACGAATAACAAATAACTGCAATGTTCATCTTATTAAATGTTCTAAAACATCTCCTTGTTGAGCCAAATAATATCCCAGATGATTATAGCATTCCTGTTAACATTACAGCTTCAAAATGTCAAATTGACATGCGTATTGCAGCAACAACCATAGCAACCAATAATAATAATAATCGAGATATAATACAAATTACATTATTCATATTCAAAATTTCAGGGGACAACGTGTATATTAAGTGATAATGGATTTTCAAAATATAGGTGCCTCAACAATCAACGAGATCATTAATATATATTAGAAACAGCAGTGGACCCAATATAGATCCTTGTGCTACAGCGGTGTTATTTTGGCTGTTGCGAGAGATTATTATTAAATGAGACATGCTGTCTTCTATCTGGCATTTGTGAAATAAGCAATCTACAGCTGTACTGAAGTTA
Source organism: Ontholestes murinus (assembly GCA_963969525.1). Taxonomy (NCBI): domain Eukaryota; kingdom Metazoa; phylum Arthropoda; class Insecta; order Coleoptera; family Staphylinidae; genus Ontholestes; species Ontholestes murinus. The sequence goes on along the minus strand of OZ018398.1, from coordinate 4,193,120 downwards.
ATTAAATACTTTGCTTAGATCTAAAAGCTTAATTGTGATAAGGTATTTTTTTTAGAGTGCATCTACAGAAGAACTTACAGCTGCTATTGCCAATCTCCCTCATCTAAAACTAAACTGAAAGCCTTCTTCGAAGGACAGTAAGGTAACTTTCGTTAATATTTCATATATGTTAATATTACAGGATTGTTCTCCGAACTTTATGGTCAGAGGTTGTAGTTTTGACAAAAGTTGAAAAATACTCATTTCATTCTTTCGGAGTAATCATAAATTTATGAATACTATCAATATTTTATGTTTTCTAAATTTAATAACATTCCAGATTGTTTTGAATCTATTTACGCAGAAGTTTATGAAATGTCCGTAAGATTGTTTCTGTTCTCTTATATGTAATTGGTACGCTCTATGAATACTTTTATATTGTAACTCTGTACATTCGTTTCTCCAATCGTTTCGAATATCGCGAAGTAAATGGTGCAATTGGTTTCTCATTTGTTTGAGGCCATGAGCCCAATCCATTCAATAGTAGTTCTTTTACTAGTAACTTGTTATATTTTTTGAGTTTTATAAAATTGACTCACTACATTAATAAGAGTTTTCTAAGCATTATTTACGTTAATTTCTATATTTGAATATAATTTCCTCTGTATCTATTAAAAGTTTTGTAAATTTTGTATTTCCCTCTTAATTTAATAGGACCTTTTGTATTCAATTTTCTTGCAATCTTAGATGATCAGAAGTCCCAATTTTAAATAATTTAGCCTTATTTATGTCAATCTCAGTATTTAAAAATATGTTATATAAACATCTTCTCTGGTAACTTGATTTTTAGATTTATATAACCCCTAACAACAAAGGAAACTATACAGCTGTAAAGTTATTTTATCAATTGGATTAAAAGACACGTCAACATTACCACAAACGTAATTTACGTTTGAATGGATAGTTCAATGATCAACTAGTTGGTCTAAAATATTGATAAAACCCAAAAGATACCGTATATTTAGATTAATGCTATAAGATTAGTGTGTATGCCATTTAAACATGTACTCTTAAAGTTCTTAAGTCATCCTCTTATTTAAACGACTTACTTCAATTAAATTATTTTTTAAATTATATTTTTAATTTTATTTTATAATTAAATTGAAAAAAGCACATATTAAATTAGAATTTACTGGCAATTATTATAATTATGATGAAATTAAATCTTTTTTTTTTGATTTATTGATTTTCTTTACATGTGCACTCAAAAATATTTTAATAATTTATATAAATTTACAAACTTACAGAGCAGGGGACATGCGGACAGTGTTCACATATTTCTCTTTCACTCATACCCATATTATTGGATGATGGTATTCTCACCAGCAGTATTTTTAATATTTCATCCATTACTGACTTATGTTTGCTCATTTTGTATGAGACTATTTTCTCTGACGTTATATTAATAGAATAAAAAATAACGTAATAGTAATAATAATAATTAAACAACTTAAACGAAGAATAAATTGTTTTTAACCATTTAATATACATATGGTAATAACAGAGCAGATGAAGTTATATGCTTTTTTGGCTTAATATTTTACCCTTAAATAATATTATATTTTATAATAAAATTATCTAAAAGATTGTGAATTGAAATAATTGTTGCATATTGCTTAATTTCTTATTTTTATTGGACCATTTACAGCAAAAAGTTTAAAACTTTCAAATATGTTATTATAATAGAAATAATTAATCCGAATGATTTGTTTAGCTAATATTGTATGCACGTTATTTTTATTTATTTATTTATTTATTTATTTCTATTTACGGGTACATCCCTACGATTTCAATAATATAATGTAAATTCTTATATACTAAAGTGTGAATATATTATGATACAGAAAGAACAAGAACAATCAGTAATAATGAGTTACATGAATTAAAGAAAATTAATGAAAAAATACATATAATAATCTAACTACATACATATACATGAGCATATAAAATATTAAAACAATAAAAAAAAGTTATAATTCTGAGAGATAGAAATTTAGATTAAAAAGTCCGCAATGAGTTAAATACAAAACTAATTTCTAATACTCGTAAAAGCTTTATAAATGTTTCATAACTATTACAAAATAATGTAAAATGACTTTTATCTTGCAGAGCATTTGCGATACACATCATTCGAGAAATGGGTTCGTTGTAACCATAATTTGTTCTGTAAGTGGATAAATTAAATGTAATATTACTGCGGGTCCTGGCACCAACACACCTAACATTAAATTGAATAAGATGGAGAATTATAGGGCAGTCTATCTGGCCATTTACTACTTTAAATAAAAATTTCAAATCTGCAATGATGCGTCTTTCCTGCAATAAAGGAATCCTTAACTGGGAACCAAGTAGTTTATAATTTAAGTTAAGACAGGTAATATGAAGCCGAAAGGCAGCCATTCTGAGAAATTTGCATTGAACTTTATCTAAGTCTCGTATAAGATAATACTGATAAGGAGACCAGACACAAGAAGCATACTCTAAACCAGATCGCACTGATTGGTATAGGAAGCGAATCGCATTAAGTGACAGATCTCTATCCATTCTTGAAATATAACCAAGCCACGGTTTACAATATGACGAATATGAGAGACAAAAGTAACCTTACTATCAAATATAACACCAAGGTCACTAATCTCCACAACACTCTCAATAACGTAATTCTTTAAAGTATATTGGGTCTTAATGGAATTGTGGCCACGATAAAAAAGTGATTGACTTACACTTATTTAGATTAAGTTGCAGGCTGTTGATATCACACCAATTGGCTATACGGTCAAGATCCTCTTGAATTTTTTCTACATCATTACTGTTTGTGGCGAGATAGGCTATCTTTAAATCTTCGAACATTAGAAATAAAATAGGACTCAAATGGGAGCCTTGCGGGACCCCAGATTTCACTGAAATTTCTTTTGAAATACAATCTTCAATTCTGACAAATTGTTTACGATCCACAACTCCTTAGCCACAGAATTATGTCGGGGTTGAAGCCATGTATCTCAAGTTTGTACAAAAGCAAGTCATGAGAGACCCGATCAAATGCCTTAGAGAAATCAGTATAGACAGCATCTACCTGATACTGATTCTCCAAGGCACCCAAGATAAATCTATTGTAGGTTAGCAGATTGGACGTTACAGATCTCCCCGACCAAAAGCCATGTAGGAATTGCCGATTGAATACAGATTCCTCGATGATTACTAATGTCAGATCTATTACTTGCTATAAATGGGGATAATATAAGAACATTTCCACATTGTGGGTAAAATTAACTCATTAAGCAACCTTTTAAAGAGCAGCGTAGTCGGATGGGTTATAGTAAAAATACAATTAATTATAAACACATTTGGAATATTATCAGGACCCACTGAAGCTGAAGGCTTTAATTGACTAATTGCCTTTAAAATATCCATAAAATCAATAGAGAACATATATGTTGAATCAACGTTTTTTCATACTTGAGATCAAAGAGTTGAACGTTATTATGATAGTAAACATCGGCGAAATAATCAGCAAATAGATCAACAGTGTCCTGTAAATTATCACTTTTGAAATCATTTAAAAACATATTTACGGGAAAGCCCTTCAATTCTTTACAATCATTAACAAATTTTCAAAATGATTTACTATTAATGTTAATATTTCTCTCAATATCTTCTAAGTATTTTTTGTACAAAATATTATTTAATTCCTTGCACTGACTTCTGACACTTTGGAATTCTTTATAGAAGCAATAAACCGGTCAATTTCAATAAAATTTGCTTTGGAGAAATTGTATCGTCTAATAGCACTAACGATATTATCACGATATAAATCATATTATAAGCTAGATGGTGCCGGGAATTATTGTCCAAAAGATCATCTGCAACTGATGAGCTACTACAAGATGCATCACCAAATATTAAGTCAAGAACGGCACCACGAAGATTAGGAATATAATTTAGTTGAGATACATTTAAATAACACATTGTACCCGAAATAAGATCCGACTTGACATTCGAAAAACTCGGTATATTTACTCAAAAATCATGATTTTCCCAATTAACAAATGGAAGATTGTAATCACCACATATCAAGAATGAATCTGGATTAAAAGTTTCGGAAATAAAGTTCACTGCAGCACAATGTGCTTCATAATTTTCAGTAGCACTGGAAGGCGGTAAATATACTGCACCAATTACGTAACACTTCTGTCTTAACACTAATTTTATAAATAACTGCTCAACATTTCCTTGGCTTATATTAATAACACTGGCCTAGAGGGTGTTACGGATTCCAATTAAAACTCCACCTCCTAAAGATTTACCGCTAGTTAAAGGTATCACATCTAAACAGATTATATTGTTTAAGTCTAAACTCACTATCACGTATATTAATCGACAGCCATGTTTCTATGATAATAAAAATATCATAACTACTCATGAGCACATTATTGGAAAAAAATATTTTAGCTTTGTATTTAGTCCGCCGACGTTGTGGAAATAAATGTTTAATTTTTCCTGTTTTTTGGAAGTTGGGAGCGAGAATCATCACATGTAACAATTTTAGGTTTCCATTAAAATATTTAATTGTAAAGTTATTTTCACCACTTTAGATTCTGGAAGATAATTCATTTCCAAGTTGTTGTAGGTATGAACGCTGATGTTGAGTCAAATCTTGCTTAATCACGAGATGATTAGAAATACTAGACTTATCTGATTTAATTAGGCTCAGGGCGTCGTTCACATTTGCAAAAATAACTTTTACTGGCCTCGGCTTATCTTTCATCCCCCCTAGACGTATTATTTTCACTGGGACACTTTCTAAACCAACAGTTGTGATTATTTCTTGAACAAGGCTCATATCATCTTGTAACTTATATTTTGCTTCCAAACTTCTAGATTCTTCAAGATTAAATAACATTGCGTTATTAGCTCTTATGTTGCGTTCTTTAAACTCGTTAAATATATCTATCTCCATAGAATCCAAGTAAGAATGGTTCTTTAAATTTTGAATTTCATCGTGAAGTAATTTATTTTCATTTTCAAGAGCAATTAATTTTTTATTTGAGTTGCTAATGTCACTATTCATGTATTTCAAAATTTCCTGCTTAAATTGAAGTAGTTGATTATTAAGAACAAGACTGATCGTTTCTTTTATTATCTTCTCTATGTTATTGGATTGTAACATTGAGGGGGTAGAAGTAATGTTTTCTTCAATAACAAATAAATTCTTCCCCATTCTCCATATTAGACTGATCCAGTAAAAAACTTATTCTACTTTTCGGTAAAGATAAAAAGTGGGCATGGAATATTATACAACATTGTACACATTTTAAGACAGTTGATCTGGGACCAATTGTTTGATTACAAATCTAACACGAGTTGGACATAGTTTAGAACAATATTTAAAAGTGGTAAATAAGGATAGGAATAAAAAAATAACAAGGTCACTTTTCACACTCAGGAGCCCTTCAGAGTGATTGACAATACAAATAGGTAGGCCACGGTAAGAAAAACAATAAAAGAGAGGAAATAAACCGAAAATATTTTAATGTTATAAAGGATAAATATTCTAAAATAATCCACTATTAAATTTATTCCCGTGCACAGTTTAATCGAATAAATTATCGCGGAAAAGAAACAAAGAAAAAACGCACTGGTCTCGAGTGCCGTATGTACAATAATCCCAATTATACCACTTTATAGCTGGAAATATTCTGTATCCGCTCATACTTATCAGCCTAATTAATTAAGAAAAAATACCTTCTTAAATTGGCAAAAACTGGAGCATTAATTAATACACACACACTTCAATTTGACATTCTCTCCTTACCTCACTGTGTTTTATAAAAACATCTAATAATAAATTTAAAACATATCTTAAGTTTCTAAATGAAAGTAAGTATGACTAATTTTATATCATCAATTTTAATCAAACTTTTGTATTCTCCTTATTTTATGTTTTATATTTACAATACATGTGTCATATTTTTTTTTAAATGATGTTCCATTAATAAAGGTAAAAATCATAAAAAGAAACATAACATTTAAGATGTAATACCGTTTAGTTGCAATAATGATAAGAATGGGCAGCTAGTATAAGCAGGATAATTAATACAAGCAAGTAATTTACTCAAGGTATTGGCATGCTTATGGCCTTAAGTATAGGGTCCGCCAATAAGGGCGCGTGAACTTTAAAATTGAATAAAACAAGTTGTGTGTGATGTAGAAACGAAATTTATTTTTCATTCGAAAGGGTATTCGACCCCATAAAGTATGGAAGATAGCATCGTTCAAATGACCACCGCGGCTCCGTTTGGTAGCCCGGATCCGGGAGGTCCAATTTTCGATGACTCTGGAGCACATATCGGCCTCAATTTGAGCGATGGCGTTGCGTATGTTGACTTTGAGGTCATCGGTGTTTAGAGGCTTGCTGGCGTAGACCAGCGACTTGAGATAGCCCCAGAGAAAAAAGTCTAAAGGCGTTAAATCGCACGATCTCGGTGGCCAGTTGATATCGCCTCCGCGCGAGATGACCATGTCCGGAAATCGCTCGTGCAGAATGTCCATTGTGGCATGGGCTGTGTGGCACGTGGCGCCGTCCTGCTGGAACCACATGTCGTCCGTGTCCATATCATCCAGTTTAGGCCAAAAGAAGTTGGTTATCATCGACCTGTAGCGCTCCCCATTGACGGTTATGGCCGCCCCAGCTTCGTTCTCGAAAAAGTACGGACCGATGATGCCGCCGGCCCAAAATCCACACCAAACAGTGACTTTCTGGGGATGCATTGCCACTTGGTGGACCTCGTGCGGGTTGTTCTCACTCCAAATGCGGCAACTTTGCTTGTTCACATACCCGTTCATCCAGAAATTAGCCTCGTCGCTGAAGATGATTTTTCGGCCAAAATGGGGGTCTGCTTCCAACTGCTCCAGAGTCCAGTCAGCGAACGCCCGACGCTGTCTGTGGTCGTTTATCTTGAGCTCCTGGGTCAATTGGATTTTGTACGGGTGCAGACCCAAATTCAGATGCAAAATTCTGCGAGTTGATGTCTCCGAAAGGCCAAGTTCCTGTGCACGACAAAAAATGGACAGCCTCGGGTTCTCGCGCACACTCTCACGGACAGCAGCGATATTTTCGTTCGATCGGGCGTTTCGTCGACGTATCAGTGTTGGCTGGTTATTTACTGAACCAGTCGACTCGAATTTGCCCACCAATCGACGGATAGTCGACTCTACAGGCCAAATTCGCGACCGTAAAATGGGCGAAGTGCGCGGAACGTTGCTCGAACTGATGACCCATTTTCGTAAAACAATTTAATAATTTGCACGTGCTGCTCGACACTCAAACTTGCCATGGTGATTTGGAGTTATATACTGAACAAATGACAGCAACTTTGACAGCTCTACCTCGAACAAGATGGCCGCACCCTTCCGGCAAACTTCGCGCGTCCCTATTGGCGGACCCTTTATTTACCTAAATATTTACCCAAATACTCCAATTAACGTCGATGTTAACTATGATATCATCGCATTAATTTCTACACAACGACTATACTATTTTGTAAAAAGTCTGAATCAACCAAATTTTATTTTATTTTCATGAAATAATTTGCTATTTTGTAACACGCAAATTACTTTTGTATTATTCAATGTCTATCAAGGTACTAGCCAAAGAAGTAGTTGTTTCAAAAGTGGTTTGTTCTTGTAGTCTTAATACGACTCATTTGTTGTAGATTTTGCGAAATATTTTCGTGTTTTTTCTAATTATTAAGCATTGAATTAATTAGTACACATTAGAAATCAGAAAACAAAAGCAAATATCACTCTAATTAGTTCGAAGGAAGCCATCGCCAAAAAGTATGCTAGATTAGTTTACCATCCAGCAGTTGAAAAAGTTTATTTGCAAAAAGAAATCATATAGAGCAATACGGAATTTATTCAATCAAATGCAACAATTGTAATAGAATATACGTAGGCCAAACACAACGCAATCTATTAAAATGTTTTTAGGAAGTCCAATACTATTTTAAAATTAAAACCGCGTATAAATTAGCAGCTGCACATCACTCACTAGAATCAGGACACATAATTTCGGTGAACAATATTAAATTTTTAAAATAGTCAATTTATTTTTAGATTTTAGATTGAATATTAAATTTTGATCTTAGTCCCTTAGTTCAGAGGTTCCCAACCTTTTGAATATGTTGTACCGGTATGTAATAGACAATATGGTCGCATAGCAGACTAAATATTTCGCAAATTCAAGTAATGGCCTTATTTTTTTCTCAAAAACTTTCTCAAAAATACAACAACAAAAAATATCCCTAAAGCTCAATTTATTGAAGATCCATTTTTTGGCAAAAACTTTGGAAAAACAGAATGCAACTCTATATGTACAAAATGCCATTTTCTGTGCCTATCCTGAAAAAGATTTCAACGAAATAAACAACAAAATTAAATATATAGATATATTTATCTTTAGTTCAGACTTTGAAAATTGAAAATTAAACGATAACATTTATTTTTCTTTCCTTTGAAAAATTAAATTTAGTTAAAATCTGTTTCGAGGCAAGACATTACATTAACATGGTGGTATCAAATTGCAATAAAACCAATGAAATTCGTAAATACTTTTATTATACTAAATATAAATGTATGTAATGTGTAGAGATATTATAATAATTATTGCAATTAATGTGAAGGTTGCGCCTGTTTACATTTTACCAGCATAGAAATATCGGGATCAATTTTTGTCAGATTCAGGCAAAGATCAGGCTCAATATTGAGCAATGATCTATATTTGTTTTTCATTGTTGAAAACCCGGTTTCGCATAAATATGTTGTACTGAATGGCATTAAAATTTGAGAGCTTGGCATGAAAGTTCTGGATATTCTGCCCGAACAGAAAGCTAAAATGAAAAAAAGCTTGTGCTCTCAAACTTTAATTTCCAACCACCGTCACTTATGAGGTCTATAAAGGATTCTTTAGCAATTACGTCGTCCGGAACTTCCGCAATGAATATAAAGGAATTACGAATTCAATTTTGGGAAGTAAAATCTTCTGTAAAATATTTTTCAAACCAATCTGACATCGATACTAGATGTTGCTTAATGTCGTTTATCACACAGTTTGATACTGATAAATTGTTTTCTTCAGCAAAATTGCAGAGAGAAAAAAAGATACTAATATTTCCTTTCTCTGATTGCTGTATCATTAACTGCAGTTTTCTTTGAAATGCTAATATTTTATCGCTGAAGTCAAACAAAGAATTATTAGTTCCTTTTAAATTTAAATTTAATCATTTAGTCGAGAAAATATATCGGATAGGTACGCTAGTCTGAACAACCATTCCTCATTGGCAAAATTATCTTTTTTTGAATCTCCAGAATCCTTAAGAAAAATAGATACCTCGGAGCGTAACTCAAAAAGTCGACTGAGGACTTTTCCTCGTGAGAGCCATCGTACCTCAGTGTGAAGCAAAAGTGTTTTATGAATACTCCCCATCTCATTGCATAGAATTGTAAATAGGCGGGAATTAAGTGCTTGAGATTTTATAAAATTAATTGTTTTTATGGCCTCCTTGAGAACATTTCTTCAATTTACAGGCATATATTTTGTGGCGAAGGCTTCACGATGAATAATACAATGCGTAGATTTGGATTTCGGTGCTACTTCTTTCATTCTAGTCACTATGCCGAATAAATTTCCAATCATAGCTTGAGCACCATCGGTGCAAATTCCAATACATTTGACCCAACTTATATTATTTTTAATTAAATAATCATTAATTATTTTAAATATTTCATTCGAAGTTGTTTTCGCAGATAACGGTTTGCAGAATAATATTTTTCTTGTATTTCATTATTGAAATCAAATCGAACATACACAAGTAATTGTGCCAGATTTCAGACGTCAGTACTAGTTGCAGAGAATAAAATTGACTTCCTTTTATTCTCTTGATTAAAATGCTTTCAATCTGTAATGTCATATCTTCTATTCGCCATTTAACAGTATTGTTGGTCAGGGAAACTTTGTCAATTTCATTAGCTGCCTTATCTCCACGCACAGATTTGACGATATCCTCAGTTGCAGGTAGCAACAATGTTTCTCCAATTGTGTGTGCTTTCCCACACTTGGCTATACGCAAACTTGCTAAATATGATGCCTAAACATAATCAGTGTTTTTGTTACTAAAAGAGAACACAGCTGCTTTTTGAGTGGACAATTCTGAATGTTTTCTTTTAAAAAAATCAACTGGTTTATGTTTTAAATTGGGATGTTTCGCTAATAAATATCTCTTCAAAAGAGAAGGCTTCATACACCCGTTTGATAAACTTTCATAGCAAATAACATACTGTGGAATAGGTTGAGTTTCTGTGCCAGATTTCATTGAGAATCCATACCTCATATAATCAGGATAGTACTGCCTAATCCAATTTCTTTAAGTTTTGTTTTCGATGGTTCATCTTTGTTTCTCTCTGAAGAATTATCTGAGTTGGAATAACTACATCCAGCCTGCTCTAAAAATCTCTTCATTATATGGCCCTTGTCCCTATTTTGACAATAAATACTGACAGAATAGGTCGATAGATAAAATTAAAAAAACTTACGTTAAAATTATTACGGCGCGTCGATTATATTATCTTACACTTCACTTACTTCACTAGACTGCATTGTATCAAAATAGTCACTAAATAATTTCAAATATTTATGTAACCAGGTAACACGATAATCTATATACAGTGCTTTTTTTTACTGTAGCCATGTTAAAAATTATACCTTGTGTTAACTTAAATGTACATAAATAATTGAGCTGGAAGTATCAAGATGCCTAAATGTCACTTTGTTTACTGGCAAATAATTAATGTAAAGTTAATTTTTATTTCAGATATTTGTAGGTATATTTATAACCAGTTAGCTGTTAGAATATTGTTTAGCAGCCCAAGTAGAATATTTAAAAATAATTTTTTAAAGAAATTCTTTAATAAATTATTTTTTTAGATTATTTTCTGAATATGTATTATATAATATTAGTATTATTAATTTAATTTTATAACTCCTATAAATATTTAAATATCACTTATTAAACATATTTACAAAGATTTTCAAAGCTCTGCAGCTATTCTAACCATTGAAAAATAAAGTTAACAAGAGGTAATTATTTAAGCATGTAAATCCCTATGACCACACTTTAATAAAACGCACTGTATAAACTAATAATTGATTTAAATGTACATGTGTATACAAATCTATTCTACAATTATTACACACTACAATATTGCATAAATAAACACAAACTGATATATTAAAGAACATTGGGGTATTATTTTACAAATAATACCCCAATATTCTTTACAAATTTATTGTAAACACGTGAGGTGTTAGGTTGTTATCTATCACCGTAGAAAGAGAAAGTATTCGGATTGAAAAAGAACAGACAAAACGCTCGGGCTTGGGGATGTATTGTATAAAAAACACATGATTTTACGCAAAATATTGTTCACTTATCGCGTACCGGTAGCTTGACATCTGTGTACCGGTACCGGTACGCGTACCACAGGTTGGGAACCCCTGCCTTAGTTAATCCATTATTAGATTTTATGTAATTCCAACCAATCCGAACCTCTTATCAAATCGATATCGAAATGCACATCTAACGTTACAAATAAATAAGTGAAGTAAAGAGTAGCAGTTTTTATTATTTTGCACAACAACAACAAACAAACGCAGTGCAAATAAATAAAAAACACTGTTATTATTTTATTTTTAAAAAGTTGAATTTGTACTTCAAAATTTGTATTTAGACTTTACGTTAGTTTATAAACAACTTTGTTTGATAACATTTTTGTAAAAATTAATAAACAATGGTTCTTATCCCTTGAAGCATTTTCATACTTTCCTAATTTATTAACCCCCTGGACATGTGATATATCGTCAATTCATTTTCTCAACAAACAGAACTTTTTATAAAGAATGACTTTTCGTCGTCCGCAGACTCACTATATAAGTGTATAAAGTAAGGGAAAGTATTGTGATAATTTTAAAAGTAAAGTATATAACCAAAAATGACTTTCTAATGTCTATAAACATTATTATTTGTATGTACTTAAATATGTTATTAATATTAATATCTACACCTATATCTGAAATTAATAATGTAGACTCAATAATTATTAATATGTAAAATAACATTAAAAAGCATTTACTGCATAATAAAGCATCAATCACATTTGTTTTAAAGTATTGCTCTAATTACTTAACTGGAACTATTTTCAAACAATAGTTTAGACTAGTTGTAAAATCTACAATTTGTAAAATAAAGTTTCTGACTTTGTTCTTTCTCATCATTGAACTTAAAAAGTTATTTGCTTTAATATTAATTCTGAGTTTTATCCTAAATTTTATTTTTTCACCTAATGAATGATATCAATAATGAAAAAATATAACGTCTCAAATTGATATTAATCATGGTAGATATACAGATTTTCAAAATAATGGTCAAATTACTTCAGTCGTGCAATCAAGGAATTATAGCAACATTTAACATTTACTACATAAAGACAACTTTGTGATCAATGTATAACACTCTATCGAAGGTAGGCATAGAAATCTGGAATTTTAGGCTATATTATCTTTGTAATTTCATCCATCAAAGAACTAAAACCTCAACGTTGAAAGTATCAATGAGGGTAGGGTTTTAACGAGATGAATGTCGAAGACCTTTAAGAATTACTAGTGGAAGAACAGATTGATATAACAACTATGTTAAAAAGGGTACGTTATATAAAGTAAACTTATTCAGAAGGTTACAATACTAACGAAAACAATACCGCTTAAGTTCTTACCATAAAAATTAAAATTATATTTTCTAAATAATAATGTTTTAACTACAAAAATATAACATTTAAAAGTGAACTTTATAAATATGTTTATAAAGATTTCTTAGGCAGAAGCAAACAACCTTAAATAATGAAGAGTTAACAAATGGAGATTGAAACTAAAGATGCTGCTAGCGTCTATTTGTAGAATAAAATAAGTACCATATTATTTATTTTAAATTTGAAAAGTTCACTTGCTTTTTGTATTAGTTATTTACTTCGTATACAACGAATTTTTACAATACGTCCACCATTCCACCATTACGAGAGTTATCTGTATATAAAACGACCCTAATTAATTTTTGTAAAAATATTAATAATTGTTGAATAGTCTTATTTAAAATATTCGTCGGAGTGCAATAGAAATTTATCGCCGCATTTATATGATAAATATTTTTGTTTAACATTTTAGAATTCCTTCTTATTATAATTAATAGTATAACCAATAATAACACTGCCAGTTTCATAATTATAACATAATTTAATTATACAAATTGTTTCCAGAATGTTTACTTAAATATTGCAGGTCACTCATATTCACATTTAGCCCCTGTCCAAAGTACAATATATTTCCATCTATTTGGAAACTAACATTAATTAATACTGTTTATAAACTGGGTGAAAATAATGTATTACCTAATACTTAATCGTTACGTAGTAATTGATTACGATTACAGACTAAATTATAGTTCATTAGATGGGGTAGATGATTTTGACATGGATTCTAATATATTCAAAAAGTTTTTCCTAAAAGTCATCAGAAAACTATATTAAAGAAAATAGAACAGTTTCCAGATGTGAATATTTGCTTTCTTAATATCTTGGTCCAAAATGGGTTTAAGTAGAAGAACATAATTTATAATCATGAACTCCGCCTGAACTACTTTTGTTCAAAATTCTACATATCTTTTTTTGTAGTTAATTTGTTTTTATATGTATTTTTTAAGAAATTAAGAAGGGCAAATACTGAAAAATATTAGAAATCTGGCTGAATAATTACAGAAAGAGAAATCAAGCAATCTGGATTTTATGAAAATTGGAAGATAAGTTATTAGAAAATACTAAAAAATTTAAAGAGAAGTCTAGCAGAAACCGGCAGAAATACTGCAAAATTCTGGAAATCTGGAAAGGCGACGTGTTTGAAAAATTAAGCAGGAAGATTTAAATTAAATGAAATAGATGCTTATCTTGTTCATAAAATAAAAAAGTAAACACTACATTTTGATAACCAAACTTCCTGGACCAATTTTCTTATTCAAATTGAGTTACATCCATTTGCTAAAACATAAGCATCAACATGGTTAACATATAGAATAAAGACTACAATATTAACCTTATCACTGCATAGGGGATGCAATGAATGTTTCTAAGAAAGTATATTAAAGTGAAATGTACTTTGATAATCTAGTCAAGCATATGGTAATAAGTTTTGTTTATGTCTTAAACATATATACTATATATACAATAATCTGTATTTGGACAAAACATGATACATAATAACAATAATAATAAATATGAAAACAAATAAATGGTGTTAGTCCGTCTGGGCTATAGACCTGCGGTCTTTCTGCCCGTCTTAAACATATTTATTATTCGCAACTTAAAATGTTTGTCAAAAGTTTAATGAAAATCGATAGAAATAGCTTGTTTAATACGACTTTTGGTATGTAACAAGATACTGTAACGTTTTTGGACGTTATACGGGTGTGTAAATAATTGCAAATGATTTATTGAAGTCAATTAATATTACCAGCACGTATTTATATCTGACATTTATATCTGACACTTATATCTGACACTTGTTTTTTTTTATTATAATCCAGTCGGCCCGTCCATGTCGCATCCCCTCTCCCCACGCGTCTCGCGACACCGCCCCCTCCCTAGGCATGTTTCGTCTCGAAATGAATCCTCCGGCACCTTATGACGATACCTGCACTGGGACCCCTTTGTACATTTTGACGTTCGAAAGAAATAGCAGTCTATGGGCTTCTCATGTCGTATACCACTGGAATTATAACAGCATACCAAAATCTCGATCCCAGAATTGGCAAAAAGGACTTCCACCATGTTTCTGATTGTTCTCCAATCCAACTGGTCCAACCCACAAGCTAGTTTCGGTATTGCCAATTTCTTAATACCCTCACGTAGAAGTGAATCCCTCAACTCATTTAATGATAGCCATACATCCCTGTAGGTTGGCTTCTGATGAGAGTACTTCTTCGTTACCAGATAGTAAATGATCATTTTCGGTAGGTGGCTACTAACATCTAGGTGGACTATGCTTCCGACTTTAGGACATTGAGTGCGTAGTTCCTCCAACCTTCCAAATTTCTTCCTGAAGACGCTAGCAATTCCTCGTGACATCTTCAAATCCTGGGCAAGACAATAGTCCGAAGGTACTTGGAATAGATCTCGTTGTTCTCTCGTTACATCAAAACGACTCTTACGTCCATCAGAGTGCTGAACCATGAAGTTTTCAAATGCTTTCTCGTCGCTTTGTTCAACCACCGCACGAATCGATGCGAGATCTTCTTCGCAGGCATAAGGGGTCAGACGATTGAAATGGACAACTCTTGGTTTTCCTCGGGGTGGTTTCTGAATCCTGTATACGATGTCGTTGATTTTCTTTATTATCTGGTATGGTCCATCCCATGATGTTTGCAATTTTGGGGAGAGACCTCGGCGTCTTTGTGGGTTAAATAACCACACCATATCTCCATCTTTATAACCACTGTGATCCGTTTTTAGGTCATAATTCTCTTTCATTCGGTCGCTAGCACGTTGGATGTTGGATCGCACATGATTATGGATTTCATCCATTTTTCGTCTCAGGTCGCTCACATAGTCTTCCCCTGCCAAATCTTCTCCCGGAGGGCAGCCGAATTTTAAATCACATGGAAGTCGCAGCTCTCGACCCATGACGATGCTCGCTGGAGTCTGCCCGGTTGTTTCGTGTACAGCCGATCGATACGCCAGCAAGAAAAGATGGAGATGTTGGTCCCAGTCTCTTTGATGGTCAGAGACTACTTTTGACAAATAGCGATTGATGGTCCTATTCATTCGTTCCACCATACCATCTGATTGTGGATGCAGAGCTGTTGTCTTATGAATCTTAAGGATTATGCATACCTCTTGAAAAAGATTCGATTCGAAATTTCTTCCTTGGTTAGAATGTAGTTCTAAGGGAACACCGAAATGACATATCCACTCCTTAATTAGTATTTCCGCTATTATTGAAGCCTCTTGGTTTGGTAACGCATAGGTATCCACCCATTTACTGAAGTAATCCATTAAGACCACGATGTATTTATTTCCTTGGTGAGACTCGGGCAATGGCCCAGCGACAACAATTGCGATTCTCTCAAAAGGACTACCAACGTTGTACTGACGCATAGGTGCTTTCCTTCGTCGTTGTGGACTGTTACTTGCTGCTCAAATCACACATTTCTTGCACCATTCCCTGACGTCTACCTTACAGTTAACCCAGTAGAATCTCTCCCGAAGTTTGTTTAAAGTCTTTGACATACCCAGGTGTCCACCGGAAAATTCACTATGAATCTCTTTCATCACTTCAGGTATTCTACTCTTTGGAATTATAATCTGCCTTCGTTCTTCGCGGCCTTGTGAATCTTTGAATATGCGTTTAAGCAGTCCCTTGTCCAGTACAATAGAATACCACTGAGCCCAGTATGACTTCAATTCAGGCGAATATTTGGAGACTTCATCCCATGTTGGCCTGGTTCCACTTTCCTTCCATGTCATCAGGGGCTTTAGAACAAGGTCGTCGTCTTGGTCCTGCCGGATTTCTTTTAAATTCCAGTCATCGCTTTCTACAGCTGTTCGGAGTACTTGACTTTCCTTTGATTCTGCGTTGTTACAGTGCTTGTAATTTTCTGGGCATGACCTTCGCGACAAAGCATCTGCATTCCTGTGGATCGCTCCAGCTCTGTGTTCAGTGTCAAACTCCTGAAGTCTTTCCAACCATCTTGCGACTTGTTCTTCCGGATTCTTGAACTGAAGAAGCCATTTAAGAGCAGCATGATCGGTTCTCAATAAGAATTTCCTTCCATATAAATATTTATAGAAGTGTTCTACTGATTTGACTACTGCAAGCAACTCTTTCCTCGTTACGCAGTAGTTCCGCTCCGGCTTGGATAAAGTCTTGCTAAAAAAGCTGATCACTTTTTTCTGTCCATCCTGTATTTGTGATAAAACAGCTCCAATTCCTACATTGCTCGCATCGGTATCCAACAAGAACCTTCCCTCTGACAACGGATAACTTAGAACTGTTGCGCTGGTAAGTGCGTTTTTCAGTTTTTGGAACGCCTCCTGACATTCCCCGTTCCAGAAGAACCGTTGTTTTCCTTCAGTGAGGCGGGTTAATGGTTTAGCGATGTTTGAAAATCCCGCAACGTAACGACGGTAATACGTGCATAATCCAAGAAAACTCCGAAGTTGGTGTAAATCCTTTGGAACTGGCCATTCCCTCACCGTTGAGATCTTTTGGCCGTCGACTGCAATACCTTGGCTTGAAACAATGTGTCCTAGGTACTGCACCTCTTTCTTGAAAAGGTGATACTTCTTCGGGCTGAGTTTCAGTCCAGAATCCTTTAATCGTCGGAACACCTCTTCTAAGTTCTTCATGTGGTCTTCGAAGGATTTTCCCATTACGATTATATCGTCGAGGTAAACCAAACATGCTTTCCAAGATAGTCCTGTTAGTACCGTCTCCATTAGTCTCTCGAACGTCGCGGGTGCATTACATAGTCCAAATGGCATAACATTGAATTGCCATAATCCATTGCCTACTGTAAATGCTGTTTTTTCTCTGTCCTCGGGAGCTACTTCAACTTGCCAATATCCGCTTTTAAGATCCAGAAAGTAGTAGATCCAGCCAAGGTATCCAATGTGTCATCAATTCGGGGTAAAGGATAACGTCCTTTTTGGTCACATTATTTAGTTGACACAGAAGCGACTTGAGCCGTCCTTCTTCTTTACCAATACCACTGGCGAGGCCCACGGACTACTAGATGGTTCTATAATGCCCTCGCTCCCCATGTCCTGCACAATCCTATCAGCTTCCTCCCGCTTCGCCAGTGGCAGTCTTCTGGCTGTCTGCCTAATCGGTCGAGAATGTTCGGTATTAATTTTATGTTGAACGATATTGGTTCTTCCTTTTTGTCCAATATCAAATACGTCCTGGTATTCCATGATCAACTTTTTTACTTTTTCTCTTTTAGTTGGATTACAATCTTGAGTCGAAAGGGAAATCAACTTTTCTAGTTCCGGGTAACTCATTTCATTGTTTTTATTCTCTGCTGTGGTTTTCCGCAATATCGATGAAGCAGCAGAACAATGTCCTAGCAGCACTCCCTTCCTCAAATGAACAGAGTAATAGTTAGTATTCATTATTCTAACTAATACATTGTTATCGGTACAAACGAGTGTTTTTCCTACTGCTACTCCTCGTCCCAGATTATCGTCATCAACGATAGGTTCAAAGATCATAATGTTTTTGTGATGGGATGCTTCTTCCAATTGGCCCTCAATAATTACTTCACTTCTCTCTGGAACTGATGTTTCCGTTGGAAGGGTTACCCGGACTCTACCAATATTCCGTCTGTGGAGTACCACCTCCTCTCCATTAACTTTTAGGATTCCATTCTTAAGATCCAACAGGAAGCCTCTAGTATTCATGATATCCATACCGAGAATTAATTCGTCTTCAATGTCAGCTACTATGAGTTGGTGTTGGAATGATGTGTTCCCTATGCTAATCGTGGATTTTATTTCACCATGAATATTAGCAGGTTCTCCTGTTGCTGTTCGTAATTTCCAGGTCGTTAGTCGTACATTTTGCGGTTTTGACACAATATCAGGTCTTATAATTGTCCTAGTAGCATCCGTGTCTAGTAGCAGTCGACAAGAGTTTCCATCAATGTGTCCATCCACAAAAACCGTATCGACGTGGTGTGACAAATATGCTACTTTTGCAGTTTTTCTAGGGGCTTGATGTTTTTTAGTCGACGGACACCCCCTGTGGTCGGCTTGTTCTAGTTTTCCGACTTTTCATTGGTGCGATTATTTGATCTTTCTCTGCACCGACGTTGTATATGACCGTGTTTTCCACATTTCCAGCATTCCACTTTCTTCCTGTTTGCTAACGATTTCTCGATGATATCTTGTATCATTTTTCTAAGATCATCCAATCCTTCTCGTGAATCTTCTATTTTCCGAACACGGCCTTGACTCCTAACTGTACTTTTCGCTGCTTCTATCTCGAGCGCACGAGACAGTGCGTCTACTAATTTAATTGGTCGAGCGAGTATCAATGCCTGATGTATCTCTTTATCCTTCAATCCATATAAAAATGCCTCCACAGCTAATGTTTCCAAGATGTTCTCTGTTGCACCAGGATACGCCAGTCGTGTTAATCGAGCAATATCTGCTTCAAATTCTTGCAAACTCTCATCAGATTTCTGGCAGCGATTTTTAAGCTGTGAATGGTACACGTGTTCAAGGTGTGTTTGACCATACCTTATTTCCAGATGCTTAATTAATTGGTCGTAATTCATCTCGCTCTGGGACACTCTCTGCAAGACATTTGTTGCATCCCCACGCAGTGTTAGAATTAAAGCTGTAGCCTTCCCTGTTGCGTTCCATCCATTGGCTGATGCTGCGGCCTCAAATCGTCTAAGGAAATTATTCCAAGAAGTTTGGCCATCAAAATTAGGTGGTTTCATTTTTATCGAGTGGAAAGGATAATTATTTATGTCATTTAATTCAATTCCTCCGAAATTTCTTTTTATTTCTGTTAATTTTTCTTCCATATTCCTAGAAATTTCCAGCATTTCTTGTTTCATTTTATCGGAATTTTCTGTCATTTTCTGATATATTTTCTTTTCCACGAGTTCCTAATTTTCATTAATTTTATATTCAATTTCGATAATTTTTCTTGAATTTTCTAGAGATTTTTCTTCCAGGTTTTTAGAAATTTCTAGCATTTCTTGTTTCATTGTATTGGCATTTTCCGTTAATTTTTCTTCCAGATTCCTAGAAATTTCCAACAACATTTTATCGGATTTTTGCCTCAATTGCTCCATAATTGATGCTGTGTCGCCTCCGATATCAAACAAAAATGTGTCTGGATCATGGCCTTCTTCTTGCAGCGCTTCCTTAAGTCTCTGTTGTAACACACTCTTCTCGCCGCTCGTATCCAAATCCCGTTCTTCCAGTTGCACTTTTAATTCAGCCACTTTTAGGTCCGTTATTGTAACACACTTCGCCATTTTGTTTGCAATTTTTCACACCCCACACCTGACACCAATGTAACGTTTTTGCACGTTATACGGGTGTGTAAATAATTGCAAATGATTTATTGAAGTCAATTAATATTACCAGCACGTATTTATATCTGACACTTATATCTGACACTTGTTTTTTTTTTTATTATGAACCAGTCGGCCCGTCCATGACGCGCATCTCGCGATAATACAATTAAATATTCATAAATTAAACTAGAAATTAGCTGTACACGCATTTTTAAAAGGACTAAAGGCCTAGAGGAGTTCGGATAATGAAAAATAGCTGTCAATAAACAAAACAACTTGAAAATAATATTGGATATAAAGAAGACTTTGGTAAACAAGGAAAAATAGATTACTAGAAATTTGTGTGATTAAGGTATACTAAATGTGATTGCTTAACAAAAACACTATTCGGACTTCATAAAAAACTTTACAGACAAATGCAAAACAACTTGGAATATTTCAAAAAAGCAATGTAAACCAAAAAACGAAATGCCAAACATTCCCAATACCTAAACAACAAGTTACAGTAAATTAACAGATCAAAAAAATAGCACACTACTCTATCTGATACGATGATGTATTAATTAACATCTTAAAACTTTACTGCACAAAATTATGACATGCAATTACAGATATTATTAATCAATCCATATTACTAGGTCAGTTTCCTAACGCATTTAAAGTATCTATTATTATACCAATTTAAAAAAAAGGATACTCACAAAATTGTGAAAATACTGACCAATTGCCTTGCTTGGCAAATAATCAAGAAGATTGTCTGCAAAAATATTATAAAATTTCTAGATAAATTCAATAAATACTGTTACTCCCTTCGCATAGCGAAAACCATAATAAATCTACGGAAACAGCTATGATAGATTTTGTACAACAAATATATGACGAAATGGATAAAAACTACAAAGTCATAGGAGCATGACTTATCTAAAGCGTTTGACTGGTTATATCTAAATTTTATTTTAAATATACTGAACGCATTAGGAATTCGAGGACCCATCAATGATTGTTTTAAGTCATACCTCGAAAACAGACAATTAATTATTAAATTAGATAACATTTTTTCGGTTGATAGATAAGGCGTTGAGAAGTTGAAATTAAATTGTAAACTTTCATTGACCTGAAGAAGCAATAAATTTTCGAAACAATTGTAGTGAAAAGAAACACACATTTTTGAAAATCTGACTTATTTACAACTTTACTATTCAAATGAACATTTTTTTGGATTGCTATGAGGTAACACAGGGGAGTGTGATAGATTTTTATACTTTTTATTAATGACCTACCAACATATATTGATACCAATCATAGTGAGTGGACTAAATAGTGAGATAAGTAATAATAAACAACGTAGAGTAATAAATCAATTTATAATATGGTGTAACCAAAACAATTTAATTATAAATTAATCAAAAACAGTTTGGGCTGAATTCTCCAAACCATCTGAATACACAAGTAGCATCATAGAAATTAGCCAACAATTAGGCAAAAGTTAGAGTACCACGTAAAGAATTTAGAAGAGATGTTTCGCTGATTAAGAGATTGTGAATTGAAACTCAGCTCAAGAAAGAAGTACTCGTAGAGTGCATAAGAGTTGATGTGCAACATATTTCAATGGCATGAGAATTAGAGGTACCCAAGGATTTACATCAACTTGAATGTTTTCCTGGATTATGTCCTTATTATCGCCGGTACTAAACCACTAATACGCCTCACGAAAGAAAAACAAAGGTATCAATGAAACGTTGACTGTTTATATTATCTAATTAGCCATTATAAATAAAGCTTCATCTAAAAATACTTATCTTGTAATAAATAGTTCAGTGTAATCATTACAAAATAATTAACTATTAGAAAATATCTTAAAATTTTCACATTGACTCACTATACCTATTCCAAAGTTATGAACGTTGTTAACCCTTTATTAGACTCAATAATTGCCAGTAGTAGATATTTTTAAGGTATCAGAGCAATAATAGGTAACTATCGTATGCATTTTTAAAAAGAATATATACCGATTTAGACAGTCAGTTATTAAACTGATGACCAACACTCCGTAGATTATAATGAATAATAATTTTCTTAAGAGGGTTCTAAAGAAAGTATATATTATGATTTATCATGTAAAGCTTCCAAGAAAAATTTCTAAGATACCAAACCTTTAGATGTACGTGGTCGAAAAGTGAAATGGTACTGTTCAGATAAATTTATTATTATTATTGATATTTTTAATTGCTACTATATTGCATAGTTTAATTAATTTATATACTAATGTATAGTTGTATTTATATCAGTCAAGTTGACATTTAATTCCTAGATTAGGGACAGGAATGCCTGAATATAAGGCAAAAATTAACTTAAATATTGTTCATTCATACATTCTGGTGCATTCCTGTATGACACTAGCGTTAGCAGAAAAATTAACTCCATGGGTACGAGTGGAAGATCATCTAGAATGAACTCTGCCCAGTTCTTGTGCAGTCTAAGTTATCTGTGAATATTATTTATATTATTTTGTATGTATTAAGCGTTTTTGTTAGCACTGAATTAAAACAAATAAATTAATTAATTTATTAACAGCTAAAAAATCTCTCCTAAAATGGGGTAAAAAAGTAAATTAAAACATATATAAATGAATCTAGATGTCCAAGAGGATATTTGCCCCCTCAACATCATGGAAAAAAGAAAATGTTTGTGTAAAAGAACACTTTGTCATTGTGAACTCCGCCCTTGCTTCTTGGGCCCAAAATTTGCCGTATTTTTTTTAAATTGTTTTCTTGTATATATAATTTTTAAGAAAGGAGTCCAAAGATAAATAGTTTTTTTCTTAATTTATAAAATATAAAAGGAATCCGTCAGCGATTATTTTTTTAAATCGGTTCATTTTCGTGTGGACCTTTCACTTCGAAAGATGACATAATTACGTGCGTGGCATAGATTCACTGACAAGCGGTGTTATAGCGAAACACGTGTCTGGAGTTTGACATTGCTTAATAAATTCTGGTACTATTTTAAAAAAAACTATTACAGTACAGAAAAGTTACATTTTACTTAGTGTAATTTAAGTCATGTGGCGGCAGCTATTAATTACATAATCTAATGCTCAGTGTTGTTTTAGTACCAAGAGTAGTTGTTTTAACTATTAGCTGTTTGTTCTTACATAATTTTTATAGGATATATTTCAACGCAGAATCTCATACTCAGTTGTGAGAAATAAATATTATTTTTAAAACTTTTTTTAATCATTCGTACAATGTTATTGTTTGGGCTTTAGTTTTTCATTTAAAGTATAAAAAGGCAGTACATGATTATTTAAATAGCCCCTAAGATGCGCCATCACTGAAACGAGAATAACATTAAATGCATCTAAGTATATTACACCTATTAAAAGTTATTATTGCGAGTTTATCCAAGAAACTAAACTATTTAACTCAATATAGAAGTTCTTGTAAGTAATTGATTCTGCAATTACTACTAAGTGAATTGCAAATTAATTAAAATAATTAATAAAAAAACGAATCGACCCAATAGAAATAGTCATATTTTTAAAAATAGAACCTGATTAAAAGCTATAAAGTAAATTATCGTATTTACAAGTATTTTTATCAAGACTAAACAGTTAATTAAATAGAATCGGAACTAAGCATAGCTATCGTACGAATAAAACAATAAGCAGAAAGGGGAAATTGTTATTGTGAATATAGCATCCACCCAGGCAACAAATTATATTTTAAAAACTTGTAAGACGCTTACAAAAAATTTACAAATGATGAATGGAATGCCGCTTATTAATACTATTAGGTGCTAATAATGTGTGGGTGATGAATGGAAGTGCAAGAGAACATGAAAGGGAACCGAAATGGATTATTTATGATACGTCTGAATTAAATTTATCAAAAGCTTTCTGCTTACTGAATGATATAATGTATGTTTTAGTCCTTACTTATTTACTTTAGTAATCATAGAATTTTCTTTATTTATTTTAAAAAGGCGGTTTTTCTCTTCATGAATAGTAAAATATTATATATAGTATATTTATTACATAAAAAAACACTTTTAATTTTTTTAACTGTGAAATTCATATACTGTCATTTTAGTACGACTTTATTAGAGTGTTTAAAATATAAGTTAATTTAGGTTTTAATGTTAATTGGTACAAAACCCGTGATTGAAATATTGTACAATATTTATTTAGTAGCATATAAGGGAAGATTGAAGGTTATAAAACCGCATGTCATCTGCCTGAAGGAAACACTGCGTGGCGAAACAATTGTGGAAGTTAATAATCCATTATAATTGGTATGTGTTAATTATTGTGTTAAAAAACTTTATAAAAAAAATAATTGGAAGTACGTTTATTACATAATAAGTAATTTTGGAAGTGTTCCGACATTTAAAACTGTTTTAATTCTCAACCAGAACACTTTACTACATATAATCTAGTCTGAATCTGAAAGGCGAGACTGCTGTAATTCATATTTATATGCTATTTTATAATTACTTGTATTTAATTGTTAAATACAAATAAACGCAATGTTTTCACTTTGCATTTCTGCCTTTAAAAATTAAGCGTTTTCACGATCCTATTTAATGAATGAATGATTTTATATTTGTCAAATAAGAAACAAATAAAAATCCCGGCATCTACATTGAATTTTATCAAATTCTAATTGTGTACATGTATACATTCCTCAATTATAAACTACTCCCAAGCCATAACCCCGATATATTGCTTTGTACACAAAATATTCAAAACCTTTTCCATACTGTTGACCTTATTCATAATTTAATTTTAACCACTTTACAATCAGCTTCTAACTAAATATACCTTTGCGCATTCCCCGGGAAATGGCTTATTTAATTTATAAATTTGAAAAATACTAAAAGTTAAATGTTTTTTTCTCAATTAATAGCCTCCAGTCCAATATTAAAGAAATAAGTATACAGGCGCATTCAACTAACGGAAAGTTCTACATATCAAAAAAACGTAGAAAAGACATCAAAAAATTCTCGACTTGCTAAGTAACGAAACTATTACGGACAAATATGAATATGTGTCAACTATTTTGAATTAACATATTCATTGACTAAAACTTACCATGACATCTTTACAAACGATAGATTACTAGTTTGATGAATATTTTACATTAAATGTCAGTTCAGAACCAACGAACATATTCGTAGAAACGGTAAAATTTTGAACGAATTAAGATGATGTTTTGATGTGAGATATCAACGAAAATATACATTAAACTTGTACATGTTCATTAGTAAGTCATAATTATAACGATACATTCATAAAGTGTGAGAAACTTGTGAGTTCATAATATAAAAACTATAAGTGTTGATTATTAAACAATTTTATAAACAATCTACTTCTAACCTCAAATCAAGAAGACGGGGTGTGTTGTTATTTTAAACAACAAGAAAGCAGTATGAAATCCATCGCAAAATAACTATGTACCAAATTGGCACACTGCTTAAGGCAAAGTTTTTTTAGCTGGGACAACACGATTCGATTCCCGCGGAAATGAACTTCCTTTTTAATATCGTCTTAATATACTGAAAGATGGAGAAAAGTGATCTGCTTTTTTTGGTCGAGATCGGCAAACTGAAAAAAGCCGATATAATTGATTTATTTCTTCACCATAGGCTTTGTGAACAGGGCGATAACGATGTGATAATAAAATACAATAACAAAATGCGTGACAAAATCCAAAAGTGTGCAAATACGGTGTTTGTTAGATTCAGATGCGAAGCTGACCATTTAAGCAATGAAGTACTACTGTTGAAACAACTTATCAGCCATTTGGAGGTTAGAATCAACACACAAGAAGAACTCATTTGTCAACTAAGGGATACAAACAATAAATTGATGAAAACAGACAATCCAGCAGATGCCATAAAATAACCAGTACCATCTGAAAAGGGTCGAGATAAAAATAACTCAAAAGCGAAGATGACTGCAATTGACCACACTTCGGCTCTACTAACTTCTACTGTTTAGGATTTGAAAAAGTATAAAGGTCCATTCAGTTCTTTTACACCATCTATTAGATCTGAATAAAAACAAAATCAGATGATCGGAAAATAATCTTTAATCATTGTAATTGCAATCAACAACCTGCACTGAAAAGAACTGCGCCAAACCAAGACAATGATATTAAAAATGTAAATAATAGAAATAAGGGTAAGAACCAATAATCGATTCTAATAATACAATTACTAATATTAAAACCATGTCCAATTTAGGATACCTACATGTATATAGATTACATAATGATACAACCGTCTCTGATTTAAAATCTTTCTTGCAGCAATCGGCTCCTAATATTAAATTTAATTGTGAACCCTTGAATACAACCGAAAAAAGCGTGCTCTCGTTTCCCATCGAGCACGTCAAATCTGTCTGAGCCAAACATATGGCCTGCTGGTGCAGCAGTTAATAGATTCAGATTCCGAAAGGATTCAAATTTAACCAACACGTCATCAAGTCAGATAGGCACGTAACAAGTGAATGTGGGGTAATTTTTCATATAAATGTTAGAAATATTCGCAATAAATTAGATGACCTAGACTTTCCTTTAGAATCACTAATTTTTCCTTAAGTAATCTGTTTATCAGAAACATGGTGACCTATATGGAAATTAATAAAATAAAATTAAAATTACATGTTCTAGGCTACTATCAATGTAGGCAGGATGACAGAAGAAGCGGTCTTGCAATATTTAAAAAAATAAATTTTGAAATAAGGAAAATTAAAAATTGCAAAAAAAACGTATGTGTTATTCGAACATGGTAGTATTAAGTCCTATTTAAATGATAACTCTATATATGTAAGTTGTTCATTAGATCACCTCATGCAGACTGAATCTATTTTAAACATAAATTTGATATTTTTTAAAATATTTTTTCTAGTTTTAACAACCCGTGTTTTGTACGTAGCAATTTTAATATTAATTTTGACAAGGAGTTTTTAGGTAGAGATGCTAAAGATATTATTAATGTCAGTGCAATGTATGGTCTACAGGGCTGCATTAACGAATATACGAGTATTTCTGTTAATTCCAGAACTATAATTGATATATATATATATATATATATATATATATATATAACATTGATGCTGACCACAAGGGTTATAACCTATTCAGATATCTCTGACGATTTTCCTCAGAGTGTTACCTTTCAACAAGAAATTAGTAAAGATCTGCATAATAAATCTTATTTTAAACGCTCTTATAATAACTCCTATAATAACACTTATAATATTAATTAATTTCAGTCCTTAATTCAAAATGAACATTGGAATTTTGATGATTCGAAAAGCCATGATATAAATCTTACAAGTTTTTATAATAGATTTTTGATAACTGTTTTCCGCTAAAGATTCAGAAACCAAACTCAAAACGAAAGATAGTAGGCAAGCCCTGGGTAACTGGGTAACTCTTCTTGCATGATATATTTCAACTTTGCAAACAAACCAATGACAAAAAATTACTAGACAGATATAAACAAATGAAAAATATACATAAACAAAGTATAGACACTGCAAAGAAAAGTTACTATGATGGTATACTACTCAGCTCAACCAATAAGTCAAAAGCAGCCTGGTCCATCATTGAAGAGGAAATAAATAAGAACTCTATGCATGGCTCAGCTAGTAGGTTTACAGATAGTCAGAGTAATATAATTAAACAGATAGAACGTCAATCAAATTGACATATAATTCCCACATTAGGGACAAAAATGCCTCGATTTAAGGCTAAAATACTCCTAAATATTAGTTTCTGGTGGGTTCCTGCATGGGCGCCAGCAGAAGAATACTTCCAGGTACGAGTGGAAGATCATCTAGGATGAACTCAATGCCTAATTCTCGTGCGGTCTAAATTATGTAATTAATATTATTTATATATTTTTTGTATGTGTTAGGCTTTTTTGTTGGCACAGAATTAAAATAAATAAACATAAACATAAATATCAGTATGATTTTCCACGTGTTTTTAATGACTACTTCACTGAATCTGTTCTGTTAGTTCTTTAACTAATAAAATGACAACATTAAATATAAAACATCCTCTTATGTGATAAAATCTTTATTTCTTTTGCCAATGTCAGTTGATGAAATCGCAACAATTATAAAGACAGTTTGTATTAAGCGATCATCTGGTCATGATGATATAACATGTAGTATTTTATTGCATGTTTTGGATATTATCATATATCTCTTAACCTATTTAAGCAATCGTTCTTTTCAAGATAGTGCTTTTCCTAAGGAACTAAAAATATATATAGTCCCAATTTATAAGAAACACGATAAAAGTATATTAAAATTACTATTTATAGGGCAGTGGCCCTATTATCAAGTTTTTGAAAATTTATGAAAAAGCATTGTTTAGCAGATTGACATCTTTCAGAAAATGTTTTTTTTTAAATAACCAATTCGATTTCGCAGAAGACTTGCAACATCTGATGCTATTCTGTCCTTACATAATTATATTGTCAAAAAAATTGAGGCCAGAAATAAAACCGCATGTGTCTATTTCGAACACGGGAATTTGACACAATTAATCACCAGACTCTCATGAACAAATTATTTGATCGAGGTATCAAAGGACAAGCATTTAACTAGTTGACCTCATATTTAGATGGCCGGTCTCAAAAGGTTATTTTTTTTCTAAATGGTGATATCCCATTATCTAAAGCAAATAGAGTCCCTACAGTTGATCTTCAGGGAAGTACGCTGGGTCCACTGCTTTTTTTTTTATTTTTAAATTATATAAACTAATCCATATCCAATAGTTTTATTATATTACGAGTATTTGCCGAATATGCATCTGCCTCAGTGATCAGAAAACATAACTTCGAACTAGTTCAATCAACCATATCGGTTGTATCAGGGATGTAAAGCTACCGTCAGCGTATTGATTTAGCTTTGAATTATTTAAAAACTAATATGCTTTTGTTTTCACTATCTTATTTAGATCACAGTCTATCGGTGCGTGTGAGAAACAAGTCGTTAAAACAAACTCCGTCAATTTCTTGGGTCTTTTAATTGACTCAAATTTGAAATGGAACATGCATGTTAATAGTATATCTAAGAAAATGTCAAAACATGGTTTTGTCATTTGGCAAATGCGAAAATTTATTACAATTGGTAATTTAAAAATATATTATTTTGCTCATGTGAATTCTCTATTGAGTTACGGCATAATATGGTGGGAAAATGCTGCCCTAATTAATAATAACTTAATTTTACAAAAGAAATTAATAAAGACTAAGACTTTTCAATATCCTAAATTCTCCTGTCGTAAACTTTTTAGAAAATGGAATATTTTAACAGTTATATCGCTGTATATTTTTAATTGTGTTTGTTGTATCAGGCGTAATTTATATAAATTGGCCAAATGTAGAACATTAAGTAACTATAGTTTTAAGCAAACTTTTAATTTATCGATTTCTATTCATTTTTTTATCTATGGCGGCAAA
This sequence comes from Ontholestes murinus, assembly GCA_963969525.1. Lineage (NCBI taxonomy): Eukaryota > Metazoa > Arthropoda > Insecta > Coleoptera > Staphylinidae > Ontholestes > Ontholestes murinus. Next base: position 4,163,409 of record OZ018398.1, on the reverse strand, counting down.
GAGCTCCAACATTATGGCAATCAAATTATATAATAAATTACCTAGCTCAATTAAATCAATTATAAATAATAAATTCTTTAATAAGAAAGTGAAATCCCTTTTGTCACAACATTCATTTAATTCAATCGCAGCGTCTATTTGCGTGCGCCTTTTAAATTATATGTACTAGAATTTATTTATTATGTGATTTATATACTTAGTGTATTTTACCTTTAATTTATATTTGTATTGCTTTTTTTGATATTTCCTATGCTGTATTTTTGCCTAACGAAAATAAAGATTATTATTATTATATGCATTAATTCAAATAAAGAACATCTTTATGACTGAACTTATCCACATTCACAGAAGTCCTTAAATTCCTACCACCCCATATTCATTAACATATATAAAATTTCATTAACTGTATATAGCCTCATATATAAAAATCATATGCAAATATATATATAAAATAATACTTTCCTGCAGAGTAGAAATTTGGTATAATACTTCATATCCCAAAATTGAGACCAATTGCTTGCAAAAGTTAATTCTAATTTAGATTTTTCGCTAACATTTAACTACCCTTTCACTCACGATCTTAACTATAAATTTTTAAGTTAAACAGATTGAAAGTAAAGCTTTCGCAACTCGATTTCTAGATGTCCATAAAGTTTTGACTTTTTTTGGCATAAATGTCTATTGTATAAGTGTCACCTTTTAAATATAACCTGTCATATCATATCCATCCTCAAATGATTGAATTTGTGGCTGATTAATTACCAACAACTCGTTTTCTTCTTTTTTAGTTCTAAACAGGAATGTTTCTAAGGCTCTTTTCTCATAAATATACAATATAAATAACATACAATTTAATTATTCGTTTCTTAATATTTGTAACATTTCATTTTGATCTCTCCAAATACCTACTGAAATTGATGATGATACTGATTAATCTTTGTAAAAGCAAATTGACTCCCTTCTATACTGATGCAAAATGGCGGTAAAATCAACTCCTATAAATCAGAACTTCTAAATTCGTCATTTATTAACTCTTGGTATAAAGTCTTTAATTCCAATACCTTCATACCTCAGCTTTTGCAAACACCTGGTCATAACTCCAAAAACTCACAAAGTCACTTTTATAAAACACACAACCGCAACAAAAATATAATGAAGTGACAATGACTTTTTCAACACTGTAAACACTTGATATGAGAACGTTCCTAGAGTAATCCTTAAATCCCTCCCTGATAACATCCATAAAAACATCCTAAACATATTCAATCACATATACCATTCCCAAACTATTCCCAAGGAGTGGACAAAGGGTATTATCACATGCATTCCCAAAACTGGCCAAGATACAGCAGACGTGTCAAGTTTTCGACCAATTACCCTTCTTCCAGTCTTGGGTAAAATTTTCGAAAACATTGTTAAAAGCAAATGAATGCTCCCTATATCCCTCCTTACTAATTTGGTTTCCTTGAACACCGTTCCACCTCCCTACCACTTTTAATCCTTACCTCTAACTAACAGCACACCAAACGCCAAAAGTACGCAATTGTCTTCCTAGATATACAAAAAGCTTTTGACTCAGTTTGGCATCGAGGTTTGCTGTTTAAATGCAATTCTCTAAACATCCCGCCTTATCTCCTCAACTTAATTGACAGGTTTTTATCCAATCGACTCCTAGAAGTTAAAATCCTAAATACCCTATTAGGGCCCTTTATTCCTCAACAAGGTGTTCCCCAAAGATCTTCCCTATCACCAATCCTGTATAACATTTTCATGATATACCCTGATCGACAATACATCAACCCTTCATCCTACCCACTCCCATACGCAGACGATACTGCTTTAATAGTACATTCCCCCACCTTACAAAAAGCACTTACCACATTACAAGGGCTGATTGATACCATTCAGGTCTGGTTTGAAACATGGAGAGTAACCATTAATCCTAATAAATCCCAACTCCTTATCTCTTTTCACATAATCATTAATAACCATCTTATTTTACCATATCCTTCTTGCAAATACCTTGGAATAACATTTGAATCGAAATTAACTTTTAAACCACGCCCAAATCCTCAAATCGAGTGTCAAGAAGAGAGCTTGGCATTTTATAGGCCTCACTTATAAAAACCAAGGCATATCAACAAAAACTGCAGTACATATTTATAAAATGATCTGCCGACCTCTCCTTGACTACTATCCTGTACTATAAACCCCATCCTTCCGCTCTTAAAAGTATTCAGATATCTGAACAATCAGCCCTTCATAGGCTTACAAAAATTAGACATTCCCTTTACCCCTTACATAACCCATACAACACCCTCCTGTACCAATTAGCGAACCTAACTCCCATTGAACAACGCCTTACATTCCTTGCTCAAAAATTCGCCACTAACCCTCATACTATTGACATCCTTAACCAGATGTGTATCCCTCGCAATTCTTAAATAACACATCGATATAAATATCCAGAAATCATAATTCATCGGTACATTTCCGCATTTCATAATGACATTAGTGATCACGACGTTTGAAGAACAACCGACAATTAATTCCGTTTGACATTAGCAATCATGATTTTTGTAAGACAGATAACTCCAAGCTGAAAGACCGCGGGTCGATAGTCGTTTGACAGAAAAAATAAATTATTGTATAATATCATTGTCATATTGTTAATTACATGTAAATTTTTATCTTTTTTTCTGTAAATAAAAATGTTTATTATTATTATTATAATCAATTGTACCATTGTACTATTTTAAACTACAAAAAAAAAACAGACTGACGCTACTTGATCAACACATCTAGGTAAAAAGACCTCTAGTTAATAGCCATTTAACAAACTAGCCACTCTAACACACATTACTTATTAGTTGAAATAAGTATTACAAACGATGTACATATTTGCCAATATAAATGTATTTCTTTCTAATATATTTATAATATTTATTATATGTAAATTAGTATTACATACTAAGTGTCATACACAATGTCTCTTACATTAGAAATGCAGCATATATTATTATGTGGCTTTGATTTTTTATTGCTACAACTTTTTTTCAAAATACTAAAGTAAAACAGCCACCCTTACTTTCTATTATTTTATATATTTTTTCAAGAGGTTTATTTATTTATCTTTGGACACCATTCCTAAAAATTACATATATAAGAAGTCAATTGAAAAAAACCATGCGATATGTTTGTATCTACATACAGTGAATTTATTTGGGTGTTGTGGAAAAATGTAAGAGGAAAATAATATAATTTAATGCTAAATAGTATCACACACTATTAAATATAGTTTTAAATTTAAAAATTTAATTAGAAACATGTCATAACTACAGTAGTCTTCAAGGAAAAAATATAATGAAATGTGAAGGGGAGGATCTCTAATAAAATCTTAGATATAACTCGAATTGTATGACTTAATTGAACTAAAAAGAAATGATATTGTTATTAAATCTGAAAATATTATCAAGAACTTAATTATAACCTTAAAACGAACATTTCAATTTAACTTGTCTAACTAATTAAACTAAACTATTTAGATTCTTTTGCGTAGCTCTAACCAACCTAACACTAAAATATTACTTTTAAGTATTTTTTATTACATTATATTTTACAATACTACAAAATTAGTATTATAAAAGTGTCTACAAAAATAATATACTCGAGAAAGTATTAAATCTTCTAGTTTGTAATTGTAAAGTTAACAATCAACTCTGAAAAAGTTGTTTTGTTTTTAACTTAATGATTTATTTGTATGTAATTATTTACCCTGTCTAGATTTAGTTCTATAGATCAAGAAATAATTTCTAATAATTTATTCTTGTCAAACATTGAAGGAATTTTTTCCACTGTTTTTATTCTATTTAGGTTTATAAGCATAAGAAGTGTGCTGTGTAAGCAAAAACTGCATTTACTTTCGATATTTTAAATCTACATGGGGTGGAACGTTATAAATTGTTGCACGGTTTTCATTTCAATGGTGTTGATGTGGAAATTGTTATTCCTGACACGTATCGAAGGGTGAATTAAAAGACAATTACCCGCTCCCTGTTTGTACTATGATGATGACGTTTATTAGCATAAATATTACTTACCTTAGCGTTAACAGATCAAGGTGTTTGCATTTTCGGTTTACATTCCCGAGATCGTTTCAAAATATTTCCGAATGTTTCGCAAGAGGCCCGAACGAGAGATCGGAAGGGAAAACTGCGAGTACGTGTTTTCGCGACGGCTTCGGCACGTGTGACCGTCCTGCAATGTTAGCCGCAGTAAAATGGTCGATACCACCCCAAAACGCAAGCGCCAATCCGTCCCTCATCCCTCTCGCACCTTTAGGCCCGAATCAGCGGGTATTGGGTATTAGGGTATGAGGGTCAAGTCGCGCTCATGTGGCTGAACAAAGGCCCTACATCAATTCCTAATTACACCCGCGACGACGTAAATCGGAATTATTAAATGGCCCTTTCATTAGCGATTCGTTTTATATCGTGGGGGGGACGCGATATCCACATTTCCTCCGATCCCCGAGATTGCACGGCTTTTATAAGGGATGATATTATATGGGGTAATGATAGGTTACGAAAAAGTGTCATCAAATTACACTTAATCAAGCTTAACTGTAAATACATGACTGCGAATTTGTATTTTCTGCGTTTTCATTTTCCATAAGTGGCCATTCCTTGCTACCAACGATTTTTAATGAATGCGATTTACTTGAAGATAAATGTTATTATTATTATTAGATATTATAACCTGTCGATAAGTTATTAGCTTTAAAATGTGTATCTATAGCTACAAACAATATAAAGATTTCAAAAAAAAAACTAAAAAAAAACGTACTTATAAATGATTAACAAAATGTGAACTAAACTGTGATTGCAAGGAATTAACTAAAACAATGTCCCAATGTATTCTCAATAGGTACAATCTAAAACTTTTATAACTGTATGAGAAAATAGGAAAGAATGAAATTGCAGTTAATTTGTTACCAAGTCGCATAATTCTACAAATTTGATTATTTTGACCATAATTCGTTCTATGAAGTGGCTGCCAAAATATAGCTCTACTTCTAGTTCGCATACCCAAGGCACAAATATTTATTTTACCCAGTAACTCATGGCAAATTATTTGAGAATTTAATTTTTTATAAAGAAAACACAAATCAGCTACATGACGTCTTATAGTTAATGGCTGCATATTAAGTAAGGACAATAAATGATTGTAGTTGATATTTACTACTGCTATTCTCATCTTGTAAACAATAATCCTTAAGAACCTCTTTTGGACTGTTTCATTTTTTTTAATCAAGTATGACTGATGATGATTCCAAACAAAAGAAGCATACTCCAATATGGATCTTACAAATGTACAGTACAGCAGTTTTAAAGTTCCAGTAGAAAAATCCTTGTCCACTCTTGAAATAAACCTCAACATCTTCATGGCTCTACTTGTAATGCTGGTGATATGATTCTGAAAGTCCATTTTAGTATTGAGTGTAACCCCAAGTTCCTTCATTTCACTAACTCGTTCTAAGGGTATATTAGTTATAGCGTATATAGAATCAATTCAAGTTTTATTCTTGAAAAATGGTATATTGCATTATTAATGCTAAGATGCAAATTATTACTAGAACACCAGTTAAAAATAACGTTTATATCTGACTGAAGCAGCGTGCTATCCATTTGATTGCGTATTATTTTGAATAATTTAATATCATCAGCATATTGGCCTACAATGTGATTTAGAAATAAATTAAATAAAACTGGGCCTAAGTGAGATCCTTGGGGCACAGCTGAAGTAGCGGTGAATTCTTTAGATAGCACTCCATTAATTCTCACACAATGTTTCTAATCTGAAATAAAGCTATCTATTCAGTTCACAATGTCACCATTAAAACCAAGAAGACCTTTATTTATCAAGATGACTCACTCTATGGACAGCTTTGAAGAAATCGGTATAAATTACATCAACTTGATGTTGCTTCTTCAAAGCTTCCAATATAAACGATTCCAATAGGATCAGATTGGTTGTTGTAGACTTTCCTCTCTGAAACCCATGCTGCTCTGTGATAATATTAATACCTAACCATTGAAGTAGTTGTGAAAGAAGACAATCGAGCATTTTAGGCATCACCGATTGTATGCAAACTCCCCTATAATCTGTTATCTCATTAGTCTTACCTGATTTAAAAATTGAAGTTATGTGCTCCGTTTCCAAAAAAATGGGAATATTGCCTCTTTGATGAAGAAGTTAAAAATATATGTAATTGGAGAAGTTACTGAATATATGCAATTCTTTAAAAATATGCTATGAATTCCATCTGGGCCACAAGTAGAACAACTTTTTAAATTGTTAATAGCTTCAAATACCTCAGAAGAATTTATTGTAAATTTGAAATTAAAGTTTACTAGTTTGTAGAAGCAAATATCGGTACTTCATCGATGTCACCTGAAAATGCTGTAGCAAAATGTCCAGCAAAAAAATCTACAGTTTCTTGGATATTATTACTAGCGCTACCTTTAAATTTCATGGAAATGGGAGTTCCATTTATTTTTATTTATATTATAAAAAACTATTTATTTCACTAAAATTGGCATGAGAGAAATCATAATATCAAAAATAGTTTTTAAATATTTTAGGTTATTTACACGTCCAATAAATAGAATGCGCAACATGATGTAAATAATCATTTAATAATGGATAGATCGCAGCACTCACTGTAGTACACTCACTATGACCGAACCCTAAATCTAAAAATACACCCCGATCATTCGGACACTTGTTCAATTGACCCATATTAAAAAACGATGCTGATTCCATTAAGAGTTGAGCCTTTTCATTCAATCAAAAATTATCGTGTTCTTCAAAATACTCCCTATCAGAGGATCACCTACAGAACGATCTTAATAGGTCAATCTAAAGAAATATCTTTTTATATCATTTTATCGTGGCCAGAAGGTTAAATATAAATATATGCAATTATATACTCAATATCAGTTACATGCTATCAGATATTAAGATATGAACTAAATTTTAAATTATTTTTTAATGGATATATCAGGGTGATAGGCAACAAGTCATTGCAGTTTCTTGGTTTTGTGGGTCAAACTCTGGTCTCTTTACTCTGCACTGCTTCTGTGTTGTTTCTTTTTGAGTCTTGAATATTTGGAAAACAGAAAAAAATGTTAGTTACCTTTTTATTTACAAAATAGTCTAATAGATGATACATATTATATTAACATATACAATTTTTAACCTATATCCTTCTAAACCCTAATCTCTTTTTTCGCTCACGTTTGCACCCTAAAATGTGTAACTTTAACTCATTTACAGAATAATGCATTTGTGTGTTCAATACATTAAATAAATGATCAACTTGATGTTATTTTAGCCATCATTCTCTTATTTTAAGTTTTATCAAATGGACTTGTTCACTACCGTTGATATATTAATCCTTTTATTTGTTTATATTAAAATATTTAATTTGTTCTATCGTTTTCATTAAATTTATACGATTTATTTTTCTAATAAGCCCGTCTATTGGTTATTTATGGTTTCATATATTTTAACTATTTACTATTATTGTTTTAATCAATTTTATCTATTTGTTTTAATTGCAGTATACATAATAATTCCCAACAAATTAAAAAACAATGTTATAACATTATGTAAAGAACTGTGAATACTTTACTAGCATCAAAAACTACAACTTAATTCTGTTCATTTCAATCTGGATAATAACAAGCGTGAATGTTTGTTAAACCAAGTTTTAAAATATATAATTTTATTTTATTTAAGTACTAATATATTTAGTATTCGAGACAAAATAATACTGACGAATTGAGAGAAGTAAAATTCTTGTTATGTTCCACTTATTTATTTTCAGATAACTGACACGTGTTTCGGTCCTTACGGATCGTTATCAAAGTTAAAACTGTTTTAACTATCCGTAAGGACCGAAACACGTTTCAGTAACCTAAAAATAAAGAAATGGAACATAAGAAGAATTTTACTTCTCCCAATTTGAAAATTTGGTTCCATCAAGAGAGTAGCTGAACAAGTATCGATTATAATACTGTCGATTACTTCATTATATAGTGTGGAACAATGTGAGAAGTGTGACAACACAAATACGTTACATAGCAATATCTTCGTCTCCTCGAATATTATTATAAATAATAATCATTTTATGGATGCAAATAATTTTAAGATTTTGTATTCATGAACTCTTGATAATGCTGTAAGAAGCGAAAATAGTCGAGTAAATATAAAAAATCAGTGAAGCAAACCAAGTATTCATCAATTCTTACCTAATATCTCATAATGTTTTACCAAGAGATAAATGAGAGACTTATTCAAGAAATAAAAATTATGTATTTAGCTGTATATTATGTGCTACTATATTATTTATTTATATTCTGCACCCTGACTATTCACGAAGCATTATGTGGAAATAAGCAAATAAAAAATAGTAATAGAATCTACTTTTTAATCTTAAATGATTATTTATATTTGTGTCTATAAATTTAATGCAGTCATTAAAGATAATAAAAACTGTCCACTAAAACAAAATATTCATACACTTTATTTTAGGAAAAATAAAATTTATATGTAGTCCAAACTCGGTTATATAAAGAGAAGAATAAAATTAATTATACCAATTAAACAATTAAAAAATACACTTTTTTACATTGAAACCCTCATATAGTCCAGATTTTTGCACACACAAACATCACTCACGGCGACGAATTTGGTACTGAACTCGTAAATTCCGATAACGTAATTACTTATCATCGGTCCAAGATGTAAAAAAAGTGACAAAAACGTATTCGCACTCGCTACAATTTTTTTGTCAATTGATTTACTTTAGTATTATCACATTATATCCTTCAAAGTAGATGTTTATTTTTAAATGGTTGAGCATTAACAATATATTTTTGTTTTAGCCTCTTGCACAAAAGAGTTTCTGTTGGAAGGTGGTAAATATATAAATTTATAATAAAATTAACATTAGCGTATTCAGACATATAATAATTATTTCATTTTAGTAATTAAAATTGTTTTAATTTATCTGATTATTTATATTATAAACTTTGAACTTTCTTTGCTTTTCCTGATTAGGGTTTATAAACAAGAAAATTCAAATTATATTTAATAAATATTATTACGCTGAATAACTTTGATTAAAACAATTTTTATATCTCTTTATATACGGCAATTATGCCATAATACCGTCTTTGCACTACTTATTTAATATTTTAAAATATTTTTTATTTTATAATTTTGACATATTCCGCTATTATTAAGAGGGCTCAAAAGTATATTTTATTTGGTCCAACAACATCTTGACCTTATTATTAATACTTTTTAAAACTTTTGTAACATTTTTATATTTAGAAAGAAAATTTAACATAACAAATCCCTATTTATAAACCTCTTTTAGTTAGGAAATTGCAGGTGCCAACAAACCTATACAATATTAAGGACAACAATTGCGTGTCATTTTCTTCCTTTGTATGTTTTCTTCTCGCAAAGCACTAACTTAAAAATATAGTTGAAATAATACAATTTAGATATCAACGAGAAAAATTGATTACATTTTTATTTTTATTTTAATTGTCGAAAACGCAGTATCATCAATCCTACAGAATTTCGAAAAAATCAATCAAAAACGGTAGTAAACTTCCTCAAAAAAACTCAATACAGACTACAAAAATAAACGTGGATCGAATCAGTAAAGAGCTGCTCGAAATTCACCTACATCAGCAACATAATACGTATTTCTTTAAAGGGCAAAACGGATCCCCTCGCTGAATATAATTCAAAATCAAAACATTTGCAAAAAACTAACCTACTAAAGAAAAAATCAGACGCCTCAATAATGAAACTAACGAAGCACCTACAAGACACAAAACCTAACAGTATACAATACATTCGATCTGAACCTTGACAAGGCAGCCACCAGCATCCTAGAGAAAGGGCCAAATTTCGGATAAACTCCCCCATCAATTCCAACTAATTTATTATATGCAATATTAAAACGGCGATCGGAAAGTTTAATCGAGATGCAGAAATAGTTAGACAAGAAACGGCACGAATTCTAACGAACGCAAAACCACCGAAACTCAATATCACCCGCGAAGAATTCGAAGCAATAAAGGCACTTAATAGAAGTGACTAATTATTTGCCTGCGAATAAGGATACGCAACGGTAATCCTAAACAAATCAAGCAAAATGAGATCTCTACTAGATGACCCAGCTTATAAATCAATAACAACTGATCTTACAACGCACTTAAAAAAGCAAAAACTAAGCTTAATGGCTCACCATTAGACCCAGAAACGAAAAAAGCAACAATCTTTAGAGGAAAATCATAGAGACGTCCAAAATTATATGCTCAATCAGTAGCATCTTATGAAAAAAAAAATCCACACACTTTTATTTATTTATTTACGATATTACCATTTTACAAATGTAGACATTACATTATACAATTAAAAGAAAATATATACATAAAAATTAGAAAAGAAAAGAAAAAGTAAAAAATATAATTCTATAAAAAACTAAATATTAGAACTATACGTATACGCAAGACATAATTAATACGAGGGTAGATTGAAAAGTTTCCGGAACGGGTAAGAGATGGCGCGCGTATCGTGAAATTGTTATGATGGTTGTCAAGGCTAACCTATGTTAGGTAAGCTGTCAAATTTTCAGACACGTGCGTCGTTCCGTTTTTGTTTACTAGGATATCTTGTGAAGCAAGTCAGGCACTTTTGCAAAAATGGATAAAAACGAATTTCATCAAACATGTCTGGATGGATGGGTCGCACGGGGCCAGGTCTGGAGAGTACGGGGGATGCGGCACCACCTCGTAGCCCAATTCAACCAATTTAGCATTGGCGATTCGGGATGAATGGGCCGGCGCGTTGTCGCGGTGGAAGAGCACTTTTTTTCGCTGCAAATGAGGCCGTTTCTCCTTCAATATGCCGTTGAATTGATCCAATAAATCGCTGTAGTATTGTCCCGTGATAGTTCTTCCCTTCTGCAAAAAGTCGATGTGTATGACACCTTGCGAATCCCAAAAAACGGTGGCCATGACCTTTCCAGCCGATGGGACAGTCTTTGCCTTCTTCTGAGCAGATTCGCCTGGAGAAATCCACTGTTTCGACTGCTGCTTGGTTTCTGGTGTGTAATGGTGGATCCATGTTTGATCCACGGTCACGAATCGGCGAAAAAAATCCGTTGGATTACGCTTTAACAAGGCCAAACACGTTTTAGAAGTGGTCACACGATTTCGCTTGTTGTCCCTCATGCCCAAATGTTCGTGCACGATATTTTGCACACGTTCAAATGAGATGCCCATGGTCTCTACTATTTCGCGCAACTTCACTCGTCGATCGGCTAACACGAGATCATGGACTTTGTCGACCATTTCTTCATTTGTGGCCGTTTTTTGACGTCCACTGCGTGGTTCATCCTTGGTGCTCGTACGGCCACGTTTGAACTCGCTCACTCAGAAACTAATAGTCGAAAATGAAGGTGTGGATGTGCCATGAACTTTCTGCAAAATATCTCGTATCTCCGGAAATCGGAACGACGCACGTGTCTGAAAATTTGACAACTTACCTAAAATAGGTTAACCTTGACAACAACCATCACAACAATTTCACGATACGCGCGCCATCTCTTGCCCATTCCGGAAACTTTTCAATCTACCCTCGTATAATAGAAATTATTTTAACATAAAAATTAAAATGTGACCTGAGAGTTATACGAGCCCATAGAGGGTTAATTGCTCTAGAAATGAAACTATTGATTTTAACAAATTGTACTCTATCAGTCAAATAACTGAATCAATTTTATAATATTATTACCAAAACCTATGCGATGTAATTTATCTACTAAAATAGTATGTCAAACACTTTAGAAAAGTCTGGTATATACTTCTTGGAATTAATCAAATCATATAAAATTAACAAATGGGATATAGTCAGCTCTGATATGGTCTCTCTGTTTTCCAATAAGCCAATAGAAGAAACAATCAACATTTTAAAAACGAAACATTTCATACCAGACTATATATTCGATTTTATAAAACATTGCACCTCAAATACTCAAATACATGTTTCATGCATAAAGGCACTCGTTACTGACAAATAGAAGGCGCATCTATGGGATCATTATTGACTCCTGTTTTAGACAACTTATTCATGGAAGACTTCAAAACTGCAGCAATAAGAACTGCACCAAATAGACCATCACTATGGCTACGATATGTAGATATTTTTGCCATTTGGAGACATGGAAAAGAATGTCCCAAAGGTGTTAATATCCCAAAATAAAATTTACTATGGAAGTAGATGAAAATAATAAAATTCCAGTACTTGATACATTTATAATCAGAAAACCAAATGTAAAACTAGGCTAAACTGTACAGTTTGTCCCAATTTCGATGCTCACCATTGATATCTTTGTTAACGAAACAATATAAAAATCATAGAAATAAAAAGTAAAGAAACAGTACTTAAATTTCATATTCACTTAAAGAAATTGTTCAATATGACGACCATTCTGTTTCACACACCATTTGACACCTTGTTCTAAGAAAGTTATAAACTCTACGTAGCGTGATTCCGTTTACTAATCGTAGCACATCTATTACTCTTTGTTCTAAAATTTCCCGAGTTTCTGGTTGTTCAAAAGTAAACGCTTCGTTTTTAGTGGTAGGAAGGGGCGGAAGGTCGGGTGATCTTGCAGGCTATTGTATTGGGTTATTATTTAAAATCACTCTCTCATTAAAGTTTACTCTCAACAATGTTGCATGTTAGGAGTGTTATGGACCGGACAACCATCTTGCTGGAGTCAGATGTTTTGCATATCCTCTGGATTAATAATTTATTTCAAAGCAGGCATTATCTCATTTGTTAGTAGCTTCAAATATTTGTTACCAGTTAATTTGTAATCAAAGATAAAGAGATCTATTAAGTGAAAAAAACAAAATAAAACTGCAAACAAAATTCCATACCAATTAAACCGCACCAGAGATTAAAACCAATAATCTCGACACGCCATTGTAATAGTTTTTCGAATTCCAAAATGTCCTGCGGTATGGCATTCTTCCAGGACGGCGGTGCGCCGCGATGTCGACATCGGTGAATGACTTTCCCGGATACTTTCGGTATATGTTTTCTGAGACGATTTTAAATTGAATGAATGTACCTAGATTTTCTGTTATTTTTCGTTTAAGGGAATCATGCTACACGAATGTTGATTCTTATGACTCACCTACACCAATGTTATCAACCTGCGTACTTCTGTAGAATGCATCGGCTACTTTATTTTCTCTGCCTTTTCTGTATATGACCTCGATGTTATATTCCAACAGTTCCAGTATCCATCTTCCCAGTTGACCTCTCGGATTTTGCATTGATTGAAGCCACTTGAGACTCCGTTGTTCAGTCATGACCTTAAAGTGGTAACCCTCTAAATAGCCATTAAATATTCTTGTTCTATTTCTTGAATTTGTTTTACATTTTCGAATCGCTTAGATCACCACTAAACATTCTTGTGCTATTTCTGGAATTATTTTCTCATGTAAACATTTTGCAATATAGAAATAACACAATTTAAGCTTAGTTTGTTTCACTGTTTAAACAAACCAAGCGTAAATTGTGTTATTTCTATATACTTGTTCTATTACTGTGTAATTCCTCTTAGCTGACGATAAAGTGCGGCCAATGTAGGCTATTACCTTTTCCTGATCCTTATGGAGTTGTGTCATTACTGCTCCTAGTCATATCTAGCTCGCATTGGTCTGGACAATGAACGGGACAAGCTAGAACTGGCGCGGAGGTTAAAGCTCCATTTGCACTTATCCTTGTTGATTTTTAAACCGTGTGTTCTTAGTTTCCCCATAATGATTTCCAGATGACGAAGATTCGGAGCCGACTATGGAGTCCAAATATCTCTGAAAGGTGACTGGTGCTGAGTGAAGACCAAAAGGTCATCACCTTGAATTGAAATAATCCTCGCCCTGGCGGTGTAAGCTGTTATAGAACCACTATTTAAATCTATCGTACTCAGGTACTTTGTACCTCGCAATTTGTTTAGTAGCCCTTGAATGTGCGGTAATGGATATGCATCTAGTTTACTTGCCCGGTTTATCTTTCTAATATCAATACAGAAACTACCGGCGTGCTCCAACTATTACTGAAAGGCTCTATAATGTACCTGGCTAGCATTTTCCGCATGAATTATACCTTGCATAATTGGATTCCATGGGTAATAAGTCTGTTTTATCGGTTTACTCCCTGTTTTCAGTATGATTCGGTGCTCTACTGAATTATTATCCCTTCCTTTATTTTCTGCTGGTTGGCTATATTGTTGCAAAAGTATATCTATTTTACCTATCTGCTATCGTGAAGGGCGAATTTTGTTTCGCGTGTACCTTGGCCTGCTTTTAAAAAAAAAAACAGTCTCTGGAACGAATTACTACGCTGCTGTCGGTGGAGCTACGAAGGAATCATTAACCAGCTGTGTTACTTCAAATTCTTCACCAATCTCCATTAGTTCCGGCAATGTAGTAGTATCCCTTCTTCGTATATGTAATTTATATTTCGGTCTGAGATTTTCGTAAATCCATTCTAACTTGTCACCTGCAGAATAACCTGCCCGTCTCCGTATTAAGATCTAGGCTACAGTTATGTAATCGGATATTTTTTCGTGATATACCTGCTTTCTTTTTTGTATTTCTTTCTCCATTCAGACTTTATATCGTGATGGTGGGTAGGTTTTCCTAAAGTTAGTTTCATTGTCAGACTATGTCGTCCAGAAGTGTTTATTATTCTGGTTACATAATAGTATTTTACCCTTAAGTAATTCCGGTAATTTTGGCAGTAAACTGTTCGGTGCGTATCTATAACATTTAGATAATTTGCCAATTCTTTCTAGAAATGCAATGGGGTCGGTGACTCTAGCAAATTTCAAATTCCACTTTTGGACACTATCACATATCTGCGCGGTAGTAGGTAATTAGGGTAATTTTCCTTCCATTCTCGGCTCTTCAAATTCCAGTCCTTAAAAAGTTTATAATCCTAGCTCTCAAAATTGCGACGGTTGCTTCTGGTGTAATTCCGTGCCTTTTGCGAGTACAATTAATTCCTCCTTTTTTCAAGTATTCCCATGATACAGATACTTCGGCATCTTCGACGGAGTGATCTGATGATTCTCCAACTTCTTTAGTCCCCTTTCTAAATTGGAAACTGCAGTGAAACGCTTGCTGAAGAAATAAATAACAACAACTGGAAAAACGAAGAACAATTAAACGCAATTAAGCTTAATAATTATACCCTGGCTACCGCATTTTGTAGAAAATATAATCAACATGGTGGAGTGGGAATCTATATAAGAGAAGGTCTGATATATCAAGAACTTAATTACATCCGCAGTATGAGTAAACCATATATATGTGAATGTGCTGGTGTGAATATTGCCTTTAACGTAAGTAGTATAATTGTAGTCGTTGTGTACAAACCACCGAACGTATGTATAGATGATTTTTTCAGTTTATTTGAGCGATTGTTAAAAACATTACATAATGAGAACAAAACAACTATAATTGCAGGTGGTTTTAACATTAACACGTTAATTGAAACCCAACAGAGTCGAGAATTGATTAATTTAATAAAAGAATACGGCTTCATAAAACATTTTAATGAACCCACTAGAGTCACAAACAAATCAATGACATGTATTGATAACATATTTATAAATCAAAACAGTCACTGTGAAAAAGAAATTATAAACATGCATGTATCCGATCATTTGGCACAAAAGATCCAATTAATAACAGAAACTAAACACCATTGTCTCAAAAGGTCAAAAAGAGTATATAATAAAAAAAACATGGAACAATTTAGATTAGAATTGATGTCAGTTGATTGGAAATATATTTATACTATTGCTGAAAATAACGTCAATGAGCAGTGGAACGTGTTTAGTAACATTATCAACAATATTGTAAATAAATATTTCCCAGAACAAAATTCATTCATAAAGAAAAGAAAAAGTCACAAAATAAATTCATCCGAAGAATTAAAACTTTGCAAAAATGAATTGGACATATTATATGTAGTTTCTCGCCATAATAAGAATTATCTCGACAAATACAATGAAACAAAAAAGAAGTATAATAAACTATTAATTCAAAATCGTGCAATTTACTATTCCTCTCAAATTCAAAATTCAAATAATACAGGCAAAAGTGTCTGGAATATCATTAATAATATCAGAGGAAAGCAAAAGAATATCTCAAAAATAGATGTACCGGGCACAGCTAAAGAAGTAGCATCTAAATTTAACATATATTATAAAAATGCCATTGACGAAATAACAAAAAATAATACACGTATCGATTACTCCGACAATATTCCACCCAACACTAATAGTATCTTTATCAATCCTATAACTGAATCCGAATGCTATAATTTAATCAGCAAACTAAAAAACACCCTTTCCTGTGGCTACGACAACATTCCCAGTATAGTGATCAAATATTGTGTACTAGAAATAATAAAGCCCCTAACATATATAATAAATAATTCACTTGAACATGGAATATTCCCTGACAAATTAAAAACTGCGATCATAAAACCGATATTTAAAAAAGGAAATACAAAAAATGTTGAAAACTATAGACCAATTAGCCTTTTACCCGTATTTTCAAAAATCTTTGAACAAACTATGATCAGTAGAATGAATACATTTTTTAACAAATGCAACACTATTAGCAATACACAGCATGGATATCGCAAAGGGAAATCCACGTCTACGGCAATTTATGATTTCATAGAAAATATTATATCGCACACAGAAAACAGGGAAACGATCATAGGTATATTTATCGATCTCACAAAAGCCTATGATTGTGTCGATCATAAAATTTTGCTATACAAGCTCGAAAAAAATGGCATTAGAGGTAACGCCCTAAACTGGTTTAGGTCGTACTTGAGCAATCGAAACCAGCGGGTGGTTATTGATGTGGACGGTATTGCGGCTCAATCTGAACCAGCTGGAATAACTACCGGGCTGCCCCAAGGAAGTTTAACAGCACCAATTCTCTTCTTATTGTTCATCAACGACCTAAATCTCGAAATAAAATCTGATAATAAAACGATTGTTAACTATGCAGACGACACAAATGTACTTGTTGCAGGTAAAGACATCAATGCGTTGTTAACCGATACAAACTTGGTATTTTTCCGAATACAAAAATGGTTTGAAAAAAACAAATTATTAATTAACAACCAAAAAACCAACGCCCTGCTTTTTAGTTCATCTAAAAATACATACGAAATCGAAACCATAAATTTAGACGACCAAGAAATCAACATATCCGAGTCGGTTAAATTTTTAGGGGTTCACATAGACAACAGAATAAACTGGAAAAATCATATTCAGAAAACTGAAAGTAAGCTCAGGTCAGTTCTATACTCACTTAGAGAGCTTTCAAAGTATCTAAACAAATCGGTGGTGAAAACAGCATACAACGCCAACTTTGAAAGCATAATGAGATATGGCATAATATTTTGGGGAAAGAAGTCATACGCTAGGGCAATTTTCACACTACAGAAAAAAGCACTTCGCATCATATATGGTTTAAAAACCAGAGAATCATGTCGCGGGGTATTCAGGTCAAATAACATCCTCACCTTCTATGGAATGTACACGATGGAAACCATAATATTTTATCACAAACACGCTAAGGGAGGTGACAACAAATTAAACACATACAAAACCAGAACTAACAACTACATTTTTCCGCGCCATAAAAGAAAAATGACAGAAGATGGAGTACATTATTCGGCAATTAAGCTCTTTAATGCTCTCCCGGAGCATATAAAAAAATTAAAAAATAATTTGAAAGGATTCAAAATATCCTTATTAAAACACCTAATTGAGAAGGAACCATATTCGCTCCAAGACGTATTATAAACTATATTTTTTAATTTAATAAATAAGTAGTTTGTAAGTTGAATGCATAATATGTATACTTAAGGAATTTATTGTAATTTCTACTATGTAATTAATTGTATATACTAGTATTATGTAACCTGACGCAATTTTCACTTTGTACAAATTTTTGACACTTTGAAAATAAAGACACATTATTATTATTATTATTATTACCTTAAAATTGCTTTATTTTTGGAATTTATTTATCAGTTGTCGGTTAATTACTTTTAATTTCTGGTCCCCCTAGTGCGCTATGTAACGTTTTAAACAGGTGAAGGATATGTTAACTATCTCCAGTACACCTCGAGCTGGTCCGGGGTTCTTTTCTTTAAATTTACCGATATAGTCCAATAATTAATCAAACAATTAATATAAATATATATTTACAAAACTAAAGAATAGGTCCAACTAAATTTGAATGAACAGAAAATCATAGTAACTAAAGGTCCTTTCCGTGACTCAGCGTGGCGGAGTCGGACTGGTCTAGGCTAAAACGCTCATTCTCTGAAGCGTCCTGGTTAGGACCCCTTCTGTAAATTACTTATAAGAGAAGCAGAGATTAGTATGTTAAATTTCGTGATAAAAATCCTACACTTTCGGGAGCCTCTGGTAGGGGAATATTTACAAATACAGCTTAAGTTCCTACACGGTGAACTTAGTTGAGGAAACGCTTGTCAATAGCGCAGGGACCTCAACTTCTTCGTTTACGGTGCGGCTTCGGTGGCGGGTGGTCGGGACGCTTGCCAATAGTAATACGCGGCCTGGAATTACCAGCCAAGGGTGCACTTGTTAATAGCAGAACCCGGAGAGTACAACCCCGTTCGGTACGACTTCGGTGCGGCAGGTACTCGAAATCCTTGTTAATGACAAGATCAGGAGTACAACTCCTATTTACGGCGAACGGTCGGAACGCTTGTTAATAGCAGGACACGACCTGGAGATACCAGCCAAGGAAGCGCTTGTTGATAGCAGAACCCAGGGAGTACAACTACGTCCTCTCGCTGGTTGCACAGCCTTAAATACCTTGGAACTGGGGCGAATAAACCCAAATACATGTGGCTTCCCTCTCCTTCCGGAATATCGTGGATGTTGTCCGAATCCTTTCGACGTGGAATTCCTTTGTCTAGATTTTTAGTTAATTGATAATTATTTGGTGGCCCGCGGTGCTAACTTGTTACATGATTAAGCACAAAATACAAATGTCGTTGAATATTATAAAAACTTGTAAATCAGAATTATCCATTCGTGAACGACCTGCCTGGCCGTGCACACGTGCTCCGCAGATAACTAAGCGTCTTATTATTGTTATACAGCGAACAGTAGTAAAAATATAAGTGTAAAGTGCCAATTCCACCAGCTCTCAGGAGCGTTATGGTAAAACCTTCGGTTCTCTATATACCGAAAGGGACGACAAAAACCAAAAAGAGGAAACGAGACCGGCCCAAGAAGAGTGAACCCGACGAGGTGAACAAAAAACGCCAGATCTCGCCGGCGCGCGAGATTGACGCGAGCAGCTCTTCGGACATGGAAACATCCAGCATCCACTCGCAAATATCAAGTAAGAGCACAAACACACTTAAAACAACACCAGCCATGCAACCACTACCATCTACTTCACTAACAACTCCCACACAACACAAACAACAACAATACAACAACACATTCAACATCACCACCACCACCGAACCCACACGACTCCAAATGGTCCAATTATGGATCAACAATATTAATGATAAAGATGTTGTCATTATTAAAACAAAACTGGGTTTTATTGTGAAATCCAATTTAACAACCTTAAAATCCTAAAAGGCAAAAACATCATCCGCACGGATGATGCTGCGCCCTCCTGCTCATGCGTGATACGCTCACTAGAAACAGAAATTGAAGACGCGGTTATCAGCGCACACTTTAACACTCTGGGAATCGAACACAGATACTTCCGCCGAATTATTTCAAGAGCCACTGGACTAAAAACGCGAATGGTTCGCATTATTACGGCCTCAGACAGCTCATACACGAAACTGTTACAATAACAATTCAAGTTCTTGTGCAAAGTTTATCCCGTAGAGGAGAGTATGGCACCACAACCCCTTCCAGCGCCGTGCAATAAATGCTCCAAATTTGTTCGTACAACAGCTGATTGTAAGGACAAAATTCGCTGCGCTAAATGCGCGGGCGCACATTTTACTTCCGCCTGCCCAACGCAACTGCCGATAAAATGCACATCATGTGGAAAAGAGGATCACGGTGCCTGGTCCACCAAATGCCCAAATCGCCCACGTCAACCCATTGAGGGAATACCAAACATAAAAATACACTGCACAAATAAAAAATCAGCCCAAATTGACGACCAGAACATTAAAGAATCACGCGTTCATCAATCAATCACACTTCATGATCACATCTTGGACACTTACACGGCGGAAATAAATAAATTCTATCATTAACATTCAATAGCCTCAATGTGTTGTACTGCAATATTAACTCGCTCGCTAATAAATCCTTAATCCTCAACAACTACCTTACTAACAACCCTACACACCTCTGTATGCTCGTTGAAACCAAATCCAAAACTCCTTTCTTCTTTCAAAATTGGCCATTTATTCAGATCCCAGCCACAGTGTATAACGAAAACATCAGAGGGGGGTCAATAGCTGCATCCCATCCCTTAGTTAAAATAGGCAAATCAAATCCTCCTAAAATAAACCACCCATTAAATGAATGTTTACATTTCACCATTTTCTTTCCCACATTCCAAATTAATTTGTTTCTTGTATACATTCACCCTCATTCCCCTATTGAAGACTCCATTTTCATAAAAGCCTCACTTTTCAATAATGCAATTATCATTGGCGACTTCAATATCAATAAACAAAAATCACGACACACACACATTTTAACAAATGTGACACAAAGACAGTAGCTTCAGACTTGACACAATTTATCGCTTCCAATCCCAACATTAATCCTAATACCATTACCCAATTCAATGACATCCTATATAAATCGATCAAACAAAATACTCCCCAAATTAAGAAACAATTTTATAAATATCCTATCCCAAATTTTATCCTTCGCCTTATCAAACATAAAAGACAAATCTACAGAGACATTCAACTAACGGACACTCCTGAACTTCGACAAAAATTCAACAAACTGAACAAAGACATTAAAAAACTAATTACGGAATATAAGACGGACACTTGGATTAATAGCTGTAGAAAAATCAATGACTCAAGAGGTAAAAAGTATTGGACAGAAATTAGGAAACTTACCAAATACAAAAAGACAGACAAACTACAAGAACTGTACGGCCCCACTACTGACGAGACTATAACAGACCTAGACATTATCACACGTAAATTTGCAGACCATTTCAATTCTATTTATTGAAAGACACAAGACCCTAATTTTGACCAAACAACGTTTCAGCTCGTAAACGACTGGTACAACGATTTCTTTAGATTTAATGACAGTTCAAAACCGACGGACAGAAGATGACTATTTTAACACATTAAAGAAGGGCAAAAATACAGTGACTGGACACGACCTAGTACATAGAACTATAGTAAAATCCTTACCACACCATATATACGTTCATATCCTTAATATCCTTAATTTCATCTACCAACACCAATATTTTCCTTCCGAATGGAAACTTGGTATTATCATCTGTATCCCAAAACGTGATCATCCTCCATCCCTAATATCCAGATACCGCCCCATTACGTTACTTCCCGTCCTAGCTAAACTTTATGAATCAATACTTAAAAACAAAATACTATCCCACGTCCAAGACCGCATCCCGAATTACCAATTTGGCTTCCTTCCAAAACGTTCCACTACCCTTCCTCTTACCATCCTTACCTCAAACATCCAAACAACACACCTTAAAGGAAAATCATCAGCCATCCTACTACTGGATGTACAAAAAGCCTTCGATTCTGTCTGGCACCAAGGTCTGTTGTATAAATGTTACCTCCTCAAAATTCCTTCCCACATTATTTTTATCATTAGGCAATTCCTTTCAAACAGATCCCTCAAAGTCAAAATCAACAACTCTTACTCCCCTCCTTTCACACCTGTTCAAGGTCTACCTCAAGGATCCCCTCTATCTCCACTACTTTACAACATCTTTTGCTTCGACATCTACAACCCTGACCCCCTTCACTTTAATCCCTCAAAATATCTCCTCAAATTTGCAGATGACACAGCCCTCATTTCCCATGCACCCTCCGTACCTAAAGCTCTGCAATCCCTTCAGCAGCTTATTGACACCCTGGACCACTGGTTTGCAAAATGGCGAATTAAAATCAATCCCCACAAATCCCAGCTTCTAATTCCCTATCACCGCAACAACAATCCTACACATAATATCCATATCTCCCACACAATTGTTTCCCCTTCTACATCCATAAAATACCTAGGCATTACCATAGATCAAAAAGTAAACTTTAAAAGTCACACAGCTTCAAATAAGGCTAAAATCATTAAACTCCTGCAATCCCACTATCCATAATATCCAAGTTAGCGAGCGATCCTCCCTAAGAGCTTTAACCAAAATCCGCCATCCCAGCAATCCTTTACACAATCCTTCTAACCAACTCCTATATGACACTACCGCTGTTATTCCCATCAATGAACGCCTTCTGTACCTTAGCGAACATTTTTCCAAAAACTACTTCAACCAACACATCCGTTCCCTTTACTGCTTGCGCAGAAATCATGACCTAATCGCTAAATATAAAACCCAATCTTTCACAACATTCGAATTCATCGAATCACATCATCCATCATCATCACCACCATCAGAGACAGACTGACGAGACATATAAAGACTGACAAATCCGGGCTGAAAGACCGCTGGTCGATAGCCATTTAACGGACTCACGGACTAATTCACTAACATCATATACCATACATGTATTATATATATATATTATTTTTGTTGTATGTTTATCTGTTAATAAAGATGTTGTATATATATATATATATATATATACAGGGTGGACCATTTAATGTGTTTTCAGAAAATATCTCCGAAACAAGAAACTTTAAAAAAAAATGACCCAAACAAAAACTGATTGTATCGAAGGGGGCCATAATAACATAATATTGGTTTTTTCATAGATGGCGCTGTTGTCGCTAAATCGAGGTCAACTTAGTTTTTTTAAATGGAAACCCCTACTTTTTATTAAAAAATAAAATTCCTTGTTAAAAAATGAGAAAGAATTCACTCAGCTCACTTTTTCGTCAGAGTGATAGATGGAGCTGTAATCGCGAAAAGAAGTTGTTGCATTTGGACGCTTGCGTATTCGAACTTCGCGCGCATATGTGTGTGTGTGTGTGTGTGTGTGCGCGCGCACCGCGAACATGCGCGTCTAAAATCACCAATAATGTACGTTACATTAATTTGTTATTTTGAAAAAGAATATGAAATCATCTCTAGAGCAGGTGCTCAAAATGATGACCGTTCATCTCGAGACATTTTGCGATCCTTGTTTGAAACGATCTCTGAACTTCTCGTAGGGTGTCTCTGTTGATGTTCGCACAAGCATTGCGAATACGCTCCTTCATGTTATCAGGCGTCGTCGGTATGTCGGCATAGCATTTGTCCTTCAGCAATCCCCACAGGAAAAAGTCCGGCGCTGTCAAGTCCGGCGAACGTGCCGGCCAAGGCACCGGACCTCCACGACCAATCCACTTGTTCGGAAATTGGCGGTTCAAAATATCTCGGACGACACGCGCAAAATGTGCAGGGCAGCCATCGTGCTGATACCACAGTCTCAATCGGGTCAGCAGAGGGACGTCTTCGAGTAAAGCAGGAATATGAGCCGTCAGAATTTCACCGTATTTTTCAGCATTCAGATTTCCGTCGATGAAGTAAGGGCCAATGACGTGATCTCCCAGAACTCCGCACCAAACGTTGACGCTCCACGGTCGTTGATGGTCCACTTGTCGGATCTAATGTGGATTCTCCTCCGTCCAATAATGCATGTTATGCCGGTTGATTTGGCCACGATTCGTGAACCTTGCTTCATCCGAGAATAGGATCATGGAAACGAAGTTCCGGTTGTTGCGTATTTGCTGCTGAGCCCAATTGCAGAACTGCACTCGATGTTGGAAGTCGTCGCCATGAAGTTCTTGATGCAACGATACGTGGTAAGGATGAAATTTATGTTGATGAAGAACTCGCAAAACACTCGTTTTGGAGATGCCTGAACTCCGTGCCAGTTGACGAGAACTTATGTGGGGGTTGACTGCAGCTGCAGCTAAAATATCAACTTCGGCGTTCTCCTGGGTTACGGTGCGTCT